>NNCF01129742.1:322850-343597 GCA_002313205.1 Laupala kohalensis
GGGGGGGGGGGGAATACATACAATGGGGTCCATGGAGAGGACTGAGAGGGAAGGACGGTATTCCTCGAATATAATTGCTAGACTACCGTTATCTAACGTACACAAATCTGCCGTTGAAAAAAAAAGAAGTAAAGAAAATAACTGAACATTAGAGACAAGAGCGGAAGCGATTCACAACCCATTTTGTTCTTTTAAACCTTTCTCCTTTGGCCTGGGTTCGGAATTTTTTCAGTTGTGCTATTAAAAGCTTTAAATAAAAATAAATAAAAGCTCGTTTACAATATCGAAATTAATTAAATATTTTGAGTAATATTTCTTTTGAAATTGCGCAACTACGGAGTATAAATATGAAACAATTTTGTATAAATACTGGTTAAAAATTATTTTAGTTTCCTTGCAATTCACGAAATCATACCCGGGATAAGATTGAATACTTAAAGACGAAAATGGACCAAATTTATTCCTTATTACATACAATTCAAAAATATCGTGTTACACTAATATTGGAATCATTAATTTCATTTACCTGTTTTTTTTTCTTTGAGAGTATTGATTAGAATGGTCTCCTACTTCTGCAGAGTAAAGTAATTTATTGTTATCCAAGTGCACGTACGCACGATGTGCACGATAATCCAAAGAATTCTGTTTCATGATAAAATTTCAAAATCTCAATTGTTCTTATTTCTAATGAAAACTATAACCTAATTTACAATATTTTATGGACGTAAACGTCATATTCTAAACAGACCTCAAAGTGAAAATGTAATTTCAGTTCGCTGTAGACGTAAGCAGTATGAATTCTTTTTTGGAGTGGGAACATTTACTTTCATGTCAATATCAAAGCTAAATTCGATTTTCTTATTGCTCTCACGTACAAGAAAACACAAATCTTTAGAATTTATTTCCTATGTACGTACGTGATCTGGCAACCCAAATAGGAAGTTAGTTCACTGAGAATTGAACTTAAAATGTTTTGATAATTATTACAATTTTGGTCCGTTATGATCTAACTTGTAGAAAATAATTTTGCTTTGTGTCTCTGGACTCAGGAAAATGGATTTAAAAACAAAATTGTAGTACTAAATCTAATTCAATTAATCAAAAGGATAATTTATCTATAAAACTAGATCAAGTCGTCAAATCTCTTTAAAAGCAATTTTCCATTAATTCACGCGAAAGAACTACATTTTCATTTCATACTTCACTTCATAATTTGTATCCAATCAGTCTTCACAATATTATAACATCAAATGGGGAAGTATGTTCGAAAAATCTTTTATGACACTGAACATCCTGTAAGGTGTATGTGAAAGTTATAATGTGAGATATGTTCAATTTCATTTTTTCTCAAAACTGCTGCCCTCTAGGCTCAAGGCTCAAGAAGTATGACTAAATTAATGAAAAATAACTTTCATGGTCTCGTGACTTCGTAAAAGGGAAGGTACTTCGTAAAAAGAATTCTTGATCTTCTCTTCACCTTCGATGCGCAACCTTCAGGGATTGGAAGAAATATTTATCGTGGAACTTCCTTTACCACTTGCATGCTCATTCATTTGTGATGTATTCAGCGACCAACACATTTTTAAATGGACTAGTATTGCCTTTCATATCATTAAATGGACAGTTTTCAAATTTTACTCCTTCTCTGTGAGATTTATCCCTTAAGGTATTGTATCCGTCAGAGCGACTGTGCAAAAAATCCCCCAAATTTTTTTTGAAATGATAGCTTGAACCATTCCCCATACAGTGGCGATGAATTTTCAAAGCTTTATGGCCCAAAATTTTGAATTACTTGACTAAAAATTGCTATGAGCATATACGGAGAAACTTTCGCGAGCTTTCGTTTATTGATATCCTGACAAAAGTACAGGCTTAAAATGGCGAAAAAAAACATACCAAAACACAGCAAATGAAAATAAGAACGCGATGATGTTAAGATGTTCATACCTTACGGGCACTTACAAGAATAATTCACCAAAATCTGCAGAAAACACTGTTTTAGCGGAAATGAAACATCACGTGACTGAAGACAATGCGACACTTGTTAAAGAAAGAGTCAAACGACAATTTACATTTGTTATCTGGTTTTAAAATCACAAAATGATTGTTTTCGTTTAACAGTAAAATCAGTAGAGCAAACTATTAATTTATCAGAACTTCTTCAGAACTTCAGAAAATTTCCACGTTTCGAGAATAGTTGACAACTTGATTTCAGTGAAAGCGGACGTAATTCCTTAACTAGCAATATCTGGCGACTAATATAAAGTACAAGTATACCTCCAAATGACAATCTAGTGCAAACATTTTTTATTCATTAATTTGCGAGAAAATGTTGACAGTTGTGCAATGGATTTTATCGTTAATCGCGAAAGTATGTGACCTTTTGCGTGGTATACCGGGAAAATGTCCGTGTGGTATAAGCTTTGTGTGTTATAGCTGCGTACTTGTTCTAAACACACACAAAATATATTCTTCCAAAAATATATTTTCAGAGGAGAATCGGATACGAATGTTATAGTGAATTAGAGCTGTAATCGACACATATTTCTCTCGGCTGGACTTCGTACCAAAATAATAATTTCAGCATATTCTGGAATATTATCTACCTTGTCGGATTCGTGAAAAGTTAACTGAAACAAAATTCAGTATTACTGCACGTGGAAGCAAAGTGTGCTCAGCAAACTTAAACGAAGTAAATGAAAATACTATCATGTACAATTGTCAGGTGCATTACAATCACCGTACAATAATCGTCAACTTTACAATAAAAAACATCGAGTTATGAACTCGTAGTTTTCTGCAAGAAATTAGACACATGTGCTCTGTGGACAACATATAATTTGTAGGTTGCAAATTCAAAATTTCTGTGAAATTGCTGGCAACAAACGTCAGGTAAATGGCATGGTTTCATTGCAAATGGCATGACTGAATTTACGATAAGATATTTTAAAATATCCCAATAAGTGTAACGATGAAAACAATGCTTTTCCGGAAAGGTTTGTTTTTCTTACATTGGATCTGGAAGGAAAGAATTATAGCCGCACCGGTACCAAAAAAAATTTCCACAATTTTAATTATCTTATAGACGTCTCAACTCAAATACAAAATTACACCATGGTGCTTACTTTGTTATTTTATTTTATGGTTTTCGACCCAATGAAACCGTCCGTAAGGTTAAAAGCATAATAATATAAAAGAACGTGGCTTCTTCTTACATGAAGAAAATGAGGTGTTAAATATATGGTTGTCAACGATGATAGCTAAAACTATTGAACGGATATAATTAAGTTATTCATTTTATAATTCCATGAGATGTACAATTCCATGTGGACTCGAACCAAAAAGGACTAATTATCCATGGTTCTCAAACCGGTCGGGGAATTGAAACCAATGTTTGAAAAAGAACGGGTAACGGTGCTCATATTTTGATTCTATCCGGATCAATAAATTTCTTAAATATAGTCTGCTAGTTGATTCATTAATATGTATTTGCGTAATGAAAGAAGGAAAATGGTAACACATGCACAACACGACAATGTAATCCCAGGAACTTTGATAACTGATAATCTTTGTCCCAATTTTCAATGATCTGAAGAAATCGCAACACAATATATTTTTATGTGCATATTTTTCTTATGTCCAGGGATTGCTGCAAGGTTGAACTTGAATGAAGTTTTGAGTTGCATTGTGACTGCAATACAATGCTTCTTTCATTTATTTTCCTTCCCAATGAAAGTGGTGAGGAAAGAAATACAGACATCTACTGAAGATAATAGAAAAATAATAGAAAATATTAAGGATATCAGCAAAGTATTAGAAAAATTCTAAAGATAATGAAAATTCCTACGCTGGTTCCGCTCGATGTACAAATAGTTCCTTTTCAATTTCTAAAGGTGTGGATCTATAACATACCTTCCGTACAATAACAATGTTAATTGCTTAATTTTAATCTAAAAATCATTATCACAGGCATGGGCGTATCCAGTTCAAAACGTAAGGTGGGGAAGATTTCTGAATTTAATATATCAAAGAGAATTGAATGCCATACAATAATACACCCTAGCATTAAAAACACATTTTATTTAAGACTCAATTTTTAAACAATAGTATGTGAGGATTAGTTGCAAATTTTTCAACTACTTCTTTTACTAAATGTTTCATTTGGAAAATTGCAACTGCCCCATCTTTCCCCAGCCTGCATACGCCCTTGGTCTCAGGATATAGTGATAACACCGTCTCAAATTGATTCTTTTGAATATTGTTCGTTCTTTCTTTCTTTGTAGAGTTCGAGTATTATAGAAAAATAAGTCTCGAGAAAATATGTGAAACAATAAACGCAAGCAAAAATATATATCAGACGAAAGAAAATGTAACAAGAAAAATACTTCGAGAAGTCTTTTCTTTTTTCTCACGCATTGTAAATAATGAAGTTATGTATTCTTTGGAGTCCATAATACACGCATTTCCTTGTATAAAGACAGTACTAAAACGATACCAATCGAATATTATGATCTTACGTTGTCCTTCATTCTTTTTCAATGCATTTTCATAAAAAAAACTCACATATTCTGTGAGTTTCAACAAAATCCTTTTAGCTCTTCTCTAGAAAAAAATACAAACATACAAAATGATCGCTTGCTTAAAAGTATAGAATTTATTAAATTTAGTAACGCTCTGAAATTATTAACTAAATATTTCTATACACAATGTTGGTTCTCTTGCCACAATAATAATAATAATAATAATAATAATAATAATAAATAATAATAATAAAAGTAATCTCTAGATAAAAAATGTAGACTCCAACAACAAAATGTGAAATCCTTTTCTCGAAATACATGAAATAGTAGATAATGGTAGAACTAAAAATATGGAACTAAAAAAGTGGAAATGAAAAGACTTTTCTTGAGCAAAGAGAGAGAGTCCGGAAACTCAATTAACCTCCCAGCGAGCCGCTTCGTTCACAACATTGAAAAGATAACTCTATGGCACCCCCGTCCTCATTATCTCACTCTCTGTACAAAGAAAAGGGAGTTCATGAACAGAAAGAAAACACGGAAGTTTAGAGGTAGCGACTGGCTTTAGGCCTATTGTGTATTTCTGACCACAGCAACTGGGTACACAAATACCATACTCCTGGAGTTCACGGTTCATGATTTTCTAGGTTTTAAAACACGGTATCAAGGGTATAAATCGTTAGGTTTGTAACTGAAAGTAAAAGGAACTATCAAAATTCAGGAACCCCAAACCGAGAATTAATTGAGAATCTTATTTCCGAACAAAATTTCCTGCAATGGAACCGGTAACGAATTATCTTGTCAGTTCCGCTACTTCGGTTGTTACTGGAAGATCAATTTTAATAGCCAATTATATATTTTGAAGTCAAAATTAATATTTTAAATAAATAATTTCGTTTTTTTATTACAATGAGTCAATAAAATAAATCTGTAATGTGCATTTTGGCAACGGACCCTGAAAGAAGCTTGAAATATTTCACTTCTAGGAGCGGTTCTGGATCTACTTCCCTCGGGGCCTTTGTCTAAGTTCTAATTATTATCGAACGAATGATTTTCATCCGTTGATGCCCGTGTGACCAGAACCATAAATGTTCGGCCACTACTGCACATGCCGTTGTCAGTTGATGCTGACAGCGCCGCTACGGTAATTTTCGATAAGATAACATTTTCTTCGGCTCGAAGAATCGAAAGCCATTGATATCCCAGAGCAACTTGATTTCCTCCCCCGCATCAATGACGTAGCATCGTGGAGCGTCCCTTTGGTGGAATGGTTCCATGGAGCGCCGCAGAGCGGACGGCGTGCCACTTCATGGCGCCGCGATGACGTCGAGCTGACGGCACCACTCGCAGCCAGACGTCTCCTGAGGATCAATACTCGCGCAGGCGGCGGGCTGGCGCCACGTAGACAGAGGCTCCACAAAGATCGCGCTCCCTCCCGCCACCCGCTGCCCACCCACCACCAACTAGCGTCGTCCTTCTGCGCCACCATGAGAAATACAGGACTCAGCCACAGAGCGAGAGAGAAAGAAGGACAGGAAGAACAAGTCGAGTTTTCGTTCCTCAGGCGGTAGGAGAAGGGGACAAAACGACTTCCGAGTTCTCCGCTCAGCGATGATCTTTGCTTGAGTTTCCATTATCTACATTTAAACGTTTTGGAGTAACGTGTCCGGCACGATTCCCTCGTCAGGTTGAGGCTTCATTAACACGTGGTTCTGTTCGAAATTCAGGTAATCAAAGGGTGCGCAGCAAATGAAAAGAACGGTGCCTTGGGAAATATCGTATCACTCTCATGCTCAGCGTGTCCCAAAAGCTGCAGATTAGTGACATCACTTTTGCTGAAAATATTAAAACAGAACATTTGATAGAAGATATTCTGATGACGTCCAGACTGGGACAAAAATGGGTGCACATAATCATTACGTTATTTTAATGTTGGTACAGATTTTTTTTCGTTAAGTTACATAGCGGAACGACCTAACATGTGGACACTTTGGTTCTTACCTCTGGATTCAGGAGTTCGAACTACGGTCGATTCAAACGAAACGTGGTGGATAAATTGTTTCGCGTGTATAACCTTTTTCCTTATTCCTCATTTCTCTACTTCCGCTCGTTCTTCACATCTCTTTTCCTTCTTCTTCATCCTCCCCCTTGCCACACACAGCCGGAACATCAACCGTTATTGTGTATGTTCATGCACTGGACTCAAATGTAAACTGGAAGAGTGCCATAAAGAAGTAAAGTATGTAACAACATATTACGAAATGTTAGGAAAGGAAGAAGCAGAAATATCAGGTCTCCTCTCTCCCAGCGCCCTGCTTCACTGCGACTGCGCCACCGTGCCCCTCAACAATGGAGGGGAGCTTCGAATAGGGGATCGCGTTGTGAACGGTTCAGGGGGTTGAGACAACGTAAGAGGAATGGGAAGATGACGGAGAAGCGAGAGGATAAGAAATAGAAAGCGCATGGTGTTCCACAGACGTCCCGATCAGTTGGCGGCAAGCGAATGACCCGATAGCTACTGTTTCGTGCATTCCCTGAATGGCAGGGTAAACGGAGAGACTTCAACGAATAATTTTGCCGAAGAATGATAATACCACGTACCTTATCCACGTGAAAGGTCACGAAAAAAAATCCATAATAGTAATAATAATTATTATTATTATTTTACGGATATATTTGTTCATTAACATCTTATTTTTATAATTGGTTTCCAAAGGAGTTGAGTGGAAAATTGTTTACACAAGTCTATCGCATCATTACTGAATAAATGAAATAAAACAATTATCATCTTCTTATTTAAAATTATTTTAATGGCCAACGATTACTGAACAGATGATTCATTCAAGACAGTAAATAATTTTAATTTTTTCCGGGACTTTCGAGTACCTCCAACTATTTTTTATTTAAATTTTTTTAAAAATAGTTCATTAAAACAGTCATTTGAAATTAATTATACAAAAGAGATGTCAAAAGATGTTGCATAAAAAAGGCATGGTTCCTGTATTTTTAGGAGGGAAATTGATTTGTTATATATAATCTACAAGCTTATATATATATATATATATATATATATATATATATATATATATATATATATATATATATATATATATATATAACATTTAANATATTTTTTCAGGCTGTTTCGGCTCTCATCTTCTTTAGGACGTTAAAAACTTTTTTAAGTCACGTTATTTTCAAGTTTTCCGTATAAACAATGTTTGTGATGGTGATTATTATTATTATTATTATTACTATTACAATGTGTATTATTTGATTGGTTAGAAGTGTATTTATATTCCATTTTCTTACTCAATATACACGGTGAATGCTCAACAGTTCTATACTGGATTTTAGAACCAAATAGCAAGGTTTCAGGATACTCTTTCGGACTGGTTTCAGTTTTATTGAAAAATTTTATGTGTTATTAATCAATAAACGAGCATGCTCTATATTTTACGACAGTAATAAATTAATGAGAGAAGCCGTTGAATCAGCAGTTTCGGTCACACGTGCAAGTGACAGTAATACAACAGTTGCCGC
The DNA here is from genome assembly GCA_002313205.1 of Laupala kohalensis. Taxonomy (NCBI): domain Eukaryota; kingdom Metazoa; phylum Arthropoda; class Insecta; order Orthoptera; family Trigonidiidae; genus Laupala; species Laupala kohalensis. The sequence goes on from NNCF01129742.1 coordinate 330,911, forward strand.
TGAGGTTAGATTAAATTTTGATTCTTCGTCAAAATATTATTATCACGAAAGAAATTTTTTATTTTAAATTCATTATTATGGAGATTCAGAAGTCCAACTCGAGAGCACGTACCCTGTTATTCGTATAACGCACACCTAACAATTCTTGAAACTTTTCCAAATGAAGAATTTATACGTAGTGCAGGTCACACATAATACATAACGGACCTAATAGCACGTTTTTATTTGCACTATTCATGATAGGCTTTCGAATGAATTTATTGCTCCAATTTACTCAATATAAGTTTTCCACAATAGCGGAAAAGATTAAAATCATAACATATAAAAAAATAAAATATTCTTTTCTTTTAGATTTTGATACACCATATTTTTTATATTCTTTGACGCAGGGGTATACCCAAGATTTTATTTCGGGGGAAATATCACACAAAAATATTATATATGTGAGTATGTACATGTATATTACATGTTTACATATATTATTTATGTACGCTCTATATTAATAATTTTGTGTGTGTATGCACTTACAAATTTAGGGAGAACTACAAAGAGGACACGTTACTTATAATTTCAGACGGGGGGGGGGCGCGTAGATCCCCGAAATCCCCCCGCTACGTACGCCACTGCTTTGCGCGTTTTTTTAAATTATTTTTATCGCGTGAGCGGGACAACAAGTATGATGAATTCTAAATAAACGAGCATATTGGAAAGAAATATCTCACCAAATGTTCTTTGAATTATGAAGTATGGTTTCATATGTTAATAAAATACACGAAAACAAGCAACTGGAATCGAAATGCATTATTTTGTCATCACTGTTTGTAACGAGAGTAACGGTCTTTTCTGCCAAGAAATCAGCGGAGCAATTCAGTTCATTTCTACAATCAAACTATTTGCAAACTAAAGGGAAGAGTGATAGTTTAAGACATTTCTCCGAACTCTACTGGTCCCTCCACCCCCGATGGGTACACCGCTTGGCCTCTCCGGGGTTAAGCTCCTAGTCACCTACTTGACCCAAGAATTGACAATGCTTCTTCTTTATTTAACGTTTTATTACCATTTTAATGTTATTTATACAATCTACATATAATTACAAAGAAAATGTAAATAAACACTATTTAAATACGAAAAAATTAAGGGTTCAGGTCAGGTTCTTTCTTCCATTTAGGGGAGAGTGGGGTAAATACGGACAGTGGGTAATTGTAGACAGCGGGTAATTGCAGACAGATGTTTTGGATTTATATCACGAAATTTTCCAAACTTTTTTGTATTGATTTTGTTTCAAACCTTAATTTTAGTTGGTTTTTTTATGAAAACAGAACTCATTTTGGGGGCAAATTTACACCATATGATTTTGAGCCAATTCTTATAAGAATTCGATTAATTATTTAATCTCTAACTATAACGATTTAAATTAATCGATCGGGGTCTCTAATATGTTTTTATTAAGGTGTTTTGCTAGACAAAATGGGATACTGAACTTGGAAATAGTATCATTGATACTAATTATATCTTAAATTTTGTTGCAAATATATTTTCGGGGTAATTGTGGACAGTAAATTTTTTATTTGAATCAATTATGCGTGTTTACGGACATAACTAGCTTCCACAACTATTTTCAAAGAAGCTTTATAATTAATTTTAGATTTTGGATACATTTTTGATAGGTGAGCCCTAAAAATGCAGTCACAGAAACTGCTTAGCCTTAACTAGCTGACCATCATTACCCTTTCAAATTCGTAAGAATTAGATAAGTCTGATAGTTGTGTGTTTGAAGAATATGACACAACAATGTTACGTAGAAATTATTATACTCTTATGTAATTACCACGTAATCAATGCAATAATGTTTTTAAATGCAATAATGTAATCAGAATTTAACATTTTACAATGGTATAAGCATAATTTCCCATTTTCCTTAAGTAACTGTAATTACCCCACTCTCCCCTTTGGTTGTTCCCATTCTTTTAAACTTTATCTTAATTATATTGTATTTTGTCTCATTTCAATCGAAGTATAATATAAAACACAAACATTACATTATAATGGTAATAAGACGTTAAATAAGAAAAGAAACGTTGTCAAATTTTGGGGTCGAGTTGGAGACTAAGAGCTTAAACACGTAGAGCTCATTTGGGACGGAGGGACCAGCAGAGGTCGAGGCTGGTCTTAATCTGTCAGATGCCACTTTCGTTTGCGAATAGTATAACTGAATAATTCTAAGACTAACAAATGCACATGTCACTGTGATTTTGCATTCCTACAAGACGATACGATTTTTTATTCGATTTTGTCACTTGAAGACTATATAGATTTTCTCCCCAAAAAGCATTGTGTACTCTGAAGATGCACATTCAGATATCTTTCTGGAATGTTCAATACATATTGAACAATACCAAAAAAGTAAATTAAATAAATCATAATTTGTATGCGTTACCGTTTCGAACTGTAGCGGTCCCAAGGGATTCACGGAGAGAATAAGTTCGCGATTTCTAAGCCTTGACACGATTAGGTAATGTAGTCGGCATTTCTTTCCATGGACTTCAGATTCCAGTATAATGGATGTTTGGTGGCAGACTTAGTAGACCTGCGAATGTGGACATAGAGGGGTGAGTGAAAATGTCCCGTTACTTCGTGAAGCGCTGAGCGACACTACGTTCACAAAAAAAAAATTGTTTTCAAAAAATTATATCACAGATTGAAATTGAGAGGTTTTGACGTGATCGTTTTCATACATCCCATGATAACGAAAGTTCTAAATGACGTTTTTTCAAAGTGCAATAGACTCCCTCTTCTTGGGACACATCAGGACCGGATCTCAAGGCATAGACCGGATAAGAAAATGTCCGGACCAACCGAATATAGGCTAAAGTAACGAAATATAGACCTTAAACAATTGACCCCTTCACAAAATCAATTAAAACAGTTTAAACTTCAGTAATGAAGCTCTCGTCACCTGACCTATACAATGCGTGGACAGAAATCCAAAGCTATATAAACAAGAGGCGACCTGTCGCTAGGAAGTCTTTAGAGCTTATGACGTATGCTTCCGGCCGAATCAACCGAGGCTGGACCAAAAGTAGCCTACTATACAAACAATCTAAATGACACAACTCGTTATAAAACTATTGTAAAGAAGAGAAATTGCTATTTTTAACGTTTTTCTGCTAGTGCGATGACTTTGTTATAAACATGAGCTACATAAATAAATAGTAGTATAATAATCTATTCGTAAGTGAACACTTGTTCTGGATATATACGCCGCATAATGCATTTTTATCTCGTATACTGATTGTTTTAACATCATTTTATTACCTAATTGTCCAAAACTTTACAAAGCGAATAACGGCACCCTGAACAGTACATTGTCAACAATCGGATGTACTAGTCATGATGAAATGCACATGACATTGCGAATCTATACAAATAACAAAAATTAAGAGAAATGGTAGTGACAATAATGCCCAATTCGGTCAACCAAACCAGCTGGGTTTTATTCGCCGTCAGCATTAGTAAATGCTATTTCATTAATTAATTAATCGTCCTTGCATACAGAATAAATTTGTTGCTTGTCAACAGTTTAAAACAAATAATATGTTAAATTCATTTTACCCTATAAAATCAATTGCCAATCCGGTCGACTCATCAATTTTACCGCCAGTAGATAAGACGCGGAAGAGTACAATTCATTAAATATGTTGAAATTGGTTTATGAAAAAATGGGATTTGGAAATCCATACATTTTCAAACATTATATAATTTGATCCTTTCAAATCCACATAAATATTTCCCTTGGAATCAATAAATCTTCAAAATCACTATCCGACAGTGCCACCGCTCCAAAAAGGGGTGAAGGGAAGAGAAGTCACATTGCAAGACGTCGGTGGCCATCGGTTCGCTGACCGAGAGGCTGACAGGGCATTAAGATGTCGCGCACACAAAGACACGTTTTGTTGATGCAGCAACAGGTACACTATTGAGAGGAGTAAGCACTACGAAAATATTCATTTAAAATACCAGAATAATTCTGCATTAAGGAAGTTGGATATCCTTTATATTTTCTTCTTTGATAAAACAAGATATTAAGCAAAGAAGATGGAAGAAACTTCATTTTTCGGAAAACATAAGTATCCCATCGCCAAACATATTTTATGTTAGACATAAATTGTCATAATTAGGTACGAGTTTATCATTTTTCTTAAATGTTGAATGAAATTATGCAGTACATAAATATTATAAACGTAGCAAAATCAAATGATATAGATGGGTTACATCGAAATCATTCACTCATGCATCTTTGCCGAAATTAGTTTAGCTAAGATAGCTCACCTAGTTATCGTGTATGAATGAACCCAAACACCATTTTACACATCTGTATCAACGCTCCGGAAATAAAAGCTTGTAGATGTATTGAATTATTTGATTTTGTACTATTCCCTATATAGTAAACTGATTACAATACAAATGAAATTATAATTGCATGAAAAAGTATAATTGTAGCACGATCGGAATGCCCAGTAAATACTGAACCACCAAGCGTATACTTAGTAGATTTTGCATGTTTTTTTTTTGCAGAATTTGCATAAAAATACTTCTCAAACTTTCTCTTCAGAATGAATGGTTTATTAATAAAAAAGAGTTAGAGAAGTTCTTTTATAATTGGTCATCTGCTTTGTAACGTTTAAGAATAAAATTTCAGCTCAAGAAGTTAAAAGAACAATACTCCTTCCTCAAACGTCAAAATCAGGTGGGTATTCTCCACATTTTTATTAGTCAATAGAGCACAACAAATAAGTAGTCAATAGTTCCCACCAAATAAAATTCTATTCCATGTTTTTGTAATTTCACGTCAGAGAAAAAACAATGCAGATAAATAGTTTACTCTTTGACAGGTGGCCAAATGTAATTTCGACTTTTGAGAAAGATTATGTCCACAATGTGTAGTTTTTACCTTATAATCAAGTATAGCTTTGTGTATCTAACAAGTAATTTTGTACACAAATTTATAAATTAATTGTCAAAAAACAGTACAAACTGCGTATGACCACGTGGAGGACAATAAACTAATTTACTCTCCGGAAGCAATCAAGGGACCATCTCATCAATTCCGATCAAGGGCCCTAAGGCAGAGGCGGATTCAAAAATTTCAGCAAAAGTTCCTAGATAAGATAAAAAGTTAGCTGCGAGTTATAATACATATATAATGTCAATATGTTTGTAATTTAACGCAAATATGTTTGTAAATTTACATGTACAAGTTATTATCGAACTATAGATTATTCTGAGTATAGTGTTTAAAAATCATAAGAGTTGAAAAAACACTAAATTCACGATTTATTGTTACAATAAACACGCCCCTAGACAAAGCCTAGAGAACCTGTATAAGAAATCCGCCTCTACCCGAAGGAAAAACGGAGAAAAACCCGGGCCAGGATGGGGCTACAGAATTAATGTACACAACCGTGCCAAAGTTGAGTACACATAAAACTAAATTAATATGAGCCATACGGCAACACAATCATGCAAGAAAATAGTTTTTGAAATTGTTATAAGTTATTTAAAAAGTGCTACAGCAATGGCGTGATAAAGTACAAGACGAATTTAAATTCTTTTACAGTGTAGAAGCACTGGTGCAGGAGGTAGTTTTTAACCGCGAATTTGAAGATATTCAATTTCATAATGTATTTTATATTCTTGGGCAGGGAATTATATAGAACGATTCCCGAATGATAAGGTCCTTTTTAGCTAAGAGTAGTTGACACTCTAGGCCGATGAATATTATTCCTATTGCGAGTATTGTGTTCGTGAACGAGACTGTTTCGTATAAAGCAAGGGTGGTGATTCAGTAATTCGGACTTAACAAACACGACCGTTTCATAAATAAAAATGCAGGAAAGTGTTAAGATATTTAATTCCTTTAATAAAGGTTTACAAGAGTTTCGGGGGTGAGATTTACAAATTATCCGAACTATCCTCTTCTGAATTCTGAAAGTTTGAATACTCTGACCGGAATTACCCCAGAAGGTAATGCCGTAACGTAAATGGGAGTAAACGTTTGCAAAATATACGCAACGGGAAATACGTGGACTAACTGCGTTAACTAAGATTCGGAATGCGTAACACAATTTGCTTAATTGGGAATTAAGATTGTCAATGTGACAATTCCATTTGAGGTTGTCTTGAATATGGAGACCTAAGAATTTTGTATTTGTAACAGTTTTTAATTGTGTTCCGTTTAAAGAAAGAGAAACCTGGGGTAAAGATTTTGTGATACTATTGTGAAATGACATAGACACTGTTTTGTCAGTGTTTACAATGAGACGATTTGCATGGAACCAAGTCGAAAGGTTAGACAAAACTTTTTGAGCATTGGCGTGTTTACATAGTAAATTAGTGTCATCAGCAAAAAGAACCATTTTGCAATCTGATGTGGATGATGACATGTCGTTCACATACAATAAAAAGAGTATAGGGCCGAGAATTGATCCTTGGGGTACTCCGCAAGTAAGTGGCTTTGTTTCTGAAAGACAACGCTCAAGTATTTTATTTTTAGTATAGGATATTTCTACTTGTTGATATCTATCTTTTAAATAAGAAGTTAGCCATTGATGTGGAAGTCCACGAATGCCTAAAGAATGCAATTTGGTAAGGAGAATTCCGTGATCGATGACATCGAATGCTTTGGATAAGTCAAGAAAAACACCCTGAGGATTTTCTCCACTGTCTAGAGATGTGGTAACATCGTTTAAGAAGGAAAATATGGCGCTTGTAGTGGAAAAGGATTTCCTAAAACCGTGTTGATCGTCAGAGAGAATGTTATATTTTGATAAAAAATCTAGAAGACGCTTATAGAACAATTTTTCTAGGATTTTTGAGAAAGTGGGTAGTAGAGATATTGGTCGGTAATTTCCAATATTAAGTTTGTTTCCTTTCTTGTGTAAAGGTTTCACTTTAGCTCTCTTAAATATATTGGGAAACACCCCTTCCGATAAAGAACTATTAAAAATATTTACGAGTGGATTTAATATAGCGTGGGACGAAGATTTAACAATAAACTCAGGTATATCATCTATGCCTCGTGAAAATTTGTTTTTTAAGGAGCTGATGATTCCCATGACTTCACTGGCGTTAGTTTCGGAAGTGAACATAGAATTGGGTATGTGGGTGGTAATAATTGGAGGACATTGATTTGGATATATTGAGTTCGTTATTTTACCAACTTCTGAGAAGTGAGAATTAAACAAACTTGCGATGTCCTGAGGATTTGACACGATCTTGCCATCGTTTAGTAAAGAAACATTTTCTTCGCGATTTTCAGAAGTTGACGTGTAATTGTTAACAATATTCCACATGGCTTTCATCCGGTTGTTCGATTTTAGTATATGCCTGTCGTTTTCCATAACTTTAGCTGCATAGACTACTTTTCGGAGAATAGTCTTATATTTACGAAAATAATTATGGAATTCGGGTGGCTGGTTATAGCGTTTTGAAAGATAATATAAACGGCGTTTGTTTTTTGAAGAAATTCTTATCCCTAGGGTGATCCATCTATTGTATTTTTTTGTGTTAATTAACTTGCGTTTTATGGGAAAACTAGAGTTGTAATGTTTTAGGAATGTTGAGATAAATACATTGAATTTGTCGTCGGTGTTTTGGCAATTGTAAACATCTTTCCATGTTTCTTCACGCAAATAATTTACGAATATGGATTTATTTATGTCATTAAACTCTCTTGTAAATTTGTAAAGGATTTTAAGCGGTTTTAGTGTATTATTAATAGTCAATACTTGAGCAAGGTGATCACTGTATCCGGCGATAAACACTTCAGAGAGATACGAGATTCCATTGTTGACTATAATTTGATCTAGCAATGTTTGAGATGAGCCGGAGAGGCGAGTGGGGTCATTTATCGTAGTAATAAGGTTGAAGGAGTCGATAAGATTCTTGAATCGATTAACTGGTGAATGTGCAGAGTCGGATGTACTCAAGAAATCGATATTGAAATCACCACATATAACGATAGATTTAGTAGATTTATGTGCGATATGTTCTAAAACATTTTCGAAGTTCCGAAAAAATATGTCAAGATCTGATTGAGGAGGTCTATAAATACACAAAACAACAATACCGGTGTCGGTCAGTTCAACTGCAGAAATTTCGAACACACTATCTACGCAGAAGTTCTCGTAGCCTGTCAGTGGAGAAGATAAAATATCATTACGAACGTAGATACACGTACCTCCGTGGGGATTTTTGCCTTTAAAATTTTGCCGACAGTAAGAACTTGCTAAATAATAATTAGAAATAGCAGTATCGTTGATGTTGTTAGTTGAAAGCCAATGCTCTGTGAGGCATAGCAAATCGAATCGATTTTCGTGTACCAGAATTTCAATGTCTGTCAATTTGTTTGAAAGGGATTGGACATTATGATGAAATATAATTATTTTATTTTCGCAAAGAGTTTGTGACTCACGAGAAATGGAATCGACGTTAGATTGTGGAGAGGAATTTGAAATTGGTACAGCTTCTAGTTCCGGATGAAGCTCGCACACAGCACCTGAACGCGATTGTCACCTTCGAGTACCACATCGTACTCCTGAGCGCAAGTTGTAACAGTGTATGGGGGCGGCAGGAGGAATAGATGAGGATGTGCAAGATGAGGAAGCAGTAGGGGAAAAGAGAAGAAATGGGTGACGAGATAAAAAGAGGAGATGGTGATGAGGTAGGAGCAGAAAGAGGAGATGAGGTAGAAGGAGGAGGAGATTAGGTAGGAGCAGAAGGAGGAGATGATGTAGAAGGAGGAGATGAGGTAGGTGCAGGAGGAGGTGTAGGAGTGGGTAGTGGGGCAGGTGGATGATGTGAGGTCAGATGTGAAGCAAGAAGAGAACCGAAGTGCTGTTTCTCAGACGGTCTCAGGTGTAAACCGTGCTGGGTAAAGTCCTTGGCAGTCAGGTGTGGTTGCAAATCAAAAAATGTGATTTTTGTGTCTGCCAGGTGATGTTTTAGGGAGATGTTTGCCAGGTTAATTTCGTGGTTTATTTGTGGAACGTTGAAGCGTGGAGGCAGGCTAGAGAGCACTATGTTTGTGTGCAGGGAGGCCATTTTTAGTTTCTGTAGATGTTCAGACGCGTTAAAATGTCCACCCAAGTTGATATCGTTCTGCCCACCTATGATGATTACTGTGTCCCGCTCAGTGAGTTTTTTAGTGTAAGTGTCCAGTTCTCGAATAACTTCAGCCAAACGAGCGTTTGGCTTAAAGAAACCGGAGACTGAGAACTGGCTAGGAAGAAATCCACGCAATACGGAGGACATCTGACGACCGTGCGAATCAGCTAGTATGAGCACGTTTGATTTCTGCGTGGAAGTGTTGGTATCATCTCTGGATAGCACTACTTTACGTGGTTTTGGGCGGCTGTGCTTACCAGTGCGTGGTGTGCGAACAGGTCTGGGTACTGGACGGGAGGGGATGAAACGAGTAGGTAAGGGAGGAAACAGGGACATGTCATCTAACACACTAAACCTATTCTGAGTGAAGAGTTGGGGTGGTGCATGCGTCGTTGGTTTAACCGGGTGATAGCAGTTGGAAGGACGGCGAGAATTCCTAACTGTAGTCCAACCGCCGATCGTTTTCTTATTGATCTCTTCCAGCGCACTGATTCGTGTATCAATATAATGTACCAAGTTATTGTACGCCTTCTGAAGATCAGCTTTGAATGAGTTGAGGAATGCGATAGTGTCCATTGTTGTGAGAAAGTTAGCAACTTCACGACAAAAGCAAATGAGAATACACGAAAACTGACAACTAACACTGAATGAAGGATGCTAGTATAATAATATATTTATTACTACGGAAGTTACAAATGAGATAATAAATAAATTAAATATACAAACAAACCGACGACAAAAATGATTGAAATAATTATTTAGGGCGACCACTGGAGATTAATTAATTCGACAATAACTACCGTATATTGTGTTAAAATGTAAATAAATACGAAAGAATCAAGAACAACGAATTGTAAAATAATGTAATAATTCTATGAATTATGACGATAACTTGGGTGCAACAATGGAGCAGGGTTTAAATAAGTAAATAAACAAACCGACAACTAAAATCACAGAAATAATTTAGGATGACAACTGCAGATAAATTAATTCCACAATAACTAAGGCAATATTATGTTAAATTGTAATGAATAACTACAAAAAGATCACGAAAACAAATGGTAAAATATTGGAATAATTCTATTTACGACGACGAAACTTGAGCAGTGCAACAATAGAGTACGTTATTTGTAAGTTAATAATGATGTAATAGTATACGCACCAGAAAATCTAAATACAGCAAAATAATTAATTTTAATGTACCAAGAAGTTGAATTTATGATTCCGTTTGTACTTACATAAACTTTATCACACCTTTGAATGAAGCACTGAATGAAAACAATATGAAATTGTATTTGGTCCGTTGAGTTTGGAAACCTTAGGAAATGTTTTTAGTGTTTCTTCACTTAACACTCACACAGAACAAAGAATTTTACACTACAATGAAAGTTTGGATCTAAATACAACTACTGATCACAAAAAACTCGAAAAAATAAAATAATTAGAAAGATTATACTGAAAAATAGAGAGAGCTCATTCACAACCGCAGCTAACGCCAGGAGCAGGCTAGCCAACCAATCAATAAGTAATCAATACACACAATCAATAAGTTCGGGTAGATGACATGCATGAAATATTTTCAGTGTAGGATGTTTATTATTATTATTATTATTATTATTATTATTATTATTATTATTATTATTATTATTACTGTTGTTGTTTTCGAATCCTTGCAGAGGGAATTTTCACTTCTATACAAAGTACTAAGTATAACAAAAAGAATCAAAACAAAAGCATTAGAAAATGAACGACTCCAGAACGTAATATTTCAACAAAGCAAATTTAAATGCTTTGCTCAGAGTAAATAGCTTTACCTTCATCCATCAAATGGAACGAGAAATTTCAAACAAAAGAACACGAATTCAGATTGCTTGTCAGTAAGATATATTTTTATTTTAGATTTCTCAGGGAAGATACTTGCAAACGAAAATCCTTTCCTGTACACAGCTCGCGAGAGAGCGAATTTCACCTAAAACAACATATGGTTGCTAATGTTTCAATATGCTTGAATTCATTGGTATACACATAAATTCTTAATCAACGATAAGTTATATAATACGACAATGGTACTGGTATATTCTACGTAGATTATGTGAATGTTTTAAACGCTCCTTCACTATTGAGTGAATTTATTCAATACAAAACTACAGGATGTAAGTAAATGGAGATCGAGGTGTAGTGACTATCCTCGCAGTATAGATTTTTTCCCGTTTCGTTTCTGTATTCCTTTTTAATAGCTCGGATGTTCTGCGAACTGACTGCAGGTAGATAGCAAAGTGGCGTTTTATCCCGTATCCTAACCCCAAAAGTTTAGTTTGATACATTATAATGAAGTTTAGTTGAAATTATTTACCTCGTAAAATGCATTATGCAACATCCAGTTTGGTTCAAATGGTAAAGATTTTTTTTTGTTAAAATCGTACACCGGAATTGATTGAACAGAATATGATCACACAGGTCAAAAGGTGACTTTTTTCTTTGGACCACATACTATGATATTTTTCAGGTAAATAACACTTTTAAAAATTGTATTTAACTTATTAATTTGCCATCAATTACATAGTTTCCATTCTCCCATGTCGATATAAAAGAGACTTTCATAATATTTCAAAAGTGTTGACAACGATTCTTTCAAAAACTGAATCTGACATTTATTATATCATTAAGGGTAAATTAATCAAATACTTGTTTTGCAAAAATTCTTGTAATAGATATATTAATGAATATGATATGAATTTTTATAATGAAATATACAGAAATGTCTTTCAACCAAGTTTAAATTTAATGTTTTCCAATCCTTCTTGCTGTTGTTACTTGTTATCCTATGTACTCAAAATGTATTATGGTAAGCATCGCCAACAATATCAATAATGTAACAATACACAAAGAGGAATGTAAAAAATCTCAAATACCAGTGACATCGTGAATTAAGTTCATCAGCCGCTGTCTCAGGCTAAATGAGAACAGTGAATTGATCAACTGGGCGAGGAAGAGATCGCATACGTTCATCAACCTATTTTTTCTTCGATAGTGAAATGGTCCATGCAATGAGATCACGAGAGAAAAACTAATGCGTAAAACTGGGCATAAAAAAGTACCTAACAATAGAAAACATCTCAGGTAATCTTCAATATATATAATTTTCTTGTAATTTCAGAAACAGTCTAGTCAATTTTAAATAAAACTGTACCAAAATTTAAAAAAGTAATATCAAAATATTAAAAATAATATTAGAAATAACACAAAATTAAAAAAATTATTTTTGGAAATATATTGAGATTGATCTAATACAGAAAGTTGGGGCACGGGTCTTTTGGAATAAATTAATTTCCCTTCATTCTGTTCCATCTCTTTGTGTCGGTATTTTTACGTGGAAAATAAATCCAAATTTTTACGCTCCGAACAGGAATTGTTTGTAACCAAACAGGATCGATGAAGTGGGCTCCTGTGAGTAGTATCCAACACATCGTATCCTGTTCCTCAACATGAACACATGACCTATCTGTCACACACACACACACA
>NNCF01129742.1:343837-381725 GCA_002313205.1 Laupala kohalensis
ATATATATATATATTAGAGAGAGAATCAGTTGACGTAAAATGATTCCTTAAATAGACCTATTCCCATTGCTCCCGGGATAAAAGAATATTTTTCAGGTATGACAATTTCGCAGAGGACATTTCGATGAGTAATACCAATAAACTTGTTGTTCTGGTAGAGGCCTCACCTCTTTAACTACTCACAATGTGCCTCCTAAGGTTAACGTCACCCGCATTATTCGCTGCGTAAGACCCTCGTAAACAAGCTGTATTGTGTTCGATGCATCTAAGGACACGAGTTTTTCATGAAGTAACCGGCTGCGTGAAGTACGACGTGGGTTCATTGACCGCCAGCTGGTAGTGATGCCTGATGCGATAACTGCAGTTGGATCATCTAGCGGTTCTCTGCTACGGCAGTTTGCGCGCACCGCGACCTTCGTCGATCTCCCGCGCTCCGCGTCCTCCCACCCTGAGGAATGAGGATACCAGCAGATGGAGATGTACGTCGGAAGAATATTACACCCTCCAAGTGAAATGTGTGCCCTCAGCACCCTCTTCTCCTCACCCCTGGGCGTTATGACACACCCATCCACGTAACACTCGTCCTATGCGATCCTCTCCTCCCCCAGTAAAATTAGCAACAGAAGTCCACCAGTTATAACTGATCGTACCTTAATATTAACCAACACGCAAGAGTTGTTCGCGAACTATAGATAGACGAGATGTCGAATCACCAACTTCAGGGGGCAAAGATGAACAATATATTCCTTTCAATAATTCGAGAGGATATTTCTCTTCCAGCATATCTAAATACGCACGTTTTCATCGGGAGCTCACCGTACATTTCAATGCAACGATTTGCATCGTGTCTTTTCCCCCTCTCGAGCTCCGGCTGCGAACGGCGCGTGCGCTATCGCGACCAGCGCTCGTGAAAAATTTCGGGACCACGTGGCTCGCGGAAGCAACGGTATTAGCGTTCCACACTATTGTAAGGCCGAGACCTCACATTTCTGTATTTTTCTGGAATAAAAAGTAAAAACGAAGTAATTTGGATAAGGTAACATATGACCATCGAGCTCGCTAAGTTTAAACGCCTTTTAGGACATGGAAAACGCTATGTCGTTGACTATAATTGAAGTGTCACAAACGAAGAATAGAGAACCAAAAAGATAAAATATTTTGGAGGAAAAATATAATTTCCAAAAATGCCAGATGCTTTCAAGTATATTATCCCTGTGTTTACCTTTTTTGAAAATATATATAATAATAGTAAACCAGCTCGAGAATTTGAAGAAAAAGAGCGGCGGGCCGGGAAGAGTTTACTGTGATGACTGCTGTGACAGGTCAAAAGCGAGTTGGATGTCTTCAAAGCGCATTCACCTCTTCACTCAATTACAAAGAGAAAGGTCATTTCCTTAAACAAGACACCGGCGTGCTCCCTTCCCAACTCCCAAGCATCGTGGTAACGACTTCCGAGTCTCGACCCTTCGGTTTCCAAGTGGGAAGTACCTATACGTCAACAAGAGGATTGGAAAGGGATTGCAACGCGTTGCGAGAGGTTGCGTCCACGCCACCGAATTCTTGTCGCTGCGGTGAGAACGAACTTCCTTGACCGCATCCGAAGGGAACCGTTACTTCAAAACTGGGAACATAACTGTTCGCGTACAGACTCACTCACGTACACAGACGAACATTATGCGAAAACGATGTTTCGCCAAACTTTATTCTAAGGAACTGAAGGACCAAGTAAACACTTCAACAAAAATTCCGGAACAGAATATCCCACAATAGATGGATCTGAAAACGTATCGAGTATTTTGTTACGGGTGGTATACGATGGCAGTGACTTACCTCGAATGGTGCTGGGCATGACGCTAAGAGCATGCCGAGCCTAAAGGCTCCGGCGTGTAAAAGGTGTATCCAAGTTCAACCGCCGACACACTGTCCAACTGCGAGACGTCAAAACGGCGCACTTCGCTGTCTAGCGTCAGGAGAAATCCATGTTCGCACTAAGGCCACAACTCAGTTTCCCACGTATTGTTCTAACCTGCACACCGTAATAGTAAATATATCAAATATACTATTCTTCAGTTATTAACACCAAAAAGTTATAACAGCACTTATAAATTTAAAATAAAAAATAAATAACTTTGTCACTTCGTCACAAAGGTGGTCCAACTATATTATTAATAAGCTGAGAGCTGTAGGTATCCATGCACGTCAATTTTCTTTGAAAATTCTTCTCACACGCAAAGAAACTTCACGGAGCTTACGAACGAAACAATAACGTCATCGACCGAATAGTGTTGCATGTCACTTCACTGAAACCGGCACTTGAACACAGCGATCTTAAGTCCTCACTTTTTGCGTTTAATGCAAACCCATCTGATTCTTCGTTGTCTCTTTTTCCTGATCATGCCTTCGAGGTGGGTGTTGACCCGCCGCTGGTCGACTGCTCGTGAGGCGTGAGTCAAGGGTAGCGCGGACTGGAGTGCCTTCGAGAGGCGTCGTCGGTCATGGGGATGCAGAGCTTCCGGAGGACGGCAGATCCGGCGGCGTTGGCGGCTTCGATGTCGACGGTGACAAACCACACTCGCTGGCTCCGGACCTCGAGCCTCGATGCGACGCGACGAGGGCGACGACGGACGACGGCGACGACTCGGCAGACGTTCCCAACGCCTTGCAGTCCACTCGGCAGTGGCGCGCGCCGCGGAGGTCTGATCAGGCTGCCCTCTCTTGCGGTGAGGTAGGGTACAGGTACCGTTGGCTCCCCCTCTCTGCCCCCGCACCCGTTCTTGATTCCCCGCTCCCCCCGCGCTCTCACGTCGCCGTGGGATCCTCCGCAACCAACTTGAACTCAGTGGGAGTTTAAGGAAAGAGATTTTTTCTCAACTGAGGCGCTTAGTCCGCGTGCTATATTGGATCTTCTTCGGAAGAAGATGGCTAAGCTGCCCTACAGGAAATGTCCTTCGATAAAAGAAATCTTCGAAGAGATTTGTGTAATGGCCCCAGATCATCTGTCCATAGAAACTTAGGAAGTTGAACGCCAAGTACTTTTGTGCCGGTGTTTGGAAGGTCAATGCGTCACTGCATTGAATGGGAATGGAAAAATAAATATTGCGCTGACAACCTAGTTACTTGTCTTAGTTTTAATTGTTCTTTTGTACTTTTCCTGTGCCACCTTTGCGATTCGATGCAGAAGATAAAACATTTAGATTATGTAAATGAGCTGGAAATAATTTCCCCTAGAATAGAACAATCATACGCGATTTAAAGAATACTGCGGGGACGTACAATTCGTTATTCGCTACACAAGTAAAATACGTTCCCCAACTAGAAAGAGACTAATCACTGAATGATGTCACTGATTGTCATTCATACCGAGAGGATGGTAACCGCGGTCAAACGTAAACAGTATGTCAGTGAAGAGAAGAACGCCGCAGAAATAGTCCGGTATCAGCACACGCACGCTTCCGCACTCTCAAATTAGCCGCGGGCTATCGCAACCATTTAGCATGACACGTTGTCCCGCAGGCGCGACGCATGTCCGCTCCTCCCACGCGGCTGCGAACTCGCACCTTCGGTCTGGACGCGTGGTCTGCCGGCTGACGATCCCCTCCAGCGGTATCCGCTTGCTGACGCGCAACCACTACTTCCGGTATGTCCTCTTCCGGTCGCGAATGCCAAGTCTGTTTCGCGCTCGTGGGTGTCCCGTCGTCCGTGTGTCTTGCGGACCGCGGGTGGCGCGCGTTCGCTCGCGTTGTCGCGAGCCTTCGCTACGTCACGCTGTTTCCGCGCGCCGCTCCACGCGGCCTCCAAAATCCTTCAACCGCACTCGACCATGTGCCTTCAGCTACAGGAAGAGTCGTACACGAGCGCGGCGAGAAGGACGGCGCGAGGCGTGTTCCGCGCGAGGGACGGAGAGCGAACGTTCACAGCGACGCTGCTGCCATCTGTGAGAGCTCGAGAGAACGACCAGCAGGCGGAAAGGGAGAAGGGGCAAATACCCTGTCGGTCGGTGACCCCAGAGCAGCCGTTTGTTTATACCCGGGTGCCGACAGCGCTGTAGCGGTCGCTCCAAGAAGCGGACGAGCGGCGTCGGCGGTAGCAGCGGGACGCGCGCGTTGCGCCGCGACGTCAGCTGGACGAGCGACGCGGCGTGGGGCGGCGCTGCATCGGCGTGGTTGTGCGCGGGGAGACGGCGAGTTTCGCGTGGTTACGGTGCTTGCTCCAAAGAGGCGACACGCAGGATTCTCACAAAATTCTTTTAAAGTGCAAGGTCTATGTGCATCCGTCCCGTATGTCATACGCAGGCACTTGCTACACAGAATTACATGTGGCGGGGAATTGAGATCTCAGATTATCCTTGCCCACCACGATAGGAACAACTAAACCATCATAAAAATTATAACATTAATATTTCGCGGGATAAGATCTTTTCAGCCTTTATCAAGCTTGGACCGGTGCGGCTCTGATGGCGTGCCGCACATAGTTAAATAAAATTGCGTTACATAAGTTGTGCAATGTTATTTACAAACTGACTGCATTTTAGTTAAAAATATTTAAAAATATATCTTGATGTTCAAAAAATATTTCTCAACGTTTCGCAAAATTAGATGTGAAGGCAAATTACATTGATAATATGTTGTTCGTGTATTGCTTACATTGGTCTTGATCCTCGTCGTCTTTTAAAGAATGGAGCAGAAACAACACACGACCATTAGTTGAAAAGTCAACATGTTATTTACAATTGACATAAACTAAAATTGCCATTATTCAGCAAAATCTACTATGTAGACAAGTGCTAGACAATTCACTGCGTATATTGTACCTTAATATCTACGAAACACGGTTTTATAAAGTTAGGATTACACGAATTATTTGAATCGCATACTCAAATGAAACCTATACTAACACTACGTAGTGCAAAGTATAGGTTTGCGATTTCTCACTACTCATACCAACACTTATGTAATCACAGAATAAATAATCGTTAGTAAGAATTAGTTTAAATCTAAACGCCCCTATTGTAGGTAATCAAAAAGAATAGGTACCTGTTAGTTAGTATTCAGAAATAATTTTATGTAAACCTTATTGATTGGATAAAATTCACTCTCCCATAGGCTCATTATGAAATGTGAAAATTAATTTTATTCTAATACTATAATTGATGAACTTTTAATTTATGTTCCTTTAAACACAATCGGGGCTTAGTCGTGTACGCAGTATTGGTAGCTCCATCCCGATCCGGATTGTTTACATTGCCCTTGAATGCTATAATTAGTTATGGGTTTCCTTGCTTGCGTCCATCGATTAGATACTTCTCGTCGGCATATGCAGCCACACGGTTATTGGGCATTCATTATGACAACTTTTCATTTTAATTAACTAATAATATTATATACACACGGGAATGAATGCATTGTATCGTTTCATATCTGAATGGTTTTAGTTTCATATCTGAATGGTTTTACATGCAAATATCCCTCCCTCCATTGCCCCCAGAATCGGGTAAATTAAACTTTCTAATTTTAACTTGTTTATTTACTTTTTTAATTCCACGATATTTATGAAACAACCATGGAAGTATATGGCCTCAAGATCTTTTACCTCATTCATAACACTCAGCGGCAAAATAAAGATGAAAATCCTCATATAACATTAATTGTTACATTTCGCTATCTTTTATCAATCTGACCTATTTCGAGAAATTTTGTTTGAGTAAGATAAATCTTCAATAAAGAATAACATGACTTTAATATTTATAAAATAAATTATTTCAATGTTGTTTGATTAATTATCATGAAGAGACCAATTAAACAAAATGTACGAATTGGATCTATTGCATTTTTTCTTTACTTGAAATTATTTGAGAATTCTACGTAAAATTGTGAGGAACATTTCACTGATTCCGGATTAACAAACTAAATGTTGAATCAATTATATAAAATGATAACTAGACTTCATGGAATGCGAAAGGAAAATGATTATGTCTCTTTGTGGATATTACAACAATTCTCAATAAATCTATTTTCCTCTGGTTAATGTAACACCCGTATTGGTGTTCAAGTCAGGTAATGAATCACGCAACATTAAATAGCGGAACTACGAAACATTCGTTTGTTGCTTTACCAAACAATTGATTCCTTAATCTATTTAAAAATAGTTTATAAATATTTAAGTATATAGTATTGCGATGATGTATTTTAGACTTATTTTGTTTGGTTTCAACCTAACCGTATACCAGTACTTCAAACAGATGTATTTTTTTCTTTCTTTCAATTCATTTTATGGCAACTCACTAGATGGCGTCTCAACATCCGTCTTATTTTGGGGGGAGGATTTTCACTTCTTTGAAACGCAAATTCCTCCTAATAGTCTTCATTCACAAAGCGTTGGTTAAGGTATTAAATACCCGAATGCCTGAAAGTGATGATTTTATATTATTTCTATAACATTTTCAATTGTTTTTATTGTATTTGTCTATATATGTTAGCACCAATGATCGTAATGTAACATATTGCATCATATTATGACTTCAGCATGCGGAAACGTTAACGCAATTTTACATGCGTTGTATAGAATACTTTCGAGAAAATTCACACACACCTTGAGCGAAAATAATAAATTGTAAACCATCTATTTTTCCCCAAGATTCAGTCTCGTATTCAAACTATCGAGTATTTAGTCATATCCACAAAATTTCAACCAAGTTTGATTAAGATATTTGTTTGATGAAGACAATTGAGGAATGCCTGTCCGAATAGAGCTATTTCCACCATAAGCGATTTTTCAGAAAACGGAAAAAAGTGTAGGGCCTAATTGGATCATTTTATCTCCTCGGAAGAAAGTCCTTTCGAAACGGAGATTTTTTACCAACCATCAAACGAGGAAAATTGATTTTCTTACTCCGATCTCAAATAAAGTAAAATCAAAATTAAGGAAATGTCATATACACAATTCACCCCTTGTCAACAGCATCACAAATTACGGAGTGTATTTAAAAATAATTATCGTTAAGAAAGACAAGTTGATTTCGAGATAATCCAAGTACTGTATTACAATCTAATGAGGAAATTATTTTATGTTTATATGGATATAACTCTATTTCAACAGACATGTATCTGGTTTACAGTAATGGATATTCTTATTCTAGGTCAAAGAAAGAGTATAAAATAAAAATGACGTCGTATAATAACGAAACTCTGAAGTGAAAGTTGTAAATTTGGGAATCAAACGATCTGTGATCAGTTAAATGAAAAAACCTGACTCTTAAAAATTATTTACGAAATACATCAGAAAATTAATACAAGATAACATAAAAACAAAGACAATTCTATCTTAAATGGTATTGTATATATTTCCATCTCTAAGAGTTTATTACACTTGTCTTAATAAAAAATTGGACAAAAGTAATTTCTATGTAAATTAATTAGTCATTTGATTTCCATTATACTTCTTGTTCTCGTTTAAAGACAACGTTGTTTATATTTATTAATTTTCTATTAATACAATTCATATGAAGCCATTTCTCTATTCATTGAGTTCTTTTTCATTGTTACAAAATTCAGACAATATCAATTTTATATAAGAGTAATGTTGTCTTTCACTTATTATGTTATTTGGTTGTGCCCTTATTTACGACATGTATTAATAACGTACAAACACTTTAATAGTTCATACTTTTACATAACGTTTCGGGGATGTATGTTCCCCCTCTTCAGATGCATTTTGCATTTTCTATAAAAAAACATATATAAAACATCACTAATCTTCAGCACATTGCTTCAAATCTTCAACCTACATATGTGAGCAAGTACAAACCTGAACACTTATATATGTTTTTTTTATAGAAAATGCAAAATGCATCTGAAGAGGGGGAACATACATCCCCGAAACGTTATGTAAAAGTATGAACTATTAAAGTGTTTGTACGGTATTAATATATGTTGTCGTAAATAAGGGCACTACCAAATAACAATTTCAATTTTAGTACCTTCCTTAGCTCCAGAATTTTAGTTTCTGTATAAAGATAAGTTTTATCTAATCGTCGCTAATTATGGCAACATATTGAAACAAGAAAATATAATCTGTATTTCATACAAATGTACAACTCTTAAATTGCATACCGTAATAAACGATTGTTCAGAAATAGCGGATCCATTCCTCCACACTTTTTCGTTACGACGCATAAGTTTATTTTTTAATATTGGGAGAATCAGGTTTGATGCTATACGCACTAACATGTAGATAAAAATTTAATTACTTTATAATTTGTAAAATCGAGTTTAAATGATTGCCGTTCGAACATCTCACTTATTTATGAAGGCTTCAACATTGGTGTAACACATTCGGTACTATTTTATTCTCTATTTTATGCTCATGGCTTCCTACAGCATACGCGATCTCTTTCTTAACCATGACTTCTAATTGTAAGATTACAAAGAACAAAAAACCCACTAATATACAATCACTGATATACTTCTCAAGCAAAATAAATGCTATTTTCTGTCTCAGCAAAATAGTATGATGCCACAACACCAAACATGCACGGAGAATTGTTGAATTCTTCCGTTTTGTACATCGAAATTAATGTCTTTTATTTTATTTCTTCGACATTATAAATGTTTATAGACGCAGCTATTTTACGAATACAAATACTTTCGATAAATTTTCTATCTAAAATAAACATTTGAAAATAATGAAAAAGCTATCATAAAGTAATTACCACACTACGTATGCAACGTAGTGACTGAACTCATACGACTCAACGAACTCCAGCAGCTGATATTACGAACGAAATTTGCTTAAGGTACGCAGGCATCCACTAAACATTGTAACTCTTTTGATGCAGTTTAAAAAACGTTTATATGATTGAGGGGACGACCGGTTGAGACAGTATTCAAAAAGTCGAATCGAATATCGATGGCCACCGGCATTCTAGTTAACTGAATCAATAATGACCTTCTAGAAAATTATATATTTTCATCGAGAAACATAGTTAAAACTTAGAATGAAATCAGTGGTATTCTCAAATAATTAACAAAATTATTACAAATAAAATGATACTCCATTTATCATAGAAAATACAATTTAAAATCAATTTTCCGAACTTTCTCAATTTGGACTATTTCTCCAAATAGGTCCAACATCACAATGAAAAAGTTTAGAGTCAAGTTAAAAGATAATTTTTAGAATTATTTTCTCATGGGGCAACGCGACATGATTCGTATACTCGTACATTCAAAGTCACAAATATTTTTTAAGCTCCTATACAATTTAATTCTAAGAAACTGGTTATTCATTTCGTAATTAACACATTCTTTTGCATTTTAGTTACTCTAGATAGTACACGTTGAATTTATCCGAGATTGCAATGCCCTGACAACAATGTTTTTTTTTTGAAAGAAACTTCCGAGACATGAGTAGTCTTCATTGTCAGTTCATTTTGAAGAATAATAATTAACCACACGATAATTCAACAAGCTGATTGATTACATTTATTTTCATATTGATTCAACAAGATAATTTATGAAATTTTCTGAACCATGTCCATGTAACTTACAAATGTTTTATGTTTGGTATTATTATTACGGCATAATTAGCCTGAATTGAAAATGCTGAACTTATTATGCTCACCGTAATTTTACTAAGAACATGTCTATAAGTAACTACTGTTATCTCCCAAAGAAAACAAATATAGTCATGCAATTACGTAAATTATAGGGACAAAAGCATACTTAACACGTAATAATGTTGCAAAATAAATAAAACTTAATTTAGAAATCTCCTAGATTGCGGTGAACCTCACCGCCAGGTAACAGATTAATCATGTTACGTCGAATGAAAATGGTAGACGGGACAGGGATTCGAACCCGGGACCTTGAGCTCTACGCGCTCATGCGCTTACCGACTGCGCCATCCCGTTCGCTTCTCGGGTCCGTCTATCATTCTCATTCAACTTGTGAAACCCAAAGACCTCTGAGGTGGTCTCGTAGAGACTAGATTCCTCATCTGAGGCGACTCCCATAGGAANATGGCGCAGTCGGTAAGCGCATGAGCGCGTAGAGCTCAAGGTCCCGGGTTCGAATCCCGGTCCCATCTACCATTTTCATTCGACGTAACATGATTAAAACTTAATTGTTTGTACTTTGTGAAAAAAATATGTTATTCCGCCCCTCCCTAAATGTAATACTCGAAATACTTGGACACACATTCAACATAAATGAGTGAAGATCTTTAATTCTACAACTCTGGTGTTCAAAAGGAAACGTGATAATTTTAATAAAAAGAAAGGTTGTGATACAAACATCACAATGATCAGATGTCAGAAAAAGACGTGTCTCTATCTGTAATTCATTGAACAGTTAAATAAATTATCGCGACCTTGGTAATGTATGCTTTATTTTCAGCATAATCTTACGAACAACTTAGAATGTATAAAAATCGTGTTAAACGCATATGAACACCTCGATTATTTGTCAAGTATTCAACATTCGGCGCTCATTCATTCTTCGGGAGGCGAACCTCAAAGCCTTCTGCATATGCGATTTCATTCTAAAATATTACTTTTCATTCAAGAATTACAAGAAATAAACAACCCACTTAGTCAGAACCTTTGATACACTTCTTTAGAAAATTAAGTGCTATTCCGTCTCACAAAAATGCTATAAAACACACAAAAGCATACTTGCCCGGAAAAGTAATTATTGGATTCTTCCATCTTATACGTCTTATATAATGTTTATTTTATTTCTTCCAAATTGTAATTCTTCATACATGTTGAATGCTCGTAAAGTTTCCTCTAAAATAAGCGTTTAAAAATAAAGAACAAGTCATCTTGAAATCACTACCACATGCACAAATATGTATTCTACTCAATCAAAAATTTACGACTCAATAGACCAGAATCTAATATAATGAACAAAACTTGCCAACGTTCATACGTTACCACTAAACATTGTTAATATTTGATGCAGTTGAGAATACGACCAGGAGGTTGAAATGTTATTGCCCCCAGGGGACTTACATCTAGTAAGTACGTGTTTGGCGAACATGGGGCCCCGAGCTGAGTCTGGCATTACTTCCACTTACTTGTGCCATGCTCCTTCCTTTCTCTTTTCTGACCTCCCTTAGTCATCTCTTGTTCTTTTCGATCCCGACGCTATTAGGGCTAGGGTATCTTTCATTTTCCTCTTTCCTCCTTTTTTTAAAATGTTTGTAGTAAAGTCTTGCGATATGTTGGGATTTGAGTTTTGAGTTGTAATTCAGGAGGGTTTTTAGTGGGTATGGCTGAGTCATTCGGCGAGTCCCACACGCGGGGAGAGTCATGTTGGCTCTCCCTAGTGCGTAACTGCATTTTCCCTACCTGTACAAGTT
The DNA here is from genome assembly GCA_002313205.1 of Laupala kohalensis. Taxonomy (NCBI): domain Eukaryota; kingdom Metazoa; phylum Arthropoda; class Insecta; order Orthoptera; family Trigonidiidae; genus Laupala; species Laupala kohalensis. The sequence continues at coordinate 355,196 of NNCF01129742.1, forward strand.
TTAAGGGCTCTAATGACCTNAAAAGTTATTCAATTGTGTTATGTTGGTAATGTTTTTGTGTTTTGGATAATGCCATTACTCATACTGTGTGTATCTTAGTATTCAACCATTTAATGATGGAGAAAATTCCGTCTTGACGAACCTTCTATGATTTTAATTATTAACTAATGTTTTAAATGTGATTGATTGTAGTAATTTTAATAAGAAGATTTTAAATGTATCTGAACATCAGGCATGTAATACGTTTTCAGTACCTTATTATAATAAAAGCATTGAATGTAATGTAAAAATGTTATGTATACGACTACCATTTCTGACTGTTATTGTTATGTATTGTAGCTGGCTCTGATGAAGAGATAAATAAATCTCAAAACGTTGGCGGAATAATAAAGTAATAGAGATGAATGACTTGCTTACTTTTTTTACTTTTTTAAATATTTAAGTGAATGTAAAGTGATAACGTAAAGTAGTGAATGAATTGATTGTCTCAAGTAGTGACACATAGCTTGGCAGTGTTTGATAGTGAACTTCTATAATAGACAATCAGAGAAACCTCAAGTAGATATCCCTTTTCTGCCATTTCCGTTATATTTTTGTGCAAAGACACGTTAAATGGCGCATAAAGTTTCGAAATAGGGTGTGTCCTAATGAAGTAACTATTTGCAAGAAACGATATAAATCAATTTTTTGGCAAGTGTATCATAATTTATGTCAGTCAGTGACACGGTAAGTTTTATGTACATTCGATACTTTATACAACTTTAGAAATTATTGTCTACGTAATATCCAGCAAGATTTCGGTCAACAGATAGAAAACACTTTCTAGTAGGTGTTTTATTTTTTGATTTAGTTCCCTACCATATTTTGCCTGTTTGAAAATTTGTGTAATTTGTTACAGCGGACGCGTTCATCTAGTGACGGAGATTGTTCACATTATTAAAACCATTTATTTTAAAAATTGTGGGTGGAGACAAGTATATATGTTCCCTTTTCTTGCGCAAGTAATGATTACAGCTCTCTTGTCAAAGACATCACGATAGGGGACCTGGGCCTTCCCCATCAACGTTTATGATTTTTATGGTATTCAGAAACAAATCACTGCGCCTGTCTAAAGTGTCTCAACCAAAGAAAATTAAAAAAGTAACTTGCAGAAAGGTAAGAAGCTCGATAAACAAACTTGTAAAAACCAGACACCGGTAACATACAAATCTGTCAACCATCCGATAATCCACCTTTGATAACGGAGCTCTTACGGTGCAAATAGTTTAGTCTATTAGTCGAATTTGAGTATATCAGTTATACCGAAATCTGATTGAAATTTAACTTCATGTGGTTACTTGTGTGGGTATTTTCCTTTACCGTCGGGAGTGTAATGATGAAGCTGACGAGACGATGATTATATCGGAGAAATGTCTTCTATTTTTACTACATGTTATTTGTGTCTCAATTTTGAAAAACAAATTGGAAGATTTTTAACAATATAATATTCAGGCCATAGCAAACTAGTTTCTTCAACAGACGATCGAATATTGCAATGAAAACCCAGATTTTTGTATGAACCTCTAAAGATTTCTCATGCAGTACCAATGGTCAGCGGGCCACCGGTTGACGACCACTGATTCAAATCATTTCCCTCTTCTTTTTTAGTTTTCTATAATATTTTCTCGAATAGAATGAAATTTTTACTTATTAGATAAAATTGGGAACGTATGCATTACAATGACAAACCATTGATTTAAATGGCTTCACCGATTTTCTAGCCTGGGTAGCTCTCATCTTATGGGATAAAGCGAATTAATAAATTACTTCAAACATGACACAACAAATCAACCAATGCTGGATGAATGAAATAATCATTTCCATTATGTATTCAACCGGATTAATTTGACAGGATTGTATATGTCATCGAAATAAGTGATGAACACAAATAACATATGTACAAAATGCAAATTGAATATTTCCAAAGGGATTTCTGAAATCGGGATAATTTGACACATCTTCTTAAAAAGCACTACAACGATTTATCTCACCGTTTTGGCTTCCTCCACAATAGCTTTCCACCATTTCCTATCTTGCACTTTCACTGTCCAATTTTTTACTCATTTTCCATTTCCGTAGCTTCAGTCGTCTTGTTTGCTTACTTTTCCGAGGCTGATTGTGGGGGCGTTTTGCATTTTACATTTTTTTAAAGGTGATGGGGAGCAGGCCCAACACCCAACCCTCCTCTTTCACCCGGGCTTGGGACCGGCAACAGCACTGTGAAGCTACTCAATCCACCCCACAGTACTGCAGGCAGAGTTAATTTGACACATACTTAATTTCAATTTAATTTAATAAAAGAAATGTAGTTTCAGAAAGAATTAGAAGAAGAAATTTTTAAATATGGACGTACGATCATATTTTTAGTTTTTGTGTTATCTAGGATAAATGTAGCTATGTTACTCATAATGTAAAAAGTTTGTAATCATGACTGTAATTTTTTGGAAAATGTCTTGGTGTAACTGACATGGTGGCACAGGTTTCTGCTGTTGTAGTTGAAAAAAATATTGTGACGGTATTAACGTAAAATGAATATAAGAAATTATGTTAAGATATGTTGCACTAATCATTAGGTTATGATTCACATACAATTCAGTTTTCAATCAAATTATAGGGTAAAGTCTTTTTTTTATGTGAACTATCGATCGCGATAGTCTTGACAAATGAGCATCAGGTTAATGCGTGTAAACGTGTTTGTATCCTCACAGAAGGGTAAAATCAGACACACCAGGAGAACGTTTGGACCAACCTATGGGCAGAGTATCAAATAATGGCATAAATTAGAGCAAGACATCTTAGTATATTAGTTTTCTTAAGTGTGTAATTTAATCAAATCCAAAATGAATTTCATTTTCAAAAGTTTTGCTGACTCACATGTAACTAATGCTGGATGAATGAAAAAATTATTTACCGGATTAATTTCACGGGATTTTAAATATCATCCAAATAAGTGATGAACACAAATAACATTCGTACAAAATGTAAACTGAATGTTTCCAAAGGGATTTCTGAAATCAGGATAATTTAAATTGGCATGTACATAATTTCAATTTAATTCAATACAAGAAATGTAGTTTCCGACGGAATTATAAGATTTTTTTAAATATGGAAATATGGAATTAGAAGAATTTTTAAATAAGATAAAAAAAGAACCTGCAGATAAAAGTGCACGTGCATTCAAGAGCATGGAGCAACTTCGTAACATCCTTACACAAATTAGTCCCCAACACTTGTTGAATGTTCTAGTTAAAAAGGAAATCACTTATGTGGTAATATGGTCAATTCATCCCAAAATATGTAACTGTGTTTATGGCATTTGTATAGTAATTTTGTAAGGAAAAACAATATTACATGGGACATGAACGGGTTACTTATTTTTCCTGCGGGTAGTATAGAACACAAAATAAGCGGATAAAAAACGCCTCCGTCAATGGTCCGATGGAACTCAGCGACTTAATAATGATGTTTATTTCTTCAGTTCGTGGTGTTTGTTTTCTCAGAAATCAGCGTTCAGCGGTCGCTATTGAAATCTCTGTTTTCTTCTTCGTTTCGTGCTCACGAAACGAGTTCACAGATGCCTCGTTTAATGGTGGGACATGTCATTCCAATATATCTATTTTTTTTACCGCGACGATGGTAATGCAGCTTTGTTAAGTAGTGGATTTCATTACGGTAAAATTATAGCGTATCTTCAGGTACAAGAGATAAGGCCTTTTAATTTTCACTGATACTGTACATGACGTTCAGATAAAACACTTCAGATATAAAGCTGCATTATATGAGGAATTTGGCCGGATGAAAATGGCGTAAGAGAAAGTTTCCAGAAGAGAGATCTGCGCATTGAATAGGTATTATTAGTAAAAATACATTTCGTTCTTGGTTTTATATTAAGAATTTTAATATTAATGCACTCTTAAATCCATTGTCTTTATTTTCATCGGAAGAGTATCAGTCTATTCATTCCGACTCAGTAAGGTCCCCAGATTCTAAACTTCTTACTGCTCCGTGCAATATCATTATTCACATAATTCTCTTCTATACAATGGATATGCCAACTTGCAACTTCAATGGAAATATCTCGAGAAACAACACCCCAAATATTTTAAGTGCAATAATGACTTTCTTGAATTCAAAGTGCAATACGAAAAATGCAGAGCCGAGCGAATATGATGAAAGCGGAGATGACTTTGCCACGAACGTTTGTATCTTACAAGAATTAAAAATCGCATTATATTGTCAGTTCCCCAACATTCTGAAGTATTTTAGAAGTATACATGTTAAGAGGTATGTTAAACAGGCCTGCTTCCCGTTTACAACAAATATTATTATAAATGTAAATTAATTATTTCACTCCTTGTGTTATTTCACAAATTTAATTAAACAGAATATTAATGGCGATAATCTAATTAATAGCGATCTCCAACTCTATAGTATTATTTTCCTCAAGTTCTGCACTAATTGTATCACTTTTCTTCTTTTTATGAAATAATTTGAAACACTCCTTGTATGTTGGTGAAAGTAAACTGCACACCAGAACAGCCACAAAAAGTAAGCTCCCACGACTGCACAAAACATTGCCGAAACAATAAAGAGGCAGAAGAATCGTTGATTTTTGTGATATTCTTCAGATCTAAATAGAGTTTGCTTAAAGATGAACTGATAGTAATATCCATTTCGGTGGCTCTACATCCATAGCCGAGAGAAAAATATAATTTTATTGTTATTGTATTTAGTATAAGATAAATTGTTTTTTTAATTACATTGCTAACGTAATTTATATTTTTAAAAAGTTTCCTTTTTGTTTTTATTACTTATTTTATTCCACTTGGTGTGAGAGATTATACCTCATATATATCACTTGTAGTATTTTATACGACGAAAAATTGATTAGTGTGAAAGTTTAAATTTGTTTCTTCACACAAGTATGTATTTGCACCAAGTCTTCAGTTTTTCGTACGAAATAGACAAAACATTTTTAATAACTTTTCGGTTATGAATTAGAGGATACTTATAATTGAAAAGTGTAGATATGAATATTTGTGAACGTAATTATATGGTTTAGAAATATGCTCTCAAGAGTTCAACTGAAGGGGAACATGATGCGGCACAATATCATTGAATCAAGAGTTTCGCTGGTTTGAAAAAATCGCATCATTGACGAGGCATCATTTGTGAATGCTAGCTAACCAGTTGTTGATAGCGAATATATAACCCCATTCTTCTGGTCATATTTTTGTCTTACAGTTGAGTATACTTCGCATTAGCCTTCGAGCAATCTTCACTGTCCAGCAGTTCCACAAAAATTGCATAACCCATCTGTATCATCAGGAGAGTGGCTAAACTACAATCACAGTAGATTATTTATTCCCTCACACATAACTAACGCAAAATACGTAGAGACACGATATAGGAAGTCAATGGAGAATGGAAAGAGAAAATCAAATAATTCACACCACTCGCAATGTTTGAGAAAGGATTAAAAATTTAGCGATAAGATACTTGTGGTGACTCAATGATCTTGAAACATTGCACGATTGTTTGCACGAACGAAATCATCAAAAAAACGTATACAATTCGGATGTTATTAAGACCGCTTTTCATGTTGGAAAAATTGCCGCTTCACACTTCTTTATGCATCGAGAAATGTCTGATTTATTTATTGATCACCCACGTTCCAGGCGTTTCCATCACATTCACATAACTCTAGACTTTTCTATCTCTCACATTTTTGTCCATCGATGTTATTGAGGAAGTCTACACTTTACTCATCTTCATCCTACTTGGTTTGAAATAGTTTCCTTCGTTCCTGAATGCTAGTCACCATTCCTTGTCACTGGAGTTTCATTCATTTCATTCAAATTTATTGAGCAATACTTCGACATTTATATAAAAAAACAAGTGATTATTTTATAGTACTCATTATTTTACTCATTATCACGAGAAGGAAGAACAGGGAAAGGAGTTCACGATATTTATTTACATGTTTGTAACTTCCGTCTTAAGGGATACATTAAATTCACAAATCGTCTAATTAAAAATGTCGTTTTAAAAAATAATGCCCATATTTGTGTGAGTTCGTTCTGCAGATCCCAACGATGACATAAGGTTCGTGGGGAGTAGAAATTCACGATGTCTTAGCTTCGACAAATAAATGAGATGATATGACCAGGATCACGCACCGGCGACATTGACACCAGGAAAAACGCAGTTCTTTGTGAGTGGACTAAGAAGGCTTGGAAGTGAGTCTGCTAGAGATGAGAGTGAAACTTTCCAATCACGCCACCAAGGTTAGAACCCCGACCAGTCAGCAGTCTCGAGTTCTACGCACTCAGCTGCACATATTTCACGTACTTTTATGTAATGTTTACAAAGCACATCTGAGTCACAACAAACGCTGTATAACGCGAGTGTTATCAATCGAAAACCACTCCTAAAACTAAACAGGTTCGTAGTTCACGTTCATTATGTCTGATGCATTTTGTGACCCGCTTGTTTTCTCTTTCGCCGAATCATTTATTGAGTTTTGTTTTTATGAGGATATAGCTAATGAAAAACAATATCAACTCTCGTATATTTTTCCTTCAACGGGCAGTCTTAAAGAAAATGACAAAATTGACACATGGTTTCACATTCGTTTTGCTATAATAATTTTCAAAATTATTAATTATTTCGGAACATTGATTTAATCTTTTGTTCTTTAACTCTCAGCCTTAAAAGAAACAGCGTACATATTACTATATATAACTCACCGTCTCTTCGTTGGAAAGTTGAAAGCTGCGATCAGGGTTTTAGTGCTTTGATGTCAAATGGCACGCGCTGATTTATCAGAATAATTTCATAAAGTTGCGAATTCCTCATGGGTGTAGTTAAGCAAGGCCATTGCCATCAACGAGTCTCATACTCCTACGAGTATGAGACTACTAGGTGACCAAAACACCCAAACTCACAACTCGAACATAAAGGCTCTCTACTACGGTAAATTAACCTCCTTTTATTATCCCTAGAACACTACAATCCCGAGTAAACTTTCAATAGATAATTTATGTCTCTTGATAATTTTTGAAAAGTATGTCTACTCGTCAAAACGTCATAGTATTATTGTCAACAAAACTTATATTTTTTTGTTTGTTCCATTGATAGACTGATCAAATACATTAATACGATGTATTTGGACCATAAATATGAGTAAAGTAAGCATTAAGTATTCTACTACTTTCAGTATTTATGTTTATGACATGGTTTTTAGATCTACCTATTCTTGTATAAGTAAGTCACCGGAAATAAAATCTGTTTTTTTCAACTTCCTAATTGTACACAACGATTCTTACTCAAAAGGAAATAAAGAACAAAGCCCGGGAGACACTGAAGGCATTTATTGGACGAGGAGAATTTTTTATTTGCGCAGGTTATTGATGTCTGTTTAATCCTCGCTTGTCTTTATGAGGAACCTAGTTTTCATAAAAATTTGTTGATATTTTGCGTGGATCATGCAGGTATTTCCCCAAAATAAAAACTTGGACGGAATGTTCATGTTGAACACAAAATTTTTTTTCATTTGCTCAACCCAATATTTCCCACAATGCATTCACTGTTTGGGGAATATTGGGTGACTAGACATTTTGTGCTCATGTCGTGTTTGAACGCCACTCTGCGCCCTTCCCACAAATTTTCAGCTTGTCGTAAGAGATGTTCTATCGATCTTCTTGAGTCACCTTTATCGTACGGGAAGTACGACTCAACCGCATTTTAGTGCTCATTTTTGAAAGCAGCAATATGTCGTTCTTTCACATAAAAATATGTGTACATTTTCACAATGACCTCGAAAAAGGCGATGTTCGTGATGTGTAACTGTTTACCAATTTCGATGTAAAATTAATTCACATGCTACTGCTGAAAGTTGATTTCACTGACAGTGCATGATTTTTCTGTCAACAGCAATAGGAAAACTTATTTTATTTCTTTTATCGGCTGGGAAATACGGAACTTTATGGGAATAACCATGTGGTTGTTCAAAAGTACCATGTAGCAGAGGCGTGTCTCTACGACGTGCTCAGTGGAAACTAATGAAAAATTCACAGATTTCTGAGCGCGAGACAATGGTTCCCTTTTATTTTCATCGAGCCCTCGTCAGGAAAAACCATTTACAAGGTCTCTTACATAATGACGAAAAGGTGATGCTGAATCACGCAATCGGTATTATTTTACTCCTTCAAATGAACAGCTTAAATATCAAACAAAAGGCGTGTATGAAACTCCATCCACAAAAAAAAGTGAGTGTACTACTGAAACTAAAGTAACTTAAGGTCAAAATTTCTTTTTGAAAAAGCTAACACATTTCGCGAAATCTAAGAAAAATTAAATTTGAATTATTGCTCTCCATTATAAACATGTTGTTTCATCTCAACATTATCTATTAGCGAGAAGGATTTTATTTTTATTGTAAGAAAGGATATACCATAACCGAGGTAAGTTTTTGTTTTGATTTTTATTTATAGATTTGAGTCTACACCGGATTGTGATACAAAAACTTCGAACGGTTACATGTTCTTACGTTACATTTACTTAAGTTATTTCAAAAATGGTGGAGAGAAAATGTAACCTAATGAGTAGATAGGACAATAGTGTGGACACGTGAGAACTTGGATATCTTTTAGACAGTAAGCTCTGATCTACAATCCGTCAACTGAACACGACGAACAATTTCAACAGATATCATTCAATATGTTTACAATAGATAGTCGCGGATATTCAATTGGTACAAAATAAAATCATGCAAATGAGAAGATATAGTCGCAAGAAATTCCATGAACAAAAGGCAAACAACGGTTGTTGACTATTTACCATTCCGAATGGTCCCTGAATGTTCCCTTCCAGAAACTAACAGGGGCGCGACGTTTGATTGGTTCAGTTCACTCGGTGGTGTATCTCTACCAGTCCTGTGAGTGCCTCCGAACCCCCGATTCTATCACTCGGAGATGTACCTGCGCCTGGCGGATCAACTATGAATCTTTCACACTGTCTTTCTACAAATCGTTTCCAACCAGAAGATTAACATGAAAATACCATTTTCAATGTGTTTTGGATTTCCTGTGAAAAATTAATTTTCTCTTTTATTTATAAGGGCGCCTCTTCATAAGTTCTGGTTCCTCACTGAAGGAGGGAGTGGACATCGGGGAGTGGGATTGGCGGTAGCTGCTGCAGCCGCGGCGGCGCGGTGGTGGGAGCATTGACCTACCTTGGCCGTATCAGCTGGCCGACGCCGACACCGATGCTGCCGCCGCCATCGCCGCACCGTCTCCGGCGCCGCCACGCCTCCACCGGTACCCAACTACAACAGCTATGCGGCTGCTTGGCTCTCACCTACGTGCAGAGGACATCATTCTGTCAGAAGATACTCCATCTGTCCCAGCACCGGGAGATTCCGCGCTCCTCCATGCTGCTGACGACTTCGTCTCCCTCCGGGGAAAGTGTGGGTTTCTAAGAAGTTCGTCTGCTAGCCAACGTCTTTGTTGAGCTGCCTTGGAGGGCCCAGACGGCACTAGGTTGGGTGACTAAAATTAGCATTAAGTATTTTACCTGGCTATTCAATTGATTTCGAGTCTCTCAATTCCACGAGATGCACGATATTCTTTGAGATAACACAATTGGGAATAGTGTACATACGTAGCAAATATGACTTAATTACGTAAGTTTAACGTGCACAACGTATTACTTTTTCTTAGAAATGGGCCTAGATATGGTAACAACGGAGTTCACAGGGAGCTTCGCCGTCGATGAATCACGTATGTGGGTCAGAAAAGTATGTGTCACGATTGCTGCAGGTGTAAACGAGGTATAGGTTTAAAAATAATTTTGAGGATAATTACACAAGTTGTACGGGTGTAGTAAAAAAGACACTGCATCCAGCACCATGTCATAAGAGATTGATCAACGTACACGGTTGTATCATAAACTTCGTGTTTATTACAGCAACTTTGAATAAGGAAACAAACAATTATCAAGTCTTATTTGACTGAGAAATATTCAATTTAACAAATTAAAATAAATCTTTTCTTTACATATGGTAAAAAATCCACTTAAGTTTCTAATCCGGCGAAAACAAAAGAATTCCATCAAAAATTCAAACTTAGATTTCTAAATGAAAATTTTTCCAAAAAAAGAGATTATTTTGAAACTGAAAATAGAACAAGAATACATAAAAATATACAGGAATATAATATAAAACCTAATCTAACAAATACAAGATACAAAAAATAGTAAATGCGTATTGAGTATAATACAACAAATTCTTGGTCAAATTTTCGTAGCAAAACGTGTGCAGAATTTGTTACCGATTTTTTCAGGTTAATACACTAGTATAAAACATGTCGTAAAAAATATCACGCAAAACGATGGCGCTCTTGTCTTTGAACTAAACTTACTAACCTCCCTATGCGTTATATGTATACTCAAGGTCTGATTCCACTCAGCTCTGTTAATTCACTGAAGTAATTCAAGTCTTAACGATCTCTGTTGTTTAGTCGTAGTGAATGAGGCCTTCGCATTGACATTCTCCATTTCACGAAATGCCCACGACGTTACACATCTTGAGTTTTTCATCGATATATAGAAGTTGTGGCCTCATTTATTACCGGTATTTAGTAACTTTCCGAATCTTTATTTACTCATCACATTTATAACGTCTCCTACCTCATTTGTTCTTCCTCTATTGGTAAAACAATCAATTGGTCTTTATTCTCTATTTCTCGGATCAAATGTTTTTTACTACTGATATTTTTGTGGCTTCATTTTCTCCGTTGATTCTGTTTGGTGCTTGCAAATATTTATGTAGTTCTACAGTATTTATCAGAACATTATAGGAAGACTAATAAATCACTTACATAAAACATTAATAAATCACTTACATGAAACATACCAGGTACACATGTAAATATTTATACAAGTTATTAGGACATGCGTAACTGCTACGTTATTTATTTCATGTCTTATCCCGAGGCTCGGGCTGTTTGGTCCGCTTTCCACCTAACCGTGACTTGGGTAAGGGAATTGGAAAGGAGGGATGTTGGGTTGTCAGGGAACTTATGGTACCGAACCGACATTTGTGAGAGGAACCCCAGCTGGAACATTTCTAAATTCTCTCTTCCCATATCAGTTTCTCAAGTTTTCAAGCTTAAGTTGATTGCAGTTTTTATGCATATTAAGCAGGTTTAAATTATTTAGACTAGAGTTAGAACCAAAATTGAATTTAAAATCAAATTTCGAACCAAAGCTGTGATGTACGTGTGTAAAGTATGTTCACAGCTTACCATTTTCTTCGTAAAAGTCACCGTGATTCAGAGGAAGTACACTTACTTAATAATTTCAATACCCCACGGTTGTTTTTGCCAATACTTACTTTTTCATGTTTGTTTTTCCAATTTTGTCGACATATGGCGATTTCTCTAGGTTTCTTATGAATATGTGCAGAGGCAACGAAATATTTGTTACCCGCGTTTCCCTTCTTTGATATAGATTTCTGGATAAAAATGGTAGTTTTCTTTCTCTATGAGGACTTCATTGTAAAGTTTCATCGCAAAATCAATGCAAGATGTTATGAGTCTTGCGTTGGACAAATATGATTCCACTTCCTTCCCGTTACCGACGTACAAGCAATTAGTGAAGGTGTTACGTCCGAAACGGGAGGGATTTTTTTTTATGACGTCATGGTTTCATGTCGCATGCGGATCCCGTAAGATACACCCATCTCTTCCCTTATGGAATTGTAACCGAGACTGCCAGCCGACACTCGAGTAACAACGGGTGAGAAAGTTAATAAACATGTTTTGATGCAAGTAAGGAAATGACGATATCAGCTGAATTATAAGCATATCACGAAAAAACTTGACTCCACAAAATCTTTGAACCTTGATTTTTAAATCAATCTATGGACCTTTCCAAGAAAAATTCTATAAGAAAAGGTCACGTCAAGAACAGGCTAACCATAAAACGCTGTGAACCCTAGATGTATAGTGGTCGCAAATAATAAATACGTTGTTTGAATAACTGATCATATTCTCAACAATGAATGGTTACGCCCATACACCACAACAATCAGAGATTGAGCTTCAGTTCAGTCTCTCATTTGACGAATCACTGGTCGTAAGAAGTAATCATTGACATTTGATTCGTTCACCACCAATTTTCCCAAGTATTCATTGTCTCCTAATTGTTCATCAAATAATAACTGATTTACCAAGTAAGGTCAGAATCGAAATTAATGAAAGGTTTTAATAAGGCGTCCCATTGCTTTTGCTCTTGTGGATTGAGTTTGTAGGTTATGGTTCCGGTTGTGTTGTATTTCCAACCCATGAGTGCTTCCGAATGTAGAAATATTTTGAAGGAAATACGAATGTGTGGTTCTGCCATTCATTTTTAATGTGCATGTGGGTAGGTAATGTATCGTACAATCTGTTTAGGACATAAAATTTAATTTTCCATAATAATATTTCACTCAATTGTATTAGTAGTAGTATTAATTTAGTGAACCACGTTTGTCTAGACTAGTATAGTATCTATACTAGTATAAAATAATAGTTATTCTTTTACACCTTCCCTTCTCAAACCTTTCCTTCCTTGATACTTGTCCCTCTAAAGTACTTCAGTTAGATGTGCTTCCTTCTCAAGCCCCTTTCAGTTCCTTACTTTTTATCTTGGAATAATTTCTACACAGATACATTTCCAGGCTAATTAACTTTCTTCTTTTTAGTTAATATTCTATTTCAGTAGAAAATCACACTCTAGACTTAGTCTATTGCAAAATATTTCTTATCATAATCTCTCATAAAATGTCATTTTTCTCCCGTCTAAATTAAAATTAAAAACTGTGTATGAAAATAAGTTAATGTCACCATACTTAAAATTTCAAACAAAAGGCGCAAATTAAAACAAGTAAACGCTGTCCATGATGAAGTCACAAACATATCGTACTCAACCATGTCAAGATAAAGTACATACAAGAAATCTTAATATTACATTTAATTTGGAGCAATAATAATAAACCATAAAAAAATTAATATTTCAATTTATTATTATTATTATTATTATTATTATTAAAGAAACAATACAAATATGAGATAAATTAATTAGCAAATGTGCAGTAAAATTAAGAATTAAGAAGTTCACATTATTGACCTAACTATTAATTTGAACTAAAATACAGAATAAATATTCAAGTCATTAGAATGATATAAATTTTTTAAGACATACATAATAGGCATAGACAAGTAATTATTTAGCAAATTTTAATTAAAAGTATAATTTTTAAGGGGTTATATAAAAGATAAAAAATACTCCTTCAAATTTAATGTTTCCAAAAGTTAAAATATTCAATAGAATCAAATTAATATTAGTAGTAAGGTCTTCTTACCGTATTCGAGCGAGCTTTCGTCGTAATTTGTGCGAATTCTGATGATAGATGGCGCAGTAGTTGCCAACGCAAACAATCCATTCGTCAAACAAAAACTGATTCATTTCAATGAATGATATAATATTGAATTTGTATCTACAGGATCGATTTATGAATTTTTAATTTTTTTAAATTTTGGAAACTTATTTCCGGTATACTTATGAATTACTTCGAATAAATTTTTCAGTTGTACGATGACTCTCGATGTCACGTGAGAGCTACCTTACGGGATGTAATTACTATGAAAAGCCTTTCTCTATAAAATTACCAGTATCATCAAGGGGTGGGGATAAAGAACCACGTTTTCACTTCATGTAGACTAATATTTATTCCAATAGTATGAAAGCTAATTTAACATAAAATTGCCGTCAAATAATGTGCATACACAGATCATAAAAAATTAAGAAACCCCTTTGCATCACACTCCCAAAGATTGCATGAGCATATCCATTCTCTCAGTTGTAGATAATGTTGATATGTATTCTCTTAATACTTAATAATCATTATTTAGATGCTTATTTTTACAGAATGAATGTTTCTGGGGAAGGTAGCCATGATAATATTGATTCACTGTCAACCCTGATCATCAGCTGCTATTAATGTCCCCATTCTATTTCAAAACATATTTTTCTGCATGGTTTTTCTTTCAAAATTGATTCATACTTTGCTCGGTGGTGTTTATGAAGGGAGGAATGTGACATGTGGCTAGCTGGTACGTCCGCGAAAATGTTTCTCTGTCAGCAGACATCACTCGCGTAGACACATGCAATCGTGCCCTGCTCTTCCCCAGGCCTCCAATTTCCTTTCCAGAAAATCGATCCCTTGTATTCTATCGGAAAATGCAGTGAAATCAATGGGTTGTTCGCCAGCAGTGTGCGGCACTGGGAGGGTCCGGCGGCGCAGCGGCCGCTGGGGTGCAGTGTGTGCAGCACGGGCCGCGGGGGCATCGACCGCCCAAATCTCCACTGGGTTCCCGCTCCACATCCATTCGCCCGCTCATTCCACCCCACTTGATCAGTCCCCTCCTCTTCCTTCTCCCTACGGCATCCACGTAGTTTTTAAACAAAAGGCTGTCTAGAGATTGAGGAGTCGATGAACATGCAATGGAGTGATCGTTTAAGGAAGAGTAAATTAAGTGAAACATACCTAATAAATATTGAAGCGCACATGGGTGTGTGGGTTATTGCAAACATACGCACGGTTTCAGTATCTGTTATGTGTTTCGGCTAAAACTAGTTTGAAAGAATGGAAAGTACATGAAAAGACGTAAGAACCATGTTCATCAACGATTAAATACCTCAAAAAATCAGTAATTAAGAAAGAAGACATTAAATCGCTATGTTATACAGTAAAACACAATATTGTGAACAAATAATGACGTAATTGGTTTTATTATTCCCTTTCACGAGAGTTTTGCAAAGAACAGAAATGCCAGGAAAGAAAACCATAAAATCGAACTTGTTTTCTAATAACGCTTTATGAACTAAAGAGGCCAGCACAGTCCCGTAGTACCACTGATCACCATTTGGAATGTGCTTTGTCACCAGACAGTTTTCCCCGAAAAATGAACACGCGTGTTACATCTCATATTAACGGGGGAAAATGCTTAGCATTATAATCACCCTGTCCTCCTCATTTCCATTTTTTTCGTAAAGAATAACTGATTTGTGATAGTAGGTGTCCAGTAATCCTATTGGAGAAGGTTTACTTGAACCGTAGTTGTTCAAGAAATGGATGTTATAAATGAACTTGGGCATGCACAGCGGGACAAATTGGCTTTATTTTACGACAATTTCAAAAGCTTGTCTTTTTCAACAGTGAAAGGTCGAGTAATAAATTCCACTTATGAGCCCTGAATTGAAGAAAACGCTACGAATGATACATTTACTTTAAATGTACTTCCAGGACCAACCCGTAGTAAGTAAAAAGGAAACGAAAATATATCTGTATTTATTATGGATCCGATCGTACGTTTAAAAGTGATTCGCGTTGCGTATTTTTTTAAGAAATAATGAAGAATCTATCTAATTATTCCCTTTTAATTTTTTAAGAAGAATAGTTGAACCTTTGCTTATTTTTACGAGAACTTCTGGGAATAATGAACACACATTATGATTTACGTGCACCATTACTTTCATTTTTAACCATAACCAAAATAACCACATGCAACTGACGCTCATTCAGTAAATCTATATTTGAGAAAAACCTTGAAGATGAGCCAATTGTATTTATTGTTTTACTTTACTTTATAACATCAAGATAAATTGCTGTAGGTTTCTTTTTTCCTACCCCATTCCTACGGTAATGAACGGAATAAATAAGGAGTTCCGATGTAACCGCAGTGTATGAGTACATTCACTCTCGTTGCTGCAACCCGCACAAAATGATGCAAACTTTTATTTTGCATGAAGTGGCTCCGTTATCCAAGGTCTCTTGACTTTTTCATTTCAAAATCAAGATATTTTCGAAAAACGTTGCACACACAAGCACTTTAAGAGTTAAGTATGTTGTACAAGTTCTGCTTTTAGAAATGAAGGATGCGTAAATAAACGTACTTTGAAAAAATGAATCTTGTAATTTTTACTCAGAAATCAAGAGCAAATGTGAGAAGAATCGAAATTTTGTTTGAAAACACTCAGTTTTCGACAAAGACCCACTTGCTGAAGTCTTACATAATTTTTAAATTTAAAGTATTCCCGGTGAATGTTTTAAGATAAATGGTTCGTCTTTTTCCCTTGGGACTTCAGGACTCGCCAACGTCAAGGTCATTAGAGTCCTATAAAAATAAATGGTTCTATCCCGTGATTTTGTTAAATAGCAATTCTTTCTATTTTATTACATTTATTATATAAATGAGTAAATTCATTGAAAACTATTGTTAGCTTTTCAAGGCAAGTTACTATGGTTTTAATATCCCTCACATTTAGGGAATCTAATGGAAACGTTCATCTAGTAGTTAGTTCCTCTTAGAATTTTAAAGAAGTTTGGCGAAGTTTTTTCATACAAGAGGACTGAATACCATGTATAAATCTGGAAAGAATACTGATTCTTCATTATTCTAATTTGAATGAAACACGTGATATACGCCAACTATACCTAGGCGTCGTAGTTTAAAGGAAAAATGTCTTGAAAAGGAGGAAAATTTAAGGAATGTGATGTCTACCATTGCTCTCCTTAACCGTTAAAAATAAATGGTGCAGAAGAACTAGTTTCATGGGCAGTTCATCATTCTACTATACGCGACAGAAATTTGAATTTTCGAAAGAGATAAACAAAAAGCCTACTGTACCCTGAAACAAACCATTCATCTGGTTGGAAGGAAAATGAAGAAGGTATATAAAGTTCTTTGGTACCAAAATATTTACTAGAATATTTAGGAAAAATATTATTAACATAGTATAAATTTAACATTGTGTAGATTCCCGGGCAACATATCGCTAACTTTTTTTCTGATTTCCATGTCGTACTAAAGGTACGTTCACACTTGCATACATGTATGTGCGGCTTGTATGAGATTTTTTGACAATAAATTTATTATTATTATTATTAGATACCAGTCAATTTGTATGAGCTAGTGCCATATGGTTACTCCTTGGCATGTCGCGCGACAGGTACTCAGGTAATTCCCGATACATTTTGTACGAGCTTCATTTAAGATATACATGTCGCTTATAAAAGTCGCAAATGCCTATGCGCAGGCGCAGAACCCATGGCCGGTACGCGATCCACCATGTTTATTTACATTCTAGTTGTGTTATCTGTAGGTAATATCATTGTTGTCATACTCTTTCTCATAGTCTATTGACTCCTGTAATCCTAAGTTATGAACTGTGCATATTACATTAACTACTTAAGTTTAGATTAGTTTATTTATTTAGTAGATAAGTATATCAGTTTGTGTTCTTCCCTCGCGGTACATCAAAAATTCCCTGATACAAATCGCGAAGTGTAAACGTTACCATATACATGAATGAGGTAGTAGTGTATGAGTGCATACAAATCGCAAACCTTCGAGAAGTCGCTAATACATGTATACAAGTGCATACGTACCTTAATGAGTACTCATTGCGATTTATTGTTGGTTAACATGTTTTCCTTTGTTTTGTTTATCATGTGTGGTTTGCCTCACAATTGTTTAGACAATTCAATATTACTAACATTTTTAATATGCGATTTTTAATGGAGACGATTCTTAACGCGCGAAATTCAAAACTGGAGTGGAAGTTGAAGGAATCCAGCTGGTATCACGTAAAAAATATATCAAAAAGTCCGGTTGTTCTCGTAAAAGACGAATGATGATTTTGAGTTACGAGTTTTAGATGTTTATGCAACGTATCATTATTGTTTGTTTTATATAGATACGTTTTCTTGTATTCTCCTCTTTTCACTACTTCTTTTTATCTGCCACAGAGCTATGATCACTTACAGAAGAAAAAAATTTCATTACTGTCGTTATCTGACGTGAATGCAAAATTTATTATTTTACATCAATGCATCAAATGAGCAAATATACTTGCGTAGTACTAGATATTCGCAATCTCCTTACTATTGGTGAAGAATAAAATTTAATGGCACTATGTATACATATTTCCCCGTGATCTAGGTATTTTAATACTTCTTCCTCACCTATGTTTTACCTCTAGGAAATAGAAAACATTTGAATTACTGCGTCGATTTTATAATTTTATTACTAACAAAACAAGTTGACTTCATTTAAAAAAAAGTCGAACTAGATTAAATAATTTTAAATGGGGAGTTAGATGCAGTTTCTTATAATTAATTGAACATTTACTGTGTGGAGGAAAATATGACAAAATGACATATCTTATATTTATTTAAACTTTCTACTGTTTTGTTTATTTATTTCTTATGAGAGTATTTATACATGATACAGAAAATACTTGTATCATGGTCGTACGTCATAACGAAATTCATTAAAAATTAATCACTATTTCTGCTTAAATTCGGATTAACGTCAAAAAATAGCAAATTCTTATGCCATTATATTGAAGATGTATGTGTTTCCTGTAAAGTACCAAATCAGGCATTGAACAAAGTGCCTAGGTAATGTGAACAATGCCTGAAACCATCAGACAAAGAAGGAAATAATTTTTATTTCCAGCATTGCCAAGTCACTGTTAACAATACCTAACGTATAACAGGCAAATAAAATAATAACTTTACACGAATACAGGCTCTTTTCTGGACTTGACCTACTGCTGAAGCATTCTTCACAACAAAAAGCTGTAATTATTAGAAAACCTTGCATTCTTAGTGTTGATGGACTGAATTCTCCACCGGTTTTCTTTGTAAGTGTTAAATGGGTTTTTTGGTTCAGCAATAAAGAATCAAAATAAATAATATACAAAAAATTGATCATATTTAATATAAATGTATTGTTTAGCGACAATTAAAGGAAGTATTGCAGTACCGCTCGTTATGCCATTGTAGTACCAAGACGTTTTGTTTTTTCAAAAATTTAAAGTAGTATTAGTAATTATTATGCTTGACGCCTTAAACTTTTAAAATTTATGTTCTATTTTTTATTACCTACGGTTATGATCTTTATACGTACATGCACCTATGAAACTTTTTTGTTGTTAAACGTTTTTATTTTATATTTTATGAATATTATTTCTCATCCTTCAGTGCAGTACTTTCTGCGTACAAGCTCGTAAAAAAGATCTACGTTTATTTTATTTTATTCGTTTTGGTGTTAGAATTGTTTTTCATTTCAAATGTGCACACACTTGATTGTACTACCATTTGCCTTTAAGAAATTCCTGTGCTTACCTCGCACCTCCACCATCAGATTCTCGTTCCCAATTGAGTTGAAATTTTGCGGATATGGGTTCTTTGTTGTTGTTTTTATTTTAATTGTTTTATACAGCCCGGCTTATAAACCTATTGGCCATTACCTGGTTTTTTTCTATCTCTTTTTGTATCTAGATATTATATCTGTGTTCTCTTTGTTCTTATATCTCTCTTCAGTTCCACCGCGAGGAAGTGGGGAACCCCCTGCACTCTAGCTGTACACTTTCTTCATATCCATTATTGTATTGATATATTCTTCAAATTTCGTATATATTTCCTCCTGTGCAATATATTATGTCCAATTCTTATCATTATATATTACATGTTTCTTTAATTTCATGTATTGTGCTCTTTCGTCTTCCACTATCTTACACTTGTGAAATACATGACTTACTGTATCTTCCTCTTCACCACATATACACCATTTACTTGCTGTTTTTTTGCAACAAGGATGGAAACTATCTTCAAATCGTGAAATATGGACGAATAGTTTATATTTTACAGGCGTTTTAATTAATTTGCATCGTCGTCCACCACCGTATGTTGCCTGGGGAGAGTAATTGATAAGAAATGAAATTGTATCTGAAAATATAGTCTGATAAGTTACGAAACCACTAACTGATAGGTAGCCTTCAGTTTCGTGCGATGCAACCCGTTGTACTTCATTATATAACGCATCTCATCCTGATTTTCAATAAGTCAGCACAGATTTATGAAAACGACAAGCATTAAGACAATATGGGATATACCTCCCACCTTTCGTCATTCGATCAGATCGATGGTATCACAATCATCTATTGTCATACAAACCACACATATATGTAAAACTTCAGCTCGATCGGAAACTTGGAAGTGGTCGAAAAATCAACAACAAATTTAGAAATGGAAGAACAACATAATACGAACGTTGCATGTTTAATAAAAACTTGTAAAAAATTAATTTCTATTAGACAGAAGAGTAAGTAATATCAGAAAATCTTTAAACTATGTTCATATTTTGTGATATTCAATATTATTTCCACTGAGTGATATTTTCAACTCAAATGTGTTTATTCGTGAAATTACAGAACAAATGCAGAGAAATTAAAGAAACAATCATGCTTGTTCTCTTTTAATCTCGAATATTTTGTACCACTAGATTTTCTTGTCTTTCGTTGGACAATGTCTATGTAATGTTCACAATGACTATGTAAAGTGAGAAATGCTATGAATATTTCCTACTTTGCCTTATGGCTTTAGGCCTTATGGTTTGGGCATTGTTAGCAATTCCTGAATTTCCTTCATTGTTAGTAACTAATACAGTGTTGTATCGCATGACAATTAAGAAAGTAAGCTGAAGGCAATAATTCCTCCTTAGATTACGTGTAAAAGTAAAATGGGGTACCATACATGATTTGGTGGGGTTGATTATTGATAAAATTGGTATTGCTTCCTTCTACCGATAAGATCGGTAGTGTCTTTGGAGCATCGTCCTGGGCTAAGTATTTTAGTCCCGAACATTGCTGCATTCAATACGAATATAGTTTTGTTTTAATAGTTGGGAAAATTTATGATATTGTCTCACCTGCGGACTCAGTAAATGAAGGAGCAGAGATGCTGGAGTCTACAACTTATACAATTTTGCCTGGGTGTCCAAAAGAAGAAGGAATTTATTTTCAAAACGTGCTGGAGGATATAGCATGGTCAGACTCTGGTTGCATTATTTAATCAACGGATTTGAAATATAAAAAATTAAATTGCACTTTGTCACATTTGTGGTGTCTATAAGCCCAACTGTGTACGTGTTGAAAAGTACAAGTCAACAAGCCTGATAAACAAGGGTAGGGCGCGATGAAACAAGTGCTGTGGCAATGCTTCACCAAAAGAGACTCCCATGTCCATTGTAAGCGCCATTATGGATAAAACTGCTCCAACCGCTTAGTTGAGGATTTCTTTCGGGAACTCCACGAAAATTCGACAAATTTCGAAGCTAATAGCTTTAAAAGTATTGGTGCTACTATGAAAATGAATAAACTGTTTTTAATAGGAAATTTAATCTACTTTAATTTTGTACAGGAAGTACTTTTTGCTTCCACCAATAATTTCGGTGATATCTGCATAAGTCGTAAAAATTGTACCTTTAACACCCTCACCCTCGTACCCTCACCACCCACCCTCCAGGACTTTTAGTATGTTAAACAGTAGGTACCAACGAATAATCATGCCACGTATCAAAACTCCGGGATATTTTTCCCTTGATTTGTCTAATTTGGTAGGGCTATCTGCACTTAAAACTTGTTACCAGTACAGATAACAGAAAATATCCAAATATGTATGGTCCACAGTCCTTTTATTCAACACCAACAGCGAGTGGCTAATTTTACGATCTCACATGCAAGTGCTTCCCTGACTGTGCCACCAGAGTCTCTGGTGTTGTGTGAGGCGCCGCCGCCATCGTAGCTGTGCCATTGCCACTACAGCCGCCACCACCGCCACCGCCACCGCCGCGTGGCCCCTGCGTCCCAAGTACAGCTACTCGCCGCACGGTTCACCGCAAGCACCGTTACAGCGGGACTACGCCGCAGATGTAGGGCACGGGTTCGAGTCCCGCAGGCAGCGTCCGCCGCTGCGACTACACGTGCTTCTCGAGAGCGGCTCAGCAGCTCTTGGAGAATAGGTGCGGCAGTGGGGACTGCGACGATCATGACCCGGGGTGCACATTGGGACACAGTCGCTCACGCAGCGCAGCGTAGGGCACTCGTGAACGACACGAGTGCGTGACGTTTCGTCCGCCCACATTGGAGAGCAGTTTCGTAGCGTAGTGTCATGAAGGCAGAACCGCATTGCATAGGGGGGGGGGAATTTTGTTGAATATCGCGTGCTCATTAGTAGACATGTCGGCAAAATACCTGGAATTGAGTGCAGAGTCAGATTCGGACGCCGAGCTCAAGAAATGCGATACAGACAAGAATTAGAATAAATATAACTTATATACTTTTTGCCTCTTCTACCCTAGCGTACCTACACTATACCTATGTTATAATGAACTGTTGAGTGTTTGACTATCTATAGAATCCTCGACCGTTTGACTGATTTAACATTCAATTAACTTTTACCGGTTTACTTTAATTTCCGTTAAATTTCCAACAGCAAACTAACGCTTTAACGATTAACAAAGTTAAGGTTTGGAGTAACGGATTAATGAAGTTAAATTTCATATTAACTTTGCTCACCCCCACTAGCAAAATAATGACGAATAATAACAATAATTAACGACTATATAAAAATGTGTCAACTAATACTTATTTAAGTAATCGAATAATTCTATGGTCAATTATGATTTTATTCTATGATGCATAAATTATAAACTTACCGTTTCTTATGTTTATCTCCTCGGCAATTTTGCTCCATTTAGATTTATTTCTCAAGTAATTCACATAACTTGTGTCATAAATTTTTTCGGTAATCACGCACAAGTTCTGTTAACAACTACTTAACCGATCCCAATGTTTCCGACACTGCGAGCGCGTGTAGGATACGTGGTACTGTTTCCGTGGCAAGTTCACAACGATCAAACAGGCACGTGCGTCACACATCTGCGCTGCGTCTGTGCTGCCCGTGCGCTGCGTCTCAACACGCGCTTTATAGCACAGAGCCACAGAAAATGAACTGCCCTGCGTTGTGCTGCTTGTGCGACTGCGTCTCATTTTGTCCGGCTGAGGGTCTAAAGTGGATGGGTGACGAATGACAAGGAGTTACAATAGCTTTTTTTTAAACCGAGCACCTCTCGAGGTGGAAAATGACGTTTTTTACCACTTTTTTAAACACCTAAAATTTCATCTCTCAGATATTTATGTCTTCGTGCTCTGAAAGTATTTTATGTTCGAGGGGATTATTTGAGTTATGCAAATATGTTTCTTTTTCACTAGATTACGAGAAATCAAGCAGCAATTCCTTTCCCCAGATTTCAAATTAACAACTTTTTTTCGCTTTGCACCTAAATGTTTCAATTCCCTTACAGAATAATTCAGAGTTCATTCTCAACTTGAGGAAAATACCATTCTGTTTAATTTCTTTGTTCGAGATACAGATCAATTTGTTTCTGACCATTATATAAAACAAATGTAAATTTATAACATTTTATGAGTAACTTGGTATGTTGATTTACATATATTTAGTATTTATTTCATTGTTATACATTTTCTGCGTTGTATAAATGTGCCCTGATATACATTCACCCGTGTGCATGGTATAATCAGTCATTTGCGTATGATCATATTAACTTATTATCATATTAACATACTTACTAATTTATTATCTATATCCATTACGCAACTAATAATTCTCATGTTCTATTTATCAGTCTGCATTGTTTGTTATTGTTCTATTTATCAGTCTGCATTGCTTGTCCAGCGTTTTCTTAATTCCTTAAAGATTCATTTCGGAAAACACACATTATTGTAATTATAAATCAAGTTTCCTTTTTATTGGTTTTTGTCACCTTGCGTTATTATAAAGAGCATTATAAAGAGTTATTATATTAATTTCCACCGGTGTTGACAATTTGACAGTGAAATTTTGGGTCACCACTCTTTGAACTATTTTGCGCTAGCTGCTGAGTTTTTAATCTTAGGGAGCACTCTGAAAGTGTGGAAGGTTAGCATAAGTGAAAATTATGAATTTAGGGAAGTTAAAAATTACGATAAAAATCTATCTCAACACTGGAAGAAGAAAAATAAGGAATTATTCAATTACTTCCTTTCTTGCATTTCTATAGATTTAAAAATCCCACGTCATTCACGTGTGTAGGAGGAGTCCGGGTAAAGCGAATACCCCAGATTAAATGTATTCGTCCCACCGATTCCGCCGTTCGTAGGTTGTCCATAGTAATGTTCATTTATCTTCACCAAAAGAGTGACGAACAGCTAAGACAACAGCTGTGTCAAGTTGGTCTGTGAAACGACGAATTTTGTTTTCTCGAAACAAAGATTGAATAAGGGAGGTAAATATTGTACCAATAATCACAATGTTCTTCGTTTGACAATCTTGGCTTATTTAACTTTCTGATGCAGAATTAAGTTGCTTTCAACCTTAAGTATATGACGAGGGTTGAGTAAATAGTTTGTGTTTGAGATAGGATTATCTCAAGAGACGACACGTCGCGTCGGTCAAATGCAAATGGAGCAAAGTGGACAGCGTTTAAAACTGGCAAAGAAAAGGTTCTTCAGAAGCTAAAGAGTAGAAACAACTAAGAATTTTAGCAATATATCATATATTTCTTGTGGACTGCGCTGAAAAAGGTGAAAAATCCAATAGAAAATTGGATTCGATGTCAAAGACGTTATCAATGGTGCCAAAAAAAATCATTCAGATAACTGCGCGGAATAAAGTTTCTGTTTTCATCATGTCGTGAAAGATATTTACGTTAATTAGTTATGTTTGTTGCCATCTCTTGAGAGGTATTCACTTTGTCCGTATGCTGTAACCACACTCAAGGGTTGGGGCAAAGTGGAGAGTATCACAATCTCTTCATAGCTACTGAATATATCAATATAATGGAACATTTAACAATTTGCAAGTTAAATAAGTCAAAACTGATTTGAGATATTTATTTTAATTTTCCATCCCACAACTTTGCTACAAAATCTTAAGGCATTCACTTGAGCCAGAAAAAATTTCACGGAATTTCTTCCAGAATAAATCTCTAAATTCCAAAATTGGAGTATGAAACACAAGAAGCAAAAGAAAAATGTCCAACAAAACTTTCACCTCCAGAGTTTGAATCTCCAGGACATACTGGCTTATGAGTAAATACCACCCTTGCATCTAAGGTGGCTCCATGCATATAGATTCATTAACAGTTCGGTAGTCGCTCGCAAGGCAACTGCGAGCTGCTATGCCCGGCTACACTCATAAACTAACGTTATTGCAGGACAATAATTTTTACTTTATCTCGAATGGGGCCACATGATTGAGAAATAAATTCATAAATACAATTTTCACACTCGAAATTTTCCGTATAATTTGAATCTGGTTATAATTCTTTGGTTGCACAATTCATTTGGTGAGATATTATCAAACACGAAAGATCAATGATGCATAAATCCCTTGTTTTTGTATTATTGTATTTTCGAAGAGAAACACGCTGATACCCAAAGAAATGATAATATTTCTTAAAAGAAGATAAATCAAGAATATTTTTAGCTGAAAAAAGAAAAAAAGTGAAATGCAGTTTGGCGAGTTAAGTTCGACAACAGAAATTTTGTCTTGAATTTTTTAATTTCCTACCAATGGAAGCGTGCGATAAAAATATTAGTATATTCGTATTCCGCGTAAGATTTCCCATGAGGTAAGTTTATGTGGTTTTGTTTTCAAGAAATACACTTTTGAGGGGCGACGAAAAATATGTGAAGATTATTTTTTCTATGATAAGAAAGGAAATTGAATGTAAAAAAATCTCAGATCTCATCTTAGAAGCTGAAAATTTGGATCAGTACTTACATTCAGTCATAAAATTTGATGGAAAAACTTTGAAAACGTTTTTCCGACCAGTCCACACAACACTTGTTGATTTTACTGAACAAATATAAATTTACTTTCAGATTAAATTTAAATTTGTTACGAAAATATTCCAACTGTCCCAAAATATTTGACGGACAACTAACTGGAAACATATATTTTCAGAAAAGACATTTTATTACAAAATCTACTTTTACCATTACTTTCAAAGAAAATACATTTAAGGATCCTAAAGTTACGAATAATATTTTAAATAATTTCGTTGCAATCAGTTAATAAAATGTAAATAATGCATAAAAATACAATTTACTCACGTACATAAAAATACAATTTGGAACTGTTGCTGAACAGTTAAAAATAAAAACGAGCTGAAACAAAATGAAATGTCTCTTTTTCAGTGAATACTTTTTAATTTTATTTTGGCCTACAAATATGCCTTGAATAAATTTCTGAACAAAAAAATTACATCTAATTTTGTTATAGTTGGGATGTAGTCAGTCGTTTCGTTTTGCTAATAAATGATTCATGAGAGTCAAACCTGGGATTATTTTGTTTCATCCTCCTCCTCTCGTCATTTTGAAATGAAGTACGCTTCCGAACTATATTTCTGAAATTCATTACTTTTTTGTACCAGCATCGTGACGGCGAGATCAAATGCTTCAAAATTTGGCATTGTCCTCAGGGTTGGTCCAAGAACACCACCACTCGGTGATTTTTTTTTTTTTTAAATTTAGA
>NNCF01129743.1:2468-286252 GCA_002313205.1 Laupala kohalensis
AAAGCAGTCAATGGAATGCTGGTTTTGCTTTAAGCCACAGTGGTGTATAAATTCCTCTGCTCATTGCATGAGAGAATTACATGCCACAAATCTTATAAAAGTGAAATTGAAATAATTGATAAAGAAATGAAGACAATCCACCAGTACCATGTCACCAAAAGCGATAGATATATCATAGTATAAACTAGTTACAATAATCTATGAAGAAACCATACGATTTTCATTTATACAAGTTTAATATCATTCTGTTTAACAAATGAGAAAGGCTTTAATCAAATGAGTGCAGAATAACTCTAGAAGACATTCATTGGGTGTCTTGAAAAGGTAATGTTAAAATGACAATTAAATGAAGACAATCAGCCAGTACCATCTAACAATATTCTACCAACATACAGCCCCAGCCGAGGCGCAGGTGGTAGTGTTGTTGCTCAACATCAAGTCATCCCGGGTTCAATTTCCGATGGGGCCAGAAAATTTGTATCTCATTAGCTNTGTAAAAAAACATTTTCCCCCTATCTAGTTTCCTGACCCTGCCCTGCTCATGTCGCGGGAAATGATTCGCTTAAAACAATATGAGGTAACTGTTATTTCACCAATAAAAGTAGGCATGAACCAAGGGATGAACTGAACATTTGACAGTCTAATGTTTCGATATTTTCGTAGGAATGAATATTAATAATAATAAATTTATTGTCAAAAAAGCCGTTACAAGCTGCTTACGTCCACGTGGAGGACAATATATAAACTAATTTACTCTCTGGAAGGAAGCAAGTGACCATCCCAATAATTCCGATCAAGAGCCCTAAGGCAGAGGAAGGTTGAACATGACAACCGAAAGAATATAAAGATGTAGGGCCCTATAGTGTAAGTGTGTTGTAAATGATAGGCTGATGATATTTGCACAAGAGTTGTCAATTCCACTAAATTAGCTCAATTTCCACAACTTGTGCGATTAGCGAGTCCGTAAATAGGTTTACTATTTTCATAAGTTGTGCCAATTGTGAGCGCACAGTGGCGCTTTTGGATGCGATTATATGCACGAGTTGAGTCACAGCGTGGTAGCTAGGAAGTATTCATGTATTCAAGGACAAAAAAGACGATATAAAATGGTCTTATCTCTGAGTACGATATCTAAGTTTTATTTTCTTTTAATGCAAGACTTTTTTAATAGGTGTATTTAAAATATTACGTTTACACTGCGAAGTGCTCAGAATGTAAAAGTGGGTGTAGAGGGTAAAAGCATTTTCACGTTTTCGTTATTTTCATTCGGAAATCTTTTACAAGAATCCATCGCAAGTTTTATTCATAGTTGCGTAGACTCGATCAGTTTGGAAATTTGTGTTTTTATAATACTCATTGAAACAAGCATTACTTCCCTAGCGTTCATATGGGAACAAAACAATTCATTAGTCTTGATTTTGTGTTTTCTTTTTTAAGCTTTTGGTGTAAATTGTATTTTCCTTCTTCCTGTTTAAATTAATTTCAAAATAATTCATAATTACATACATACAAGCGTATGATACTGAAAATATTGAGCATTTTTGTAAGTTTTCTTCGTAGTCTTTAGTTTTTGAAATTAACAAAAGTGAAAATTTAATATTATAAAAGTAGAAAAATATTGGAACTAACATTTAGAACAATTACAAGAACCCCAGGTAATGTCTTTTGACAAGTTCCAGACCTTTTTGACAGTATTGTAATGATAAAAGATTTTTTCAAATCTTGAGCAACACCGGGTACTTCAGCTAACAAAATAAATTATCTCCCTCTCCACATTCTCAGGATGAACAAAAAACATCCATCCTCTGTCCCGTCAGTAAGGCACTCAATTCTAAAATTTCATAAAAATTTTAATTTTTCTTGTGACCTGATCCCAAGAAATTACAGTTACATAGTTATTTTTCATGTCAACATAGTTGTGAAATGCAACACTTCTCTGCACAAATACAACATGCAAGAATTTGATATTTTGACATAAAAACAAAAATATTAAATTGAATTATTACAAAAGACTTTTCTTAAAATAAAAAACTGACATTTTTAATGAATGGTACCCCCCTTTTTTTAATTACTCTTTTAAAAAACTAATTTTTTGTTTTTCTTACCCGTATTCTAATAGTTTGGTATACGAAGTGTTTTTGCTTTACTTCCTTAAATAAGTTAACTAGTGAAAGAGAAGTAACTCTCAAAAGGAAAATTTAGACACGACTGCAGTTTGGATTTTTGTCAAAGGAGGAAGAGTTTGATTTTTGTAACATCAAACACTGAACACACAAAACTCACAAATGTCAAGTTAGCGGTATGCTTAGCTTTTCTTTCAACAAAAATAAATACAAATGCACTTTCGCAGATTGCTATCATAATGATTGAGAGTAAAATTTAAATACTTTACACAACTAAACTCATGAGCAAATGTAAGCTACAAGCAATAGTTCAAAAGAGACACAACCATACAAGATAAAACAAAATTAAGATTTGCTTCTGTGATCTAGAATATGAGAGAAGTTGTGAAGATTCAGTTCTCGGAAAGAGATGAAGATAAATATATTAAGAAAAACAGTGTATACAGGCAGATAAGGGAAAGGATTGACAACCAATGATAAGAACGTGTTTACGTCTCCTTCCCATATATCATGGATACATAGACTCTGCAGCAGGAGCTCAAAATTCCTCAGAAATGGAACATTAATAAAAAGCTTCCTCATATCCAACTACTAAATCAGAATGCACTGAGACAATGAAAGAAAAATTAGTACTAGGCGAAAAGCACATTTTAGGAATATTAAATTTAATCACACAGAAAAGTAAGCAATAGCAGCTCATTTATCAAGAAAATGTATTTCTAGATGAGGCATAATTATTAAGCCAGTTCACCAGCAAATCAAGAGAGGATTTACTTTTAAATGTTCCAAAAGTTAAATTTTGAAATACTATAATCAGAAGAGCTCTAATGATTTTTATGTTGGTGAGCTCTAAAGCCCCCAAAGACCTAAAAAAATGCCACCAGGAAAATATTTAATTGGAAGATACATATATCCACCACCAAGTTGGCAATGAAATAGAGATACAGAATGATGTTCAGAAAACAAGTTCCCAAAAGGAAGGAACAATTTCATGATGATATGAGAATATATCTTAAATTATTTATTATATATTTATAAGAGGAATTCCTTAAAAATATCAAATAAAAATCTCATATTAAAAAGTATTTTCTTCAAGGATAACTTTTAGCAAGTAGACGTAATTATAAATTTTTCATTTTTTGTGTTCAAGGAAATTATTTCTTAATTATTTAGAAAAAAAGGGTTTAATAAACTAATCCATTGAGTATAGTACCATTTATAAACAGACATTATGTTTTTGTTACTTATGGTATTGTTATTTCGGCTTTTGAGTACCATTGGCAAAACAAATAAATGTTCAAAAAGAAAATAAGTGCATTTTGTATAGTTAATAGACGGGATTTCATGTAAAAAAGTAGAAAATAGACAAGCAACCTATTCAGTTATTTTTGGACCACTCCAGATTGACCCACTATAAATAAATTGAAGGATTAAAGAAAAGTAGTAGGGGGAATGAACAAACAATTCAATTGTTATGATCTATATGGTTCAATAAAATATTATTATTATTTTCAACAGACATATATTTTGACCCTGGCTATCAGACACCAACAAGCAATTTGCAAAACCAATAACAATTACCAATGAAAGGGTCAAAACATTGCACAGTATATGTAAACTTATACTTGGGTAGTGAATTGTAATGAATCAGTTGAAAAGTGGGATGTTTGCTTATTCTAGGTCACTAAGAAGAGGGCAGGGAAAAAATGGAACACCAAATAAGAGATGAGATCATGAATGGATAAATAAGAGACCGCCAAACATACCTCACAATGAATGAGATGCTTATAATTGTCAAGCTGAAGGATTGGAAAAAGTAATATAAATGGAGTTAGTGTAAATTCAACATTATTACTTGTAAATGTAGGTATTTGAAAGAAGATGGAGATGATTTGATCCAACTAGTATCCTGTAAATAGACCTTCAAAACCTATAGTGGTGAAAGGAAAAAAAAAAACCTGTCAGGAACATTTCATACTGGAAGGATATAGATAAAATAAAGATTACCATTTATTGGGATGTTCTGAGCCTTAACTTTAGTCAGAATGATGAGAAACTCGATGTTAAAAAAGAATAACAAGTTTATTAGAGAAATTTCTCAAACTCGCAATTTTTTTATTCATGTGATGATTTGGTGATAGGATTTCCATAGAACTTTTTGTTTTGTTACACCTATCCAGAAACTGACAGTTTGTAATTTGATTTCAATGCTTTTCAGTGAAATAACCGAAGAATTTTTTATACTGGCCCTCATCATGACAAATGGATACCCTAGCTATCACAGGTTCATAAAAACACAATTACTATCTCTTTAGTTGTCATTCTAGGTCCTTTTGTACTTCACAAACCTAGATGCACTAAGCAAATTTATAGTTATGGAGAAAACTGGTACTGCAACATTGTTTTTCAAAGTTAAGAAAATTCAAGATAAATCAGGCAATATATCAGGACAGATAGCATTATTTAATTGTCAAAGGGAAAGCTTATGAAATAAGGAAAAAGATTGCTATAGCATAAAAACTTGAAATTTATATTTGTTCTAACTACTTTTTTTTTTTGTGAGTGAATAATGAACTATTGAATTTTTGTTACATTAGGAATTAAAGGAGGTGAATAAAACGAAAGCAATAATAGCAACTGATGTAAGATACAATAAATACATATTTATGAACATTCTTTACAATAATATTTCTGAATTTTTTTCTATATTTAACTTGCAAAATGGACACCAATATCACACATCGATATGATGAAAGTCAATGTCCTCAACATAATTCTTCGCTATGTAAGCTCTCCGTTAATTTCCCTTATTAGGTGTCACCAAAGAATCTTACAGGTTCCACTGAGTAAGCAGAAATATGGGTTCAAATTATATTTTGTATCACTTCTTTACTAACAGATAATGCTCTTTGCAGATACATTCAACCATAACATTCACATAAATAATCATTTCAATGGACAAGTAAACTTTATCTCTCATATATACAAAATCACATGATAGAAACAATTGAATGAGCACATTCTTTACTTTTTTCTGTACAAAATAAACATTGTTTGTTTGTTTTTACAATCACATACTATCACTCTATTGTACAGACAAGAAGAATCTGGAGACAATCCATTCCTATTTAATAAGGATTTCAAATGAACTGAAAATTTAGAAACAGAACTAAATTTCAAGAAACTGACAAGCCAAGGATTTGAACATTATTTAAGAAATATTTTAAGTACATAGAAGGAATAAATGTGTTAGGTAAAATATTTATAAACATACTTGAAAGAAATATTCACATTCGTATCAATGTAGTTCCTGAGATGTATTCTGATTTTATCAACAGTAAAATGTCACAGTATTTTAAAAATTTTTTACCATCAACAAAAAATGTGACAAAAAAACAACTAAAGCTTGTAAAGACATACATATGCTCACATATACAATTAATATTTACAACAGAAGAATATATATATATCAGTATATGTATACCTGATACATTCGACACTTCACTAAATTAAATCATCAAAAACTATTAAAAATAATTTTCATGAACAGACACTATTCAGTGTCAAATTAATTCTACATGAATTAAACTACTCATGCTCCTTTTACATGCTGTAGCAATCTCTCACATCACAAGAAAACAAACACCCTTTTATTTTCATTATTTTAAATATGTTGCACTAAATTGAAGTAATCTATTACAATTATGAAAACAAAATTATTCACATACATGAAAAATTGTGATGAAATACGTTTCATTCTAAATCATACAAATCAAACTCTTTAATACATATGAAAGTCATGTTCACAATAAGTTTTCTGAATGTTTGAATAAATGTTTTCCTACATACACTATTGGATTGAAGAAGAGAATAGCAGTTTTTCTGGTGGACAAAATAAAAAACAAAGAATCGTGCATTATCCCTGAATTGTCCTCGTGTTACAATTCTTAACAATACTAACTTTAAAAATAACACATTTTAATATTCTTAATTTCTTTGAGAGACCATTTTTCTATTTTAACAACAGCAATATTAAATAGCAATGTACATTTCATCATTAAAATATATATCATAATACTTAAAAGATTTACAATTTTCAAAATTAAATTTCATTTTTACATAAAAGTTTTTAAAAATATAAACAATGCATTGAAGTGTCAATTAGTATCATTTTACCATAAGATATTTTAGCATCTACCTTCTTTAACACTCCATAGTAGAACATTTGTTAGGAAAGTCATTTTGAACAGATACATGAATATAATTATGATAAAAATAAGTGTAAATATTTAGCGACATTTGGAATAACGTTTATCACACTTTGCACCCAACACTCCTATGTCAAATACTGACAAATATCCACATTTTATCTAATATTTTCTAACAAAGTAGTTTTTCAATGCATATATTATAGAATATAAATGTACAGATCTCTGTAAGAGGATACTTGATTCAGCAACAGCATTTCAACCAATTCATTCTTCCTTCACATATTTTAACTCAACTCTCACAATCTTGAAAATGTTAGGACTAGGTGTGTTTTAAAGGCCAACCAGACCTTCATCAGTTACACAACCTCCATACAAAGAAACCAAACCTCTCTGCAGCAAGTATGTGCGTGTATCTATCAGGTCATTGGTTGATAAGATTGTCAGCATTCTACTGAAATCTCTCTGATTGTCACATGCACCAGATGGATAATACATGTGTCACTAGTCAGATATATTTGAAATCCACTATACAGCATCATTCAAAAAAGAAAAGAAAAGATGATCAATATGCCATACAGAGAAAGAGGAATTAAATAGTAAATTAAAACTATATATTTTTTACTTTTTCTTTAATACGCTAAAATGCTGGATGATTTGATACACCCACATGTGCTACATATTCACATCCATACAATCAAAGTTAACTTGCTTACATAATATATTTTAGGCATTTTCTCCAGGTTTTGTCACTTAATGTATTCAATAAGTCTGAGTTGAAAATTATTATGTGAAAACTCTTAAATTTTTTGAAGTTTGTTTCTATTTGATCCTAACTTTCATTTGTAATGGAAATAATTACAATACAGGCCTTTTCATATCATTACAAACAAGATTTAAATTACACATCAAAATAGTCATGAAAATCTTACAATCCATTGATTGATATTAAATTAAATCAATTTCTTTCTTAATTCGGTGGTACTTAATTATTACACAAGCTCAGTAGTATAATATTGGTACATATTCATAATATGACTAGAACTGACAAATTATTACATACAAAATTGAAAATAGCAGATATTTGTCCATTATCGTCAATAAAACTGCATTGCATTTCCAAAGGAAGATATACAATAAATAGTAGTGTGAAGAAATTCTGGTACTAACAATGACACAGAACACGTAAAATGACAGAAAATCCAAAGCTTATACAAAAACTAGAATCCAAAGAAATTAATTTAAACTCATTTTTTAATAACAACAAACTATGAAATTAACAAACAATTAATTTTTCTTTTATAACGAAGTTCAAGTACATGCCCATGATAGCTTAACCAATAAAGTTTTTGACATAACAGGAATATGAATTTCAAATAATAACTTAGGCCAAATTGTACTAAAACGCTAATCAATTCTCTCAACATTCACAATTAATATATTAGAAAAAGGAAATTAAACCATGCAAACAACTTTACTTACTTCAATAGCTCATACCCCTGAGCCATCACAGGTACCCAACTTAGGAACCTTACCAATTTTTAATTATCATCACAAGAAAGAAAAATAACCAAGGAGGAAAAAGGGCTTGCTTTATAATTTTCTTGTTGTTTTCTTACTTGGCCTTGGATATTACCAAATAAATGTAAACATTGCCATGGTAATAAACACAAAGATGTCTGTTGTATATACATTGATGCAAAAATAATTTGCTGTACCTACACATATTTCTAAAACAAAGGGACACATCTTGGAACACATTAGTGAACATCACACAATTACATACAAGAATTTTCATTCATATAACAAAGATATTTCTTTACATATATTTACACCATACACAAACAATATATATTTAAATGTATACAAAATACAGGATGATGTAAGGGAAGTGCCAATGCAGGACAGAACAGCCAAAGGCACCTTACATTCCACCTGGCTTGGGTAGGTTGGTGTTGTATGCTCTGATGACTTCCGACTGTCGCACCGCACCGCCTTCTTCTTGTGAGAAAGCATAACCATCTGCAAAAATTTAATACTATTTTTATAAATCAATATAATAAAAATTAGTAATATTGAAAACATCTTCACAATACTTTAGAAAACAACCATAATACTTCAACATATACTTTACCAATTGTTAAGAATTTTTACTAATTATTCAAATAATTACAATACATCAGACAAAAAGTAAGAAATAGATTTAAATTACAATGATATGTACTTTATTATATAAAAATGAACGTATTTAAATTCAGAATTATAGGGAGACAAAACTATTATGTGACAGTTAAATAAGCAGTTAACTTATAAAAGTGCTTAATTACTAGGGTATTACAAAAATTAAATAAACAAATCCTCAAAATTGACTTAATTTTAAAATTACATTATTAACATACACTAAATACATTTATTTTATCTTAAGTTTTTGAAAGAGTGAAACATCTTTTAAGGGGGAATTTTCTGTATTCAAATACTACAGTAGTGAACAATTATTACTCAAGTTTTTTTAAACATTTTAAATTATTAAACAACAAAACTAAAAACCCATATTCCAGGCAAACCCAAAAAGAAAAACACTATTTCAATTTACAATAACATTATCCATGGGAAATTATGATACAATGAAATAAGGAAAAATTATTTTATATTATTTACACTCGAGAGAGAACCATGGCAATAATATTTTTCATATATCTATATCTTTACCATCTACCAACTACAATAATATTAAAACAATTTTATGTACCTATTAGTGCATTTAAAGCAGTATGCATCAGCTAATTGCCATGGTTCCCTCATGGTTTGGCAAGTGAATGTGATACAAAAACACACACCTATTCAGCTACCAGCAGAAAACCACCAGCAAGCTCATACCAGACAAAACTAATTTTTCAATCAAGCATTGGAAGCTGTAGAAACTCGAATGATGAAAACCATTGCAGTGTTTTATTTCACATATTTTATGATGTGGCAAAGTAAAACCACTTAAATCACAAAGCATGTTGTTTTTTTCTCTGATATTTTGACTGACTCTCTCAATTACTTGCAAATGATGTGTGTATGAAATATGCAGACTACTATGAGCATTATGACTCCAGAAAACTTTTCAGATAGATGTTTTATTTAAAAAAGAATGATCCTGGATGAAAACATTTATTTTGTTGACAATTTCTTAATTTATTTTTAAAATGAACTAAAGAACCTTTTACTAAATTTTGCAGTAAAGGGTTGATGTTTCTGCCTTTAAAAAATTTAAAATTAGATTCTCACGGCAAATTGTAGGTATTTGAGTTGAGGTATTTATAGTAAATATTTATAAATAAATATTTATTGTCATAGGGATGAATGAGAAAGGTTAGAGACAACTTATCATGCTAATGTTAATAGGCCTATTAGCAGACTGAAGAAATTAGGAAAAAATGGTTGCATTGAAAACAATGTATTACTTTAAGAAGAAATTTACATTAATATAAAAATACAATACAATGCCAATGCATGGTCTACAATTATCAGCTTAATGATGGTGAGAGAGAGACTCATTTTGAATTCCCTCAAATAAGCGATTTTTACTACAATACGTAATTTGCCAAGAGCAATTGAAAATGAAACTGCTTAGGATAGGAGTACAAGATGAAATAATTAAAAAACTCTTCCATCAGTTATTTCAGAAAAGGTAGTTTACTTTGGGGAAAAGTTACAATTTTTTTCTTCTAAAAGATCTGCACAACACAAAAGAGACACAAAATAAACACTTAATGAAAATGATCTGGGGAAAGAGTTTCTAGTAGATTCTGGTATGAGTTCACATTTTTGTACAATTTTTGGCTGTTTCAAGCAGTCGGACACCAAACATGATATGCATGCTCCACCGGACCATCAGCATGCAAAGTAACCCTCAGGGTGCACTTACGTGAAAGTTCCACTTCCGTATTTACCCGAGTAGCTGACCGTCGGCTGAAGGTGAAAACGTTTCTTACATTCTTCAGGAGCCTGGCAGTTTCCGTCAGTCTGAAAACGGCGTGTGGGTTATCCCCCAAGGGGTGACAAAAACGCCTGTACGCTCCAGTAACCGTCAAGAGCACAAGTTAACAATGTCAGAAAAGAATTACAGCAGAAGTAATTGCAATCACATGCCAACATGCTTCCTGGTTCATGCTGCGTTCCTGCAACCTGCAACTGGCAATACCAACTACCACTCGTAATACAAAGCAATGCAAGCTTTGATGTGAGGTTTGAAGCAAGTTAAAGGCAGAAGACTATCAATGAAATCCTTATGCATCCAACAGATGAGAAAGCACTGTTTTAAGGAAAATATTGATACCTCAATTACTCAGCACAAGCACAGAAATGGATATGAGAGATAATATATGAGAAATTAGTAATTTGTTAGTTTCGTAAGTTAAATCAAACATAAAAGGAGTCTGATACTATCTTCTAAAATTATGAAGTATGAACTAAAAGGATCATTAAATGTTATAATATGCCCAGCATGGGGGAAGCAGATGAAAGATGTGTCAGAAGATAATTTTATCAGAATTGCTGGAATTACACTTAATGTTAAGTAATTTGGTATCAGGGTACTTTAAATTAAATTATTTCATGTCATAATCAAGTATCATTGAAGCACCTCATCTCTTAATATCACCCACTAAACAGCCAAATTGTGATGTTTCATGTTACCTCTGCTTATTCCACAAGGAAATATTTTAATTCTAGATTCCTCTACCTATGACCGACTCCTTTCAGTCTTTATATCATGTTATAGCTGTTAAAATTTAACTTAAGAAGACCCATATTTCAACATGCATCTCTTTCACTTAATTTATCTTTGTACTGTTAGGACCACAAGCAGCTGATTACAAGAGAAAAGTGAATCAACCCATCCAAAGTTGTGAAATTATGATCATCTCAGGCTGCAGGCTACCCAATAAAGGGCTTCAAATAAGAGACATTTTATCAGGGCACAAAACCAGTATCTATTGATGTGATAGGTATGAAACAAATTCATGGGAAGAAGTTCCTGAACTTGTAGGAAGTCAAACATCAATTCTGAAAATAGTTAAACAAAATGAACTTGGTTAAGTTGGTTAACTTGGCTATATAGTTATACTTGGCCAATATTTAGATTCATCTCTAGAAGTGGTAATGATCAAATCCAGAAAATTAAAATATCCCTACTTTGTCCTTAATTAAAATAATGAAAACAAAATATGACACTTAAGTACAGTTCTTTAACAGAATCAAACTAAAAGGCAATAATAAAACTGAACCAACTTAGAAGTTACCATTATCTTGATTTGCATACAATGCCTTAGATATTATTTATTTGATACATGACATGCTAGATAAGATCATGCATCTTTTTATTGTGTCCTTGAGGCACAATTACATTAGTTTTTCCTATATCACTGCAAGCATAAACTCCGTCAAGAATTAAGATTCCCTGTCATCATCAGAGTTAGATCCCCAGAGAAGTCCTAGACAACAGTGTTAGATCCCAGAAATGTTTCCAACCACCAGCAAGGTCTGTGGTACATGACGATGATAATCTACCTGCTATATGCCCCTGCCCTTCCCAGTAGAACTGCAGAGGTCTCTCAGTGGAACCACCCCAGCAGACTTGCTCGTGAGTTCATTGTCATCAGTATTGGCTCATCAGCCATGCCTTGCATCTCCCGGGCACATCGGCGCTTGGAGCTGAAGGAAAAAACAAAATTCTGCACACACGAAGCAAGCCAGGCATTAGCAGTCAAGTGGAATTCTGCTGGTGGCTGCAGTCTGAACATGCACTCTCAAGCCCGATTGGCTTTCATAGGTACTTACACCTGGCCAGCTGTCCGATAGCATGCAGAGGGCTAGAGGGTTGATGAGAGAAGAAGAAACAAATAGCACAATTACCAAATACAAACAAGATGGGGGAGCACAAAAACAGCTCTATTGCAACACAGCTGACATTTTCATTTAACAGGAAGATATATATCGTCATATCTTTCATATGTGCACTGCATGTTCTGTGCCATGGAGACATTCCATTAAAATAGTAAGATGAATGAAATGTATCATTTCTAAATATTTGCTCTGTACCCAAGCTGCTTCAGTTGAGGAGAAAATCATCAATTCATAGTCACATTTTGAGAGAAACCTAATAAGGGCATAAAGCGAATGATAATAAAGTGCAAATATTAATATTGCTCGGTGCTTTAACAAAGATATTCTGCAGTGCATTAGCAGAAAGATGTCCGATATGTAAAAATATAAGCATTCTCTTGAACATATTAATACACAATAGCCAAACAACTATTAATAATAAACTTAAAATATACACTAGCATGCACCTTTTACAAATCTACAATTCCAAAATTCACATTCCAAAGCATAATAACAATTCTCAAAAAAGTACCAACAAACATGCCATTTTAACTCTTAACTGATAAAGAGAAAAAAGATTATCTTTTATTCCTTTCTTCCACTAATATAGAGTATCAGCAAACACTACAAGGAAAATAATTTGTTTCTTAGAAATAATAAATGAAGTGGGTGGTTTATGACAATAATAAAAAGGTAGAAATATAATGTATCATTTTTTAAGTGCAAGTTACTCATACACCCTTTCTCTGGACTTCAAGAATATCCCAGGGGTCATTTGTGTGTAAATCCAGCCTTCTTTTAAGCTTCGTACTTCTTGTCAATTATTTGAAGCACGATAACATACACAGGAGTCAAACAAAGTTAAACTATCCGTGAACAGGCCCCGAAGGTGCCCAAGGGGTTCATGGAGGGAAGAGCTCCACAAATACTTGACCTCGGCACTAGGAGGAGGAGATGTGGTCAGCATCTCACTCCAACCAGTTTGACCCCAGGATAGATCCTGATACTCATTCTATAGCAGGCTGAGTAGGCCTGGGAGTCAGTCTGGATGTTGAGATGTGATAAAAAATCCCCACCTCACCGGGGATCGAACCCCGTCCATCCAGTCAGCAACTCAGTGTTCTACCCACTGAGTCACGCTGACCCCATATACACAGGAGTTTCAGATAAAAATTACATTCGAAGGTAAGATTAACAAAATAATATTTCAAAGTTTTTAAACAATTATAAACCATACATTTACACTTCAGATTCTGTAGTTTTAAAGTGCACTTCGAGCATGTGAAAAGGAATATAGCAAGTTTTTATCTAAAAGATGCAAATGAGAAAAAAATACTATGAAAATAAATGAAAAAAATAAAGGAATCCAGTCTCTCATGTAAAGACAAGAGCTGAGCAGAAAATATAGAAACCTATTCAATCAAGCACCATTTTGTCTGTTATTTCTGCTTAAAGAAAGATTCAAGCAACTAAACATTTTCTCTACAGTGATCTCTTGGACATAATTTCAAATAATTGAATAAACAAATTCAAATTTTAGTTCCTGCTCCTAATTATATTTGTTGCATTCTCTCTACATCCCATCTTTGTTTAAACTGTAACTGAAAGAAATTGCTGTATTCCTAATTCAAGAACTTGAAAGACAACAGATTCAAGTGTGTGCAGTGAATGATTGATAAAACCCTAAGAATAAATTAATAAGAGGAATTACAACAGAAAAAAAGGGAGAAAACCTAGAAAAGTATCACAAATGAACCATGACATAACTAATGTTTTGACTGAAAGTTTTAATAAGCTAACATGTATATTGAAACAATAAATCATGAATTTAGTGTTATTTGAATTCTTTTGATTTATAAATGCTATATTCAGAATAATCTATAGTTCGATAATAATTCATACACGTGAAATAAATTTTTTGTGTTAAATTACAACTGTTGTTATTATATTAGTATTATAACATGTAGCTAACTTTTTAACTTATCTAGGAATTTTTGCTGAAAATTTTATAATCTGCCTCTACCCTAGGACCCTTGATCAGAATTGATGGGGTGGTCCCTTGGTTGCTTCTGGAGAGTAAATTAGTTTATTGTCCTCCACGTGGTAATACACAGTTTGTACTGCTTTTTGACAATAAATTTATTTAATTACGCACCTTCAGAACTCACATCTATGGATAGGATTGTTTAGAGAAGTCTTACATTAAATTAATGTTTCCAACACAAATAATGAAACATAATCGTACAAAGCCAGTTATATCAGTAGCATTCACTCTTTTAAACATGATCTTTCTTATAACACAAACAATCTGAAGAGCAAAAGATCCTTAGTATCATACATCATTCAATTCAGGTATTTAAAAGATAAGAAAAACGTCACTCACAAAAATATTTTAAGAGATGAATGAAAAGCAGTATTTACATGTAAATTGAGTTATTAAATGATTACCATATCCAACTATTGAAAATAATAATTATTGGAATAAATTATTAAATGATTATATTTAAATAATTCCTTTTGCATTAATCCCTCAATGAATAGTTATTTTATCCTTTTTCAATGATCTTTTAGTAGTATTGTTAAGTGCAATTTTCTATCTCATTAATTAAAACAGTCAAAATTAAAATAGCAAGAAAAACTTGAAATTTCAAAAATATTTCAAGTTTACAATGAAAACTTCTTTAATGTTATCTTTGGTGAATTCATGTTTATTTGAATTTAACTCATTTTTGGCTTCAAGCCAAATTTTTTGGATGGATATAAAAACATCAAAATATTTAACACATTCAAAAAATTCAGTGTGATCAAATTAATAAATTAGTAACTTATAGCCAACACAGAAAAAAATTATGATTGTATCAAAACAAAAAGATTTGATTAGAAAAATATTATATGCAACAAAATAATGTCAGATATGGAGAAAGTAAAAGATACAGAAGGATCATATACATAGGGTTTTAAAAACACTTACTTTCGTAACTAAAGACTTTTTTTTGTTAAGTGAATATTAAAACTAGGAGATACGAAACATTTTTCCTAAAGTAATGTCCAACATAAGCAAAAATATCCGTTTTATCTCACTGACTTTCAGACATAATTAAGCAATCCTAAAAAATTTTCAGAAAGTGTTAACGTGGTTCCATATCAATAACTCTTTAAATGTATGTATACTTTTTTGAATTTTAGGAAAACAACAGCCTATATAAGGATTGGTAAATTTTTATTCTCAATAATGATTAGAAATGTATGACTGTGGATAGAATAAGAAGCCCTACTGAACAATTGCCAACAACACCAGCCATTGCCTTTTAATCCATAATAAAAGTGGAATTCTTTTATTAGCAACCAAACATTTAGTAAATCAACTTTCTCTTGCACAAATATAAAGCTATTTAGGCCCCACATTCACAGAATGCTTTTTCACCCACCACTACTCGACTCACTTTTTGTTACATCCCATCCACAACCAGAATTTGTCATTATTTACAAATATTTCAATTGTGCAATTTTATTCAACAAAAGAAATCATATTTTACACATTTGGGTAAAGATGTGAGGAAATGACATGCATAGTTTGAAGCAATTTTTTTTAAACTAATGAAGAAGAAAGTGGAAAATAGTTTAAATTAATACATGCATGTATGTATGACAAAATTAAAATTTTCCAAATATTATTTATTTTGGCATAAGATCAAAGTCACTTCAAATTAATTTACACCCACAATTAAAAAGAAAGAAAATTTATGTGATTGAAGAATATAACAATTACCAAAATATGTGTAAAACATGCATGAAGAACAAAAGGACATGCATCAAGCACCATTGTTACAAAAAATACCAACAAAAAGTCAACTTATGAATACCACCAAAAATATGACAACAAACATAAAAAAGTAAGATTTGCTTATAAATACACCAAAATAATGTTAAATACTGCAAAAATATAGTCAAATTAACATGCAATAAATAAGTTTACAGTGAACTCAATAGGTTTTAAATATGCACATATTAAAATATTTCTCATTTCTTTGAAGTGAAGCAGAGTGGGCATCATTTACTGATTATGTTTACTAATAATTTTTTACATTTAATTTATTAATAAAATTTATATCCTTAGTGATGTCCAGAGAACACACACACATTCATATCATGGCTGAACACATGGAGTGCACACATAGCGAAAAAGGGAGTAAGGTAAATAACACATCCACAGGCACACCAATGGCTGAGCAAGGCACACCACTCAACACTCAGCAGCACAGCTGTGCTATGAACATAACTTTCAAAATTAAGATAAACGTGAAAGACTAGAATAGTTATGATGATATCAAATAACTAATCTTAAATTAAGATTTAATCTGTAACTCAAAATAAAGTTAAAAACATTTTCCATATTTACTGTGAATAAAAGAATTCATTAGTGTAAAAACAAATTAGCAAAATTTCAATTAATCTTTATAACTACATGTCAAAATGGTTTAAATATTACCATCTCACAGAAATAGATATCAGAGCTAACTTGCCCTCTTCAAATCTTTGAGGCAATATATTTACAATATTTCCCACTAATCCAACAAAACAATTACATCAACATTCTCTTCAAAATTAATGCTGCATACATCTATTCCTGGAGATATTTCAATTAATAAACAAAGATCACTTGCAAATATAAAAAAATGTTTATTCCAAATTGATT
Organism: Laupala kohalensis; assembly: GCA_002313205.1. Lineage (NCBI taxonomy): Eukaryota > Metazoa > Arthropoda > Insecta > Orthoptera > Trigonidiidae > Laupala > Laupala kohalensis. The sequence continues at coordinate 19,367 of NNCF01129743.1, forward strand.
ATCTCTTTATCACTTTACAAATACTCAATGCTATTATTTAAATTTATTTTAAGAACTAAGAAAAGAACAGACTCAAAACAAGTAAGTTTATTTATATTTACATGCAACAAAGTCATATGAAACCATAGAAAAATATCACATTCTTGTTAAATAATGTTAAATATACAGAACTGTTTATAAAATTATTTCAAAATTCTACTCACGAGTGTTTGGTCTCTTTCATTATTACTCTGCCTGGATCTGATTTTCTTATTTCACTTTCACGGGCAGCTTCCGTTAAAGTCTTGAATGCAGTAGAACACACCCTGTAAAAAATATGAAACTAATCATTCAGGTTTAAAAACATTGACAAAAAAAACAACTTATCAATTTCAACTGTCGGGAATCAAACAATTTTATTCGGTCATCTAAAGGTTATAAGTAAAATGAATAAATCTAAGTCATCAATATAAACTGAACAGTACAGGTTAACAATACTAGAAATGAAGAAACTAAAGTAGTTTCATGAGCAATACATATTAACCAACATCTATATAATCTGAGCAGCATAGCTTAACACTACGAGAATTAAGAAACTACAAAGAGGTTCTTCAGATCACTTTCTGATTAGACAACTGGTTTCATACACCTGCATAAAAACAATGAAAATTTAAACACATACTAGTGCAAATTTACAAATCTTCAGTGCACTTACACTTTATAAGTGATATCTGGGACCAGAGTAGTGAATGGTATAAGAACAAGGCCCAACCAGAAAACTGGTGATGAATATACCATTCTATCCATTCCTAAGAGCTCTGCTCCTACTTCCAGGGTAGGCCAGAAATTACTGAAAAAGACTTTGTATTAGGATCCCATATATAATATATTTTCTTCCCTTCCCAAACATATTTTTACATGTTCTCTTCTTAAATCAACTTATTAGAAAATAAAAATTCTAATGTACTGTTTCATTTATTAGTGCAAGTCCAAACTATTTTTATTCACATACGAAAACAAGTTCTTCATGGGAGAAAAACTTACCTATAGACCACAAGTACAATGAACCATAGGGCTATTGAGCCCCATATAGCTGTATGGGTAATGTAGGTCCATGAATTTGTAACTAAACCAGCTTTCAGGCAAACAGTTACAACAACATACTGAAAAATAATACTCACAGTAATATTGGAAATAAAGTTAATTTTAGAAAATCAACAACAGCTCAGTACAGAATACTTGTTTTAACTAAAATACGTACAGTGTACACAAAGTTACCAAGCACCAAATAATCACCACAACGTCCATTACCCCATACCACATCCTTTTGTATAGCAAACATAGGTAGCCAGAATAGCAACACTGAATGTGCCAAAGAATTGATAATACACAGCCAGAAGACACGCACGTTGTAGAGTTCTCCATTTTGGGAAGGCTTGTACAGAGCAGGATATTTAAGCATAGTTTCGGCTGAACACACTTTGTCAAGCATGCCCATTGCAACAGGTGGAGCAGCTGTGAACAGCTGTGTCAAAACAAAAGTAATTTTAAAAATATGTTCAAATGGATCATTATAACAAAATACATTCAAGATACTCACAACATTATACAATGCAATTGTCCACCTCTCAAAAACTATTTGACCAGACCACCCTGAATATATAGCAAACCACAATTCAATGACGTACAGACAAATATTTTTGTAAAAGCTGTAGAGAATTAGTTTGCACATGCGATTATAATTCCAAGCACCATGTACAAACAATAATCTTGATAAAAATCTGAACTGAAAAAGTAAAGTTCATACAACAGTAATAATTTTCACAATCGTATACTAACAGATGTTCATTAAAATTACTTTATTTATTCTACCTGTGCAATTGAATAATCAGATGCACAAGCTGCTTGAAGACCTTCAGCACCAGATATTCCAACACCAACATGAGCTTTCTGAATCATAGCAACATCATTGGCACCATCCCCAATTGCTAATGTGATAGCCTTTGTGTGAGTAGTGACCAACTCAACAACCTAAAAACATCAAAACACTCCATTACTGAAACTTATCAAAATCTTCAACAATGTCATTTTGGAAAAGAGTACATCTCCTCCTCCTCCTCCTTCTCTCACAAATAAATTTGATATGTTGATAAATCATAATATTGAGTAACCATTACATATAAAAGTTTTACTATTTTATATATTCCTCAACATTTTCAGAAAAGCAGTTCAAAGTTATGTACAATGTACATTGTAGAAACTGTCAACCAAGGCAACAAAAATTCAGATTGAGTATTTTGTTTGGGACAACAAATCACTGAAACAAATATTAATAAAACAAAGAAGAGAAATGCAAATACAATTCTACATTAACTAGTTATCATTCATATTCAACATAAAAAATTGAGGTAACACCTCATGGAGATAGGAAAGAAAAGTGAATAAATAAAGGAAATTGTTCTTCAAAAAATAGCTTATTTTTTACTTATATGCCCTCTTTCACACCATTTAATTTAAGATTATGATGAACACTCTTGTCTCACCTCAGCCTTTTGGATTGGTGATACACGGCAGCATATAACAACATTGCAACTGATGCACAGATCTAGGAAGTCTCTTCGGACATCACAACTGAGGGCATACTTTAAAGTTTTACCATCTATTACAAGAGCTACTTCATTACTTTTTCCCAACTGTTCTCCAAAATCTGCACTATGTCGAGCAATAGTCTCGCGAGTATTCTAAAAATGCAATTAAAAAAATAAAAATTCTCCACAAGAAAATCACACTTAGGTAAGTTAAGAAATGAACTACCAAACCATATTTTGAATAGTTACTCACATCCAGACTATCTTCATTTAAAATAAGTATAGGCATTCCTTGTGTGATTAGTTTACAGCTATAACCAATGTTGATAGCCGTTTCCTGCTTGTCGCCAGTTAAAACCCACAGATGGATATCAGCTTTAACTAGAGCTGCAATTGTTTCTGGAACTTCGTCTTGAAGTTTATCTTCAATTGCAGTAGATCCTAAAAGCCTGAGATTATTCTCAATCAAATTAGCAGCATCTTCTAATTTGCGTTCACGATATTGTATGGCAATAGAGGCCTTATAAAATGTATTAGCCCAATCCTAAGAAGAGAAGTCAAAGAATAAATTAAACAGAGACAAATTTTAAAACAAAAAGAACAGGTGACAATAATTAATTTGATTAAGTTTCTGTAGTAGCCAATCAGACGTAACAAATTAAAATAGACATCAACAAGGAAAAATTAAGGTCAATAATTAATCACAGTGAATCATGATGTATCCAGCATTAAGTATTAATGCCATTTTTTCATTGTATCCTATACACATAATACCCTTGCTAATAATTTGTAAGTCTAGTCATCAAATTAATATAATAAAACAAGTTCAAAATACTGATGATGATAAAAATAGAGAGATTCATACCTTATAAACAGCTTCTGGAATCTCACATACAGCAACACACAATGTTCTAAGGCCATCAGTAGCAAATTCTTCCAAAATGCGTAGCGTCGCATCTCTATGCTGTTGTCCATCAGGTGATAACCTTAAAAACGATAAATAATAATAATAATAAGAAGAAGAAGAAGAACAATAATAATAAATTATGCAAAAGTAACTGAAAAAACATTAGTGTACATGAATATCAATCTTTAGAAGAGAAAAATCACCTTTCATATATGACAGTATCAGCACCCTTACAATACAATTTTATTTTTCCATCAGGTGAACGTACTATCACAGACATTCGCTTTCGAGCACTTGTAAATTCCAAAACATTAAGAATTTCATATCGTTCATGATTTCCAAGTGCATTTATTTCCACATAATTAGGTGTTCTAGTCTCAAAAACATATCCAAAAAGAGCAGCTCCCTCCACAAGAGCTTTTTCATCTGGAGGGGGAAAACAAGTTTCAGTTAAAAATAAGAATTCTTAAAAATATTAAATATTTTATTTCCACTATAAATATGCCTAGTATATGCCTTTATAAATATGGAGAAATGCCTTTGATTTAGTCCTCCATATCAAATCAAAATCAGAACAAAATGTATTAAAAGGGGTGGAGAAAAAGGAACAGTTCAGTGGGACAATACTATTCTCACTAACACATCTCAGGCAGTAAAATACTCTTTGATAAAAAAAGACATAAATGTAACATCATAAGAAAAGGAAATAATCTTAAAGTGGAAGTAAAACTATTCTACATATATGTAGGCTTTCCCAGCTGCAGTTAATATATACTTGGCTGTCTGGGACAAACTGCATCTTAGTAGACAGAATTACCAACATTATGGCCATCTTTCTGAGGCCTCCTTTAAGGTTATGTCAGGGTTGAACAGGCCTTCCTTGTTGACATATCCTGCAGAGAGGTCATTTTGTCAACGGAGACTCGGGTTATCCCGGACAACCAAACAGTGTATATATAAATCTATTCTAAATTTTTAGCAGAAGACTACCAATATTTTCTGCTTAAACAGAAAGTGTGATAAAAATGGAGTTCTAATTACTCCCAAAATTATACAGGTCTGAGGTGTAGAAAAATAATAATGGTTGCTTGATAGTAAGACTTTATAGACAGTATATTAGCTTTGGTGCCCCCTATTATATAAAAGTTGTTTTCAGAATTATCAATGAAAGATGGCATTTATAAGAAATATATGAACCAATTTCATTCAAAATATAGTAAAATTTATGTTGAATTGTACAAAAATTGTAATATATTTTGTGTCTCTGTTGCATAAACTCAAAAAAAGACTCGGCTTACACAAGTGCTATTTGGTGATTTAAAGAAATGAAAGTAGCAAGAATTCAATAACATTGTGGTTGACTTCATACATCTCTTCATCCACTTCAACTAAATTAGGAAAGCAAATATATCTTTATATCTCTTTTTATGAGAAAGAATGGAAAAGTTTTTTCTATTTCTGCAAGAGTTAACTCTATGTCCACTCTAATAAGAGTTACTCTAATAAGAGTTTTTTCAGTGTTACCTGGTGATGCAGCATGATATTCATAATTACCTGGTGATGCAGCATGATATTCATAACCAGAATCAGTTTTTTCAGGAATCACTGTGTGGCATATTGACATTAAAGTAAGGAACTCTTTGATATCATCAGTAGTTCCAGATGCAAGATCCTGAAAAATTTGGGTAAGTTAATAAACTTCAACTAGGAACTTTTTATTTCACCAATAAAATAATGAAAGGACAATTCTTAGTGTTTCATACTTACTTTGACTAGATCAGAATCCTTGGGGTCACTGGCAGGAGAATATATTTGACCTGCTATTGCACATTTTTTGAAGTCCATAATGTTTCTTGTTAAAGTACCAGTCTTATCAGAAAATATATATTTGATCTAAAATACAAATACATAATTATATGAAAAATAACAAATGAAACTGAACATACTTAACAATATACATTTACATTCCCACATAAGTAATAAGGAAAAATTAAAATCCAACATCACAATAAAAAAATCATTAACACATAAGAAAATTTGTTTGGGGCATGATTCAGAGCAACTTTATTTTTTTACTAGATAGAACTAAAAAAAGTGTTTACAACTAAAATCACACCTGTCCCAACTCTTCATTTAAATTTGATGTGCGAGCCATTGCAGGAGTATCACTCTCTTCATGATACATTTCCATGTCCATATTAATAAACAGTGCCTAAAAGAAGAAAAATCCCATTAATGCTGTACAACAACAAAAAATCTTAACATGTCATGCATCAATTATGAATAAAAAAATACATACCTGCACAAATCGTACAACTTCCAAAGAAACTTGGAGGGAAATAGGGACAAGATTGTTGTACAAAATAATGAATGTGAGCAGGTTTTTGCCAAATGTAACATTGGCAATATCTGAAAAATGTTAACATGTAGAATTTACAAAATTAGTTCAGAAAAATGTCATGTGGTTGTGCTAGGTGAATAATATGTGGTTGAGAATTCTGAGGACACAGTGTAAACTATAAACATGCAGAATGAACATTGAGTAATACACAAATGTTATGTCTCTCAGGAGTTAAAGAATAGTGTCAATACTACAAAGAATAATGGCACTCGATTTACTAAAAGAGAAAAAGAAAGTTTGGGCTTTGGTACATAAGAAAGGTGAAGTGGAAACCAGTTATGAAACATTAAGAATGTGAGACAAAAATAATACTGTTTAACAAAAACTGAGAACTTTGGTGTGAAAAGGAAAGAGGGAGAGAAATACATAATTTATATATGAAGTGACCTTTGCACATATGAATAGAAAATGTTTTTTATCATAAGAAAATAAATGAAAATACCAAGCAATTGGGGAACAAACAGACTTATCTTTAAAATGCAGAAAATAGTTAGAGGAGTGTATGTGAAAAAATTAGGCCCAGAAAATGTATGACAGTTGTGGGAATACCAATTTATGGACTGGAGTGAAATGAATATGAATCAAAATATTCAAATTTAGATCTACAGAACACTCCCGAGTGCAATACTTATTGAAACAGAAGAGAAATAAAAGTCGTTCAAAAATTATAACAACAAAATTTGTGATATTAGAAATGTTGTTAAAATAAAATGAGAAATTGTAACACAGAAATTAGAGTTAAAATCAGAAGAAGAAAACATGTAATTGACTGTGTTTGAAGCAGGGAACAAAAAGGAAAATAAATGGAAAAAAAAAGTCATTTACTTCTGATAATCAGGAACTTATACTGTTTCAAGTAATAGACTTAAAATTTAAAATTTTTATGATGTATGATTTACGATTTTTATGAAGTGTTGTTACCATTTATTTTAATATCTTACACAATATTAACATTTTTAATTGAATTTCATAAGATTTGTTTCCCATAAAAAATTTGAAATTTGTAAAAATTATAAATTTGTAAAATAATAATAAATTTCTTCTTAATACAAATAAAAGTAATCCTTCATTATGAGAAAAGTATTTAAGAATGTTTATTTCAAAAGTTTAAAACCTACTTAGCAGCACATATAGGCTTTTTCAGCTAGTAACAATTTATGATAACTTCTAATAGTCTAAGACTATGAAATACAATATTTATAACTTGCATTGGAAATGTTTAAAAAAACATAACTTGCCATTTATGCCCAGGTACCAGTCAGTCTTGATATGGTCTTTAGTCCAGACCTCATTGAAGATGGCAGATAAGAGGCACAGCACCACTAATATGAAGAATAACATTAATATTTGAGTGTTTGTTAGTTTATCAACAGTGGAGCGCTTCAAGGGTGCTGAAGTGGAGTTCTTCATCAGTTTTGTTTCATGACCAGTATATACTACAATTCCAAAAATCCAACTTGTATTTCTTAACATTGCTCCACGAAGAACTACTTGGTCTGGACCCAAGGGTTGAGCCCTAAACATTATTTCAAAATAAAAAAGGCATTGTATTTGTAGAGATATATTAATTTCTACACAATTTTAAATCAGATTTGAACTGTATTTCCATTCTCAAAAAATAGAATTAACCCTCAAATTGGTTTCTAATTTTCCTTTGATTGTTAATTTATAATTGATTGTTCAAAATAACACTCAAAGAAATTCAACTTCACAACTATTTATCAACATATAATACTTAAATGAATACACAAGGTGTGTATTTAAGGAAATCAATTCAGCAAGCAGAAGAAATCAACCATCAACACCATTAAGAATTTCATTATCTTTTTCCCCCAAATGATTTATCTTCTAAAACAGGTAACTCATGACACTTGGCATTTTAAAGTACATGAAAAACAACAATTTAACATAGTTAATATTAATAAATTCTTTACTGTTTCTTTTTATTAAACATTTTTATTTCTACAATGAGTTTTAAAGAAATCTTATTTTTTTATCAATACTTAATATTTGATCTAAAAATATAATTCTGTAAGGAGGTCAGGTTACTTACTGTTTGCCATGCTCCTTGATGACACCAGCAAATTCATAGAGATGACGATTAGGCAATTCACATTCCAAAGTTCCTCTGAACAGTGAAAGATCTTTTGTTTCCAACAAGTGAGCAGTCTTAGGCAGTGCTTGGCGAATTTTGAGATTCGTCTCTCCATCCAAGTTTGAAGTTTCAATGTAACAGATTCCTTGAGGCTCACTGAAATACATTTTAAAAAGCAATTTTTATTTCATATACTCATGAGAACAATAACACAAACATCAGACTTCTGTAACACTGGCTCTATAACCAGTCTACCATGAAATAATGTCACATCATTCCATCTCTCTAATCTAATTCAAACACAGAAAATGTTTTTAAAACTTTAAATGTTTTTAGGATAAAAACCAAAAATGTTTTTATCCTAAAATACGTCTTGTTGAAGGCTCGTGCTCTCGCTTGCCGTGATTACCTCAGGTTCGAAAATTTGTTAGCTTTTCACTTCAATGTGTCAGATCATACAGCTGAGATGATGTTAAAGTGAACCTTCTGCGGCTCACCACCTCAGTCCAGATTGTGTGTGAACTATGTTCCCCCGAAAATGTTTCACGATGTGTCTAGAGATTAAACCCACGTAAANAAAATGTTTCACGATGTGTCTAGAGATTAAACCCACGTAAAATTGGACCGCACTAGCACTCGTTATCGTGGTCCACGGTTGGCCGAAACGGATACATACGTCTTCTCGATTTTTTAAAAAATATAGTATTTATGCACTATTAGACAAAAAGAAACTGGTTGATTCAAAAGAGAATGACTCATTGGCAAAATAGGCATGCCAGGTATAGAAATGAGGAAGGAGCGTAGATAGTGGATAGGTGTTAAGCCATAACCTGCACACGTTCTCCCGAGTCTCCAGTTACGGTCCCGGAACTTAACACAAAATCGAAAATGGAATCTTTGAAAAAAACAAGAAAACAATAAAAGTGATTTTGCTGATTATGGGTTGATGAAGCTGAATATCACAGCTCTGAAAACCATAGCTGGATCGTGGAAAACTGAATCATCCTCGAGCAGTACTTAAATCCAGATTTTAAAAAATTGGGGGCCCTAGGCACTTAAACATTTGCGGCCCCTACTTTCAAAAAATGAGCTTTCGCTATTCTGGCTGTGTAGGATATAAACAATGACAAACAATTTTATAAATGTTCCAATTAATATTTATTTACATTCCTTTTATTTATAAACCTATTTATAATAGTTGGTACAAAAAACATAATAAAGTCAATACATACACAGTATAAAATGTTATTCAAATATTTCACTTTCGCCATTTTCTATTGCTTAACTCATTAATGATGTCCTCAAAGTTCAACTTACGCAGAATATCGGATTCAATTGAAAGTAACCCTAACATATCTAAACGTTCTTGACTTATTGTTGCTCTTTGGGCGACTTTCAATTGGTTTAACTGTGAAAATGATCTTTCTGCGTAGAGTTCGAAATCATTAATGTCAAAAATATTCTTAGTGCAAATTCTACATTTGGAAAAAAACGGTTACTAATTGATTTTGAACAATTACCTCGTATAATTCTGAAGGCGAAAATAAAACTTTTTCAAATTTAGATTGGACATAATGATGAAACTGGTTTAACTTGGTGTAGAAATCTTCAATATCATCAGAATAAAAATCAACCAGTTTCGAAATAGCTTCCCGATATTCATTTCCGGTCATTTCGGGGGTCCTAGGCCAGTGCCTAGTCTGACTTATTGGGTAATCCAGCACTGTCCTCAAGATTAGTGGTTAAGAACCCTAATGAGTCTTGGTTGCTCGGGAATCGCCGCGTCGAAGTATTAAAAACCGACGTTTTGGCCATCTTCATGGTAGTACCCTGGAGAGGACCACACCAAGATGGCTGAAACGTAGGTTTTCAACACACGCGGTGATTCCCGGACAGCCAAGACTCGTCTGACTCGTCGCGCCGCGGAAGCTACGCTCTCAATGAACTCTAATGTCCATTAAGTGAATTGTAGTGTCACCAAACCTTGCAGTAAATGCGTTCAAAATGGCATTCGCGATGAATCTTCACGATCAAAATTACTGTGTACCTGATGATTCTAAGATGGTATTTCACCGTCAATACTGACGACAGAAACCCACCGAAGGTTTTTCCGAAATTTAAATTAGTTAGCCTAGGTAAAGCAATTTACAGGTAGGGCGTTTCTCGAAGGGTATTACAACACCCGATATAATCGAATACTTCACTGACACGTTTTTTGATGAAGAGGAAGAGAATTAGATGGCTAGAAGGTTACTAATTCATCTTTTTGTATCACAACAGATAGTGTGCTTGTTCATGATCTGAGAGATCTATGTATTTAGCCAAGTTAAGTTCTTGCCTACGAATATTATTATGGGACACTTTAACAACATAAAACCCCGAATTAATTCCATAATCTGTGACATCTTTTCTCATCCTCACTAAAAAAGAAAAATCGATATGTTTACCATCTGAAATGATTCTTTTCTTCTTCTTCTTCTTTTTTTTTGTTATCTGACTTGGTGAGTGGTGACGTAAGAATTTTCTCCAAAATTGGAATCATTTCTAATACGTTTAATATACTCAATAAACATTTGTTACATTGGAAGACAGAATTTTTTAATTTTTACTTCGTTCCTTTTTTCCCATGGTTGCTTTAAGTCATTTTTGAGTAAGCAGTAGTATTTGTTTCATAAAGTTTAAAATGCAAGAATTCAAAACCGTAATTACGAGGGATTTCAATGCGGAATATTTTCCAAAGCCAGCCATTTCTGTTATGTTTTGTAAGTCTTTTACATCACTTAAATCTAAACATTCACAGTGATAAAACCACTCATCGTGCTACAAAACATCTACTCAATAAGACCTTATAATTTGCTGAAATAAATATAACAACAAATCTTGACCACAATTCTAATTTTTCCAAATTACTCATTGCAGACACTTCGTGCTAACAATATTATTTCAGTCATTCTTTTTCGATGATTTGTTTTTCATTTTTTACATCTTGCAACTGAAATATGGAATGATATCGCCGACAGCACAAACTGAAAGGAATTTTAGATTAGTTCTGTGCCAAATTGTTTTGTCTCAACATTCCTACACTCATCTTTATGCAGATAAAAAGTCTTACAATCGCAGAGAAAAACAATTGGGTTTATCGTCAGGGCGACAACGATCTTAAGGGTGGCGTGGGGCAAAAGTATGCACAGGGCAAAGATTCGAATCATCGTTTTTAGATAGTGATGATGCTTATCTCAAGCGCCATTTGTAGTGATGACCATGTGCAGTCATACCTCTGTTGTGAACCACAAAGCCACTTCAGTATTCATAAAAGGGATAGAGGAAATGAAGTCAATCTATATTATGTTCATTTGGTGCAATAAATATTACGTTTTCAATCTTAGCTCTAAGGTTTAAGTACTGATGAGATACCTACTCACCTGATCGGTCTTCATCATATAAAAATATTGGGTGACTATGTGGATATGCACTATTCTTGTATAATATTTTATTATATTTAAACAAAGGTCTATGGAGTCAAAAAGTATTTTGCTGTTATATCTCTATTAAAAATATTTCACGTTGTACACATATAACAGTAACGTCACCAAACAACTAATTAACGATAGGTCTCTGTTTTGACTTAATCAGTTCTCTGCTACTCTTTCTTGTAAATGGTTCATTTCAGTGTGGCTTGTTTTCTGAACCACTGAAACGATCAAAAGTGATTATCTCTAAAAGGAATTAACATTGATTCGTACGTCCCTTGATGCATTTCCATTAATCATTTTTAAATATTTGATTAACATAAGGTTTTAGCGGTTTTCCTATTTTATGGAATCGCCCAACATACTATCAATTATCAGCACAGTTTCGGGCAACGCCGCTCAAATTATCTAAACAACACCTCGAATTTAAAGTGTTAGAATGTCATAAAAACATCAATTTGTAGTTTTCACTTTAATGTCTCAGTTCACACGACTGAGATCATGCAAAAGTGAACCCTCTGTGACTTGCCACTGTAATTGTAATAATTAAATACGGCAATTCAGATTATTATATCTAGATGCTGTTCCCCCTAATGTTTTCAGATGTGCCTAGAGAGTAAACCCGCGAAGAAATCTGTCTCACAGTCGCTCGTTACCGTGGTCATTAATGGACCGAAACGAATACATAAGCACAAAAACCATCCATATCAACATTATATCAATTCACTTCAGAACCTTGAACGGCGAGAGAGGAAAAAGACATTGGCGTATGTTATCTGGAGATTAAGGCAGCGGCGGCGGCAGCAATGAAATGAAATATTCATGAACGACCCCGTCTCTGCCTCCGTCCGTCGTGGCGAGGTCGGACGGGATGCACACGGCGGAGGAGCAGTAGCAGTAGCAGTAGCAGTAGCAGTAGCAGCAGCGCGCGGCAACACGGCCGTGCGCATCGATCCGAGCTCCCGGGGGTCAGTGGTTTGAGGCCAACCATCCCTCGGCCCCGAGCGAGCGCCCGCCCAGGAGCCAGAGAGCAGCTCACTTACTTCCCCTAAATTGGGCTCTAATGACCTCGATGTTGACGAGCCCTAAAGCCCCACCAAAAAAAAAAATACTTCCCCTAACCCAGATATTTCAATTCCATGGACACCGCGGCTTAAGGTAAACTGACTCATCCCCGAAGAACTATTCAACCAATAGTATTTAAGTGAAACTTCTCTTAATGGACACATTCCTATAGCGGACATTTTTTTCACATCCCCTCCCTCTCCCATTGAATAACTATAATTTTAGGCACTAAACACTTCCTAAATGCTGGTAGCCTATAACGGACGCGGACGACTGTTTCTGAAACGAAATGATTTAATATACTGAGATGAAACAAAGGGTTCCGTAGAGACTTGGATAAAAATGCTATCTGATCCATGTAAACGATTCGCGGAAATAAAAAATATGTAAGTGTTAAAAATGCAAAAGAGGCTTCGTATTTTTGGCGGTCAATAGAGAAAAAAAATTACGATTCATGTGCCTAGTTGAGATATATAATATCAAAATGAAGTCCTGAAAATATAGATTAAAAACACGTTTTTATACAATAATCCAATTTGTAAGATAAACGCAACCCGCTATACACCGAGGCTATAAAATGAAAATGGTTGTAGTGTAACATAATTACTTGATTAAAGATGATCTTACGACCTTCTCATCTTAGTATATTTTTAAAAAAGTTTTTAAAAAGTTATTTTATACACACAGATTCAGCAATTTTCGCTGGGTAAATCTTGTTAACTAAATATTTCGTACAGAATTGCTAATATTCGAATTGACTTCCTCAGTTTAATCGATTATTATGACAATGAAAAGACGGATAGTTTATGGGTGAAGATGTGGAATATAATAACACCCACAAAACAAAATAGGATTTTATTCGAGAACACTATATAAAGGACAACATGGCGAAAATATAGCTCTATCCCTGGGGCCCTTCTCTCCTTACCCTTGGTAAAGATGTAACTTTTCGATTGTAGTTCAGTCAACGTTCTGTTTACTATTTAAAATTCTGATCTTCATAAACTTCATCACAAGCAGATATTAATACTAAAGCAACAAAAAATCAGGCCCTCGATTTCAACGGCACACTTAAGGAGGTTAACCTAACGAATATCAAGACGACAACTAACAACAAAGCACGAATTAGAATCTACGCAACAAAAGAAGAAACTGATATTGACGAACCACGAGGGAGCATTGAAAGTCATCAATCATTCGTTATGTTGACAGAATATTAAGGTTTTTTGAAATAGAGTAGTTCTACGCGAGTAGGAGTAGAAAAAAAAATGAACTAAGAAAGTTCAGGAGGAAAATTACACTTCTCTTTTTTTCTTTTTTTGGTGGGGTTTTAGGGCTCGTCAACATCGAGGTCATTAGAGCCCATTACACTTCTCTCCTCAAAATTAATTTTGGTCGAAGAAACCATTATTTTCATTCTATTTTCTACAGATGGTGAACATACTCAATCCAAACGTGAATTTAGAAGATGTATTTGCTTAGACATAGCTGCCAATTATCTCCACTGCCCCGATTCCATTTCTGTACACGTCTTTGACTTTAATATCCCAATTGCGCGCACTTCCCAATAGCTGACAAATTTTATGGCCTCATTGTGTCCGTTATAAATAATTTTTACTGATTGCATTTTTATGAACAGATTTAAAAATTCAGTTACGATATATCAAGAAATGTTCTGTTCTGTCAAGATGCAATCATAAACCTATTATATTAATGGGGCGATCAGACCACCTCTTCAAATGAGGTTGAGGCATTACACATCTTCGATCTGGCCCAGCAACTCAAAATATTAAAACTGTGTAGTTTAATCATCTCAATACATCAATCAACTATCAGGATTGATTACCTCATCATAAAGCTTTTAAATTTAGCCTAATTCCCAAGTGGACGATTCCAAGCGTCGACAAATCCGTACGTGAACGACATTACTACAAAATTAGAACCTTTCTTGAAATAGTGTCCTTGAAATAGAACTATTCTCCAATATTTTGATGTTCCGATAATGACCTAGTGTGTATGTGTGTCTGACGTACCCCGCGGAAAACACCAGATCGAGATCTTATTGTCGAAAGAGAAGAGGTAAATCTAATACCAAGGCAATGTAATGTAGCAGAAATGTAGTATACTCAAGCCATACTAATCCTCCAATTGTCTTATAAATGTTGTTAACATATTTATCGACTTCAAATATTTATCGAAATGATGTGCTGAATTAAAATAAGATTGTAAGTATGAGATAAATAGTTTGCAATAATGAAAAAAAGAAACCAGAAAGCTGAGTATCAAATGATTGTTTTTAACTCTTCGTGAATGATCCGCGCAGCAAAAGCTGTCACAATCACAAACATAACCTACATTTTAACAAACCAGGGAGTGAAATCCGTGGTTGGATCATTTTCAAAAAATTGCCTTTTTGCTGTCCTAACTGCAGAACTAAGCCTAATTTACCCGACATTGCTCCATCCAAGAGTTTTATTGTCGTCTAAAAATCCTTGTAAACCACATTAGCAATTGAAGATTTCGAATACCTGGAAAGTTATTGTTCCAACTGAGATCTTCAAGACAAAAAAATATGAATTTTTTTCTGTTAAAGTGCTACTAAACTCGGTTCGGAAGACAAGGATTTCTAGAATATCTGAAAGACGCAGGATCTCCAAGGTTGGACATTGTGCCACTCGGTATAAGTCGAGAGCGAGAAAAATATATTAACACTAAATTGTAAACTGATCGTTGTACTTCAGAATCTTCGTTGTACTTCGCAGCTTGAGAAGTATTTTTCTTCCACAACAATAAAAAAACAAGAATACGAAGAAGTCTTACAAATTACTTATATCTTGCATAAACCTTAATGTCATCGAAAAATTGGACGGACCTTGAACAGTGGGAAGATATTCAAACTTCGTGTCCAAATATTCAATCTCGCCTAGTTAATAGTTATATTTAAACAGCATTGTGAGTATTAATATACAACTTTTCCATTCACAATCATACAATTGAGTAGTACTGAAATCTTCTTAAAGATCCGAAGATATATTGACTTTTTTTCGTCCGACAACGATATTTTTCTTATACATTCTATATAATTGGAAAGTAACAATAATAAGACCAATTTTCCATAAGGAGAAGGGGTGAAGTCAAATTAACCTTCATAAGCAGACAGTGTTTGTCTGGAAATATTCGCAGTTATTCTCAGAAAATATTTCAATCGTGAAGTGGAAATGACATACAATTCATCGAAATATCCCAAACAGGGCAGTGGATAAATTTATTATTTTATTTTTCTCGAGAATCACACCCGATTTTGAAGTAAATCACAGAACAGATATTTTGTCATGAAAAAGCAAAGGGACGTGGTCTTATTTAGAAAAACCTATGAATTCCAAAGAATAGTTGCTCAGACTTGTTTACAATGCGTAAAGGCCTCTTGGAGCAAAATGAAAGGTTGCTATAGCACTACTGCCTAAATACAAAGAGACACCCGATAAAAATGTAATAACATGATTCTCTTAGTTTTTTATGTTCAAACCAAAAAAATTTAATACATGACATCCCGAGGCCTCGCCTGTATGGGATAAGACTTCCTTTAATACAAATCATATAGAAGTTTTTAAACATTTTTAATTTAGGTGTAAATAGAGGTACATAGAACTTATTTCTAAGTGTCATTACTTTGCGTGCGGCTCCTTTCTTTACTACTTCAATTGTAAAACAATTTTAATGCTTTATAAATGAACATTTCTTAAGGATAGAATTCTCAAAGATTATTAAACTTTGGAAAAACCATGAATAATGTTTTTGAGAATAGTTTATCTCATGGTCACAAAGTGAATAAATGAATAGACTGACTTACGACGATTTTAAAGTGCAGAGGCAATTAATATCGAATCATGTTATTACATTGTGTTGTGTAACTCTATATCAGAGAAAATACTCTTAGTTTTTTATGTTCAAACCAAATGTGAAAACGTTTACCGCACAACAGACTTTACAGACATACTTTACAGCCATACAGCAAGCGGAAATGCGCCCAATTTCATACTCAGTCGACCAGACAATGATTCATGATACGGTGTGTCGGTCGGATATATAGACAATGTATATCAAAGGACAGGAACTTTTCTTTTCCGCGTTCACTGAGGAGTACAAACATTTAAAACGCGCTTCAGTCATATGCAATCAAATGGAAATAGTCTTCGTGCTGCAAACGGGAGATAATAGATCCATCAGAGCTGTGATGTTTGTGACGCAGCGAATCGTTCGATCTACACATAACGTAATCATGAAATATGGACGCCGAAGAGGCGTACGCTTACGAACAATGAATGACTCAAGTGGACGATAACAGTTGACCCTAGGCAGATTAGAATTGCACACAGGCGTATTTATACATTTTGTCAATAATTTATGTCCCTTCTGGGTTATTCTAAGGAAATGACATTAAACAAACTGATAAAATAGGCAAATAGAAAAGAAGAGTAATTCTCAAACTGAGACATTTCAAAAAGTTAATTTCATCTATCACTTAAGCGACATTCATCATAGTTCAAATGAAGAAAAGTTGATCTTATGAACGATGAGAAAATGTTATTTTCTCTCTTGCAGGCATTACAATCACTCTATTCATAAACTGACAATACGAATAACGATCGAATTACATTACAATCAAATTATCACGCACCGTAACTTATATTAAACAAAAAAATCATTACACGTATCTCGCACAGCAATACGCACCAGATAGATTGTACAATTAATTTACACATATATATCGTTTTGTGTACATACACACAAAGTATTGCTAGTAGAAAGGTATTGACTTCTAATATCGCACAAGTCATAAAGATTTATTATACAAAATGAAATTAAGAACATACAATAACTTTTTCCATTACAACAAGATATATATCTTCCTGAAAGCACAGAGAAAATGCTACCTTTGAGTACTTATTTTCAGATCACAATACAACAAAACTTGCAAGCGAAGGTAATACAGGAATGTAATTTCCAGTTTGTCAATTATCTTCCATTTTGAAAGTTTTACGTTACACCGGGGTNCAATAACGAAACGAAACTCGAGAAACTTACACTTGGCTTACAATAAAGCCCCAATTCAGCACAAGGCATTAAAATCGCAATGAACGCCATCTCTACGCAACTTTCGATACGCTCAGATCTCCCGATATAATTCGAGTAATCGAGTTTGTATTCTAACTGGCGTAAGTTACAACAGAAGACATATTACGGAATACGAATTAAAACATTGTTAGAAAAAAATTGTTAGTTCCATCTATAATGATAAAAATGTTTTAAGAGCAAATATATCTCATATATTTGGAGAAAAATAGTAAGACCGTGTTTTTTCCTTTGAAATACCGAACGATCGAACACGATGACACTTAATTCAAATCAAAGATAACTGGAAAAGTGAATTTAAGTAAGTGACTGAAACAACGAGACTTAAAATATCCAAGACATATATCTGTGATAAACCCTATTTCCGTCAAAATACGTGTGCATTTTATCTCCATACATAGAACATCGAGCGAAAATTACTTAGTCTCACAATGGAGAATACTTGAAAATGTGAATTGTGATTTTCACCTCATTAAATTTCGATTCATGCGCGAATAGAGTGGTTCTGATTTACATAGCATTTCAATTTCTAATTCCTGACTCAAGTTTTTAATAAATACTACGGGCGAATATTTTATACGGTATGTAAGTGATAACTGAACTAAAAATTCTTCGATGGACCTGAAGACATAGGTATACGTAGGTAATATCTTGATTATCTAGATACCTATACCTATACTATCAATTTTCGTGTCAATTACAAGGAAATAATCCATAGTTTCCTTGAGTAATCAAGAAGTTATGTTGGGAAGTATTGTGAATCATTCAGAAAGATTAATTAATATCTGGGACCGAACATTGAAGGGAATAGGTCTCTCGCTATTTGAACTTAGATAATACATTAAAACAGGAAAAAAGAGTTAAAAGCTCCACAGACATTTAAAAGAAAATGACACACAATCGTGATTTCAAAGAGAGATAATGTATAGTAATTCATATGCATCAAAAATCTCGTAAGGACATAAAGCACTATACTGATAGAATAAAGATCTTGGAAATAGTTTGAATTGATTTCTTTCCAACTTCTATCTTCATAATTCAATAAACAATTCATCGGTTGCACATTTATGGCCGGGTTTACCCCACACAAAATGTTGAACAATTTTCTCGGAAAGCTTCACTGTCTTTGTATTTTACTGCACAATTTATCTGGTAGTAAACCGAGGAGACGCAAGCGGAGCAAGGTATCCAAGAATCCTCCGTCCTTGAATTAGTCGTAACCGTTGCACGCAACCTTAGCATGAAATGCACTCTCCGTGAAACATCAATGAGTTTGTTCCGTGATACGAACACGCTTATTCCCGAAAACATTCTTCAATATCCGCGATAATACAAAATCAATAAAAAGGTATTTTTCAAGCAAGTCATATAAAATGCTGATACGCCATGCTGCAACAAACCTAAAGAATAAAAGTGATACGGAAAAACCTTTGCTTAAAAAAAAACATGAATTGTTTTGTTAAGAATCATTCAAAATAACCGACAGACGTGCCAAACTAAATAAACGAAAACGTCAAATAAGCCCCAGCAGCGGCGCTCATCACCAAGTTGTGGTAGTGTTGTCGCTCATCACCAAGTTGTGGTAGTGTTGTCGCTCATCACCAAGATTCCCGGCTTCGATTCGGATGGGACCAGAAAATGTGTAGCTTTTCACATTAATGTCCCAGTTATGTGACTACTGAAAAGCAAACCTTCCTTCCCCTATCCAGCTACTCCCAGTGTCAATAACTCGAACTATTACTAACTACTTCCACTAACCCCTCCAAATGGGCCAAGTTGTTGGTAAGCCCAGCTAAGAGGCCCACCTACTAATAATGACCTACCACCCAACTCCTAACTCCTATCGCTCCATGTAGATAAGCTTCAATAGCACGCTACATTTCCTATTTACAAATAAAACAA
This sequence comes from Laupala kohalensis, assembly GCA_002313205.1. Taxonomy (NCBI): domain Eukaryota; kingdom Metazoa; phylum Arthropoda; class Insecta; order Orthoptera; family Trigonidiidae; genus Laupala; species Laupala kohalensis. The sequence continues at coordinate 38,907 of NNCF01129743.1, forward strand.
CAATAAAAAACAACACGTCAAATATTTTGTGTAGGTGCGTTGCATAAGTTGAGGAAAACGTGCTGTTTTTGAATGACGAAAGGCTCCGAAGCGACTTCGATAAAAATGCAATCTGATCCATGTAAATGTTTCGCTGAAATAAAAAATATGAATCAAAACGTAAAAGAGACTTCACATTCCTGACGATCAACATAGAATAAATACGATCAAGAAAATACACGATCCATATAAAGTTTACGTAAGTACAAACGGAAACAGAAACTTAACTTCTTATATTGTATTGTAATAGCTACCTTCTGCACCAGCGCTTCTACATTGTAAAAGAATTTATTTATTTAAAAAAATTAAAGCCGTCCTGTACTTTATCAGGCCGTTGTTGTAGTACTTTCAAAATATCTGACAACAATTTCAAAACTATTTTCCTCCACGCTGGTATTATGTCTTATTATTCATACACATTTAGTTGTATATGTACTCAACCCTGTCACGGTTGTGTACATTAATTCAACAACCCCATTCTGGCCAGGGTTTTTTCTACGGTTTTCCTTCATGTAGAGGCGGATATTTTATAAAGACTCGCTAGGCTCTTGCCTAGAAATTGATATAATTATTAGCGAATTTAGTGTTATTTAATAGTTACGAATTATCAATAATACTTTCCGTATGATTTATAGCTTGATAATAATACGTACTTGTGAAATGACTTTTCTGTTTTATTAAATACAATATTTGTTGGTATTTGTTAATACTGTAACACGTGTCGAACAATTTTTTTATCGTTAGGAGTATGTTGTATGTTAAACCCGCCTCTGCCTTAGGGCCCTTGATCGGAATTGATGGGATGGTCCCTTGCTTGCTTCAGGAGAGTAAATTAATTTATTGTCCTCCAGATGGTCATACACAGTTTGTAACTGCTTTTTTGACAAAGTTTATATGCTAAGTTATATACCAGCAAAATGTCTGAAAATGTAGGTTAAAAAAGTTTTTAAATAATAAATGCAACCCATCATACAGCGATGCTGTAAAATGAAAACGGTTTCACCATAACATAATTATATGGTGAAAGATACGTAAAATCATCGTTAATCTTAGAATTCTTTTTAATTCGAAAAAGTAAGTTATTTTATACACATAGGTTTAGTGATTTTTGTTGGGTAAGCCATGTTAACAAAATAATTATTTCGAACAGAATTGCTGACATTTGAATTATCTTACACAGTTTATTCGATTATTATGAGAACTCAAAGACGCGAAGGTCATGGGTGAAGATGTGGAGTACAATAACATCCATTAAACAAAATAGGAACGAACATATAGAACCAATGCTGCTGATCGAATCCCATTATTCATAGTGAGTTCGATTTAATGGCACGTCATCTCGAGATCAATAGCGAATTAAGTATGCCTTTGCATTCCCCAATATACATTCTGTTTCATGATCCCCGATCATTTCGTACAATTAGATTCGTGTGACGCCGGTAATGGTCTTTGAATTCGGAATTCCAGGTGAAGAAAACGTTCTGTCGTATGTTTTGGAATTCAGTTTTTTTCCCGCGCCTTCCGTTTCGTCGTTGTCTTCTGTGAAAAAGTAGAGGACGATTCAATCCAGAAATTCATGACAAAAAAGTCATAGAGAGTATAACATGAAAATATTTCATCACAAATCGAAATGACGGACTTAACGAAATACTTATTCGCTACTGCATTGTTTATATTCGATTTCGGAGTAGCATTTACCGTATTCGACTTACATGTTTGGAAGGGCAGTCTCTCGTAATATGGTTTTCTTGCGTGAGATGCTATAGGAATGAGTAAAGAGATTCTAGGCATAATTTTCGATCATATTTCTTAGATAATACACTAGGTTGGATGTAAACATTACAGTACTCCGTCTTCCATACAACGAGCACAGAGAAAAGAAAACTGATGGTTAATGAGCATCGATAGAATTTGTTTGTTCTACTACTATTTCATATATGCACGTTACTGTATTTCGTATCAATTAACTTCCACGTCTTTAACTCCCCTTATAATAATTAACACAAAATAAACTATAGAAGACGTTTTCATATAACTTGAATGATAATAAAGCTGAAGCAAATAATTATTGTATTAAGTTCACACGGTTTAACCGGCTTAAGTAGGATGAATTTAAATGGCAGGTATACTTTGTCTGAAGTCAGTGGTCAATTAATTTTCCAATAAGTACGTACACTAAAATTGTATGCTCTTTGCTTCTATACAGTTCAAGCAGGTCCTTATTTTCTAGAGTATATATCTATTTTTCTAGACACTTTTAATCATAGAGTAAAACATTAGAATAAATAAAAAGTATTAAAATAGAAAAAAAGAAAGTTTTTCCTATCGTTAGTTTACGGGAGTCTAAATGGTTCTGAGCTTGTACTGGTCGTAGAAACCGACAAAAACTATGTATTTCAGCACAAAAACGAGCCAAGAAACAACTAATACAATCGGTTCATGAAGAATCACGATTTAAGTTGACAAATTAGTAATGGTTTTCATAGTTAAGTACACTATGTATTTCTTTTCAATTATATTAGTTTCATACTCAAATAACAATAAAAGTAGAATGAAGAAACCTCATTTTAGTAAACTTACTTAGCAGGAAGGCGAGAATCTATCAAACGATAATGACAATCCACATGAGTCACTCCCTCCCGCGTTAACACTAATATACAGAAAATGAAAACTTTTCTAAAAAATAATGTGCTAATAAAAACTCGGAATTATTAGCAATATAAATTTCAGTGGAGTATTACACTGAAACGTGCGTCTCGCGCGGGAAAGGAGCGGTCCGCGTAAACGATAAAGAGGTCCGTAGAACTAGTCGTAACGTATTCCAAAATGTTAAAGAAATAATTTTGTCAAATTACTTTCACCGTATCTATTTAATATGCTACCCACTTTCAAACAATTATTAAAAGGTTTCACGTACAGAAAACAACATGTACAATAAGGTCCAAAAAATAACCAACGAGGTTTCGGTAATATAATGGGATATTCCACTACAATTAACATCCATCATGTAATCAAATTAAATAAATAATTTGCACCACCTGACGACGACTTCGACATAAAGTCGAAACGTTGTGAGATTTTAATCACAAAATATATACTGTTCGTCCGTTGAAGGTCGTAAGTCTGGAGAATTATTTATCTAATGGGATATTACTTTCCCGATTGTGTATGACGGAATAAAATCGGTAGTTCCACGCAGTTAAAGGTCCAAACCTTCATAATATTGTGCTTGCCATGTTACAATAATGATAATAATAATAATAATAGACAAATCCAAAAGAAAAACTTTTATTATTGATGTAGCTGTTCCTTCAACTAACAATTTAAAAAAGACGGAACAAACAAAAATTCAAAAATATCAGGCACTTAAGAAAGAAATTCAAAAGATTTGGAAACAAAATTAAGTATTAATTATTCCTCCCATAATTTCAGCAACTGGAGTCATTTGCAAAACACTGAAAGGGAATCTTGCAAGATTGTCATTGACTAGAATTATACTGCCAGAAATGCAGAAACCAGTTATATTACAAAAATGCCACCTTACAACAATTTCTTAGTCTCGACTAAGACCAAATTTTACTTTCGGCTTGGCGTTTAAGCCCGCCCCAACTACTTGATTGAACAGAGAAAAAACAATTGCACAATAATAATAATCATAAAATGTCTTTATTCCGTGGCCAGGCACAAGCTATCAGGCCTGCTCTTCCGCCTCATCACAGTTAAGTACAAATGCGATCGTATTACTCTTCCTATAAGGAAATATTGACTCTGTCGGAATATTAAGTTGAGATCTCTGCTCAAACAATTTGGTCCGTATATTGGCTTAATATACGGTGAATAATGATGAATCAGGCCAACGTCCAATGCTAGTAACTCAGTCTTCGTTCTACAAGGTACTCCCCTTACTCGTGATGTGAACTTTACCAGGGGCTCCCGAGATCGAAAGACCAGACGTATTGCTGATCCAGTAAGGTAGATTCCGTGGCAACCATGAAGAACAGCGAATAAAACAACACAGCGCGCTTGCTAGAATGTTCGACACCTTTCTAGAAAAATGTCAACGTAATGTAAACAAACTCTTTGATGTAACGAAAGACATGTCACCACAAGGTGCGTGCTTTATGAGCGGGAAAGTTTGTGCAGCCAAGTGTTAGAGTACCCATATAACGATGAAACACTATGTTCATTTCAATGCCACGTCAGCCAACACGCTTGACAGGCGTGTATTGACGCCAGCCCTCGCCGCTGACGCACGGCTGAGTAAGCGCGAACGGTAGGGCGGAGAGCTCGACACGAGCTTCGACGTGGGCGAGCATGAGCGATATTATAGATTTTGGCTCCATTCTCTACATTTTTCTTTCAAACGAACACCATAAGAACGTTATATTTAATATTCAGGGGTCGCAATTTTCCTAAACTACGATATATTTTGAGAGTATTTTGGAAATACAGTTTTTACGTTTAGCAATGCATCCATAACCCAAAATAGATTTGACAAATAGATAGAACGTCAACCAGAATAAGATTTAGATAGAATCTTACAAGTTTAATCAGTACCTTTTTGCGGGGAACACTAGAACGAAGTGAAATAAATTGTGACAAAAAAGTCAATGGGCCTTTATCTTTTTCAAATGTTATTCTTATTCCTTCTTCACGCCAATATGGTCAGAAGAGTGGACAACAAAATAGGGAATGACGCGTATGCGACTCCTTCCTGGACGATCAAATGATCAAACGAAACATCCATTTCGACCACCTTCTTCGGAGCTCATTACTCGATGAATGCATCGTCCTTGGCACATGAAGCGACGGTTGGACCCGAACAGTGGGTGGCATGGATAATTTGTAGTATTGATCATGTATACATCGAGTAACACACACTACAAAGATGGGAAAAGATTCATTTGATTTCTATACTTGGACTCCGACGAGAATCGTTGAAAGAAAAGTCCGTTTCTCAGAAGCGTAGATCGTTCAAGTAAGAGTCACCGCATGCACTAGCTTGACTTTATAACAGCAGTGCTATTTACATATATTATATTTATATAATAAATTATTAACTTTTACGACTCTTATAGACAAATAATGTATTTTAATCGCAACGTTTCGTCAACCAGTTCGCGACTTCGCCAGGTCTTTCTCAATGTAAATACACTTACATTGATACATGACATTAATTCCACAATAGTGTCAACACTTAGAAAACATTAAAATACAAATTACAGTTTGGAAAAGTATGCTACAGGAATGTAAAGAATGGATGAACTTTTCACAAAAAATACACGGTATGTTATGCAGATACTGTGATCTTTCACTCATGTTATGTTCATAATGTTGATACGTTTGTGGAACTATATCACGTATCCATAAAAATGTCATAAAAGTTGTGTTCATTTGTATTAACACAACTTGTATTGTGTTAATTGTACCTAACAAAGTCGCAAAACGTCGTGAGTAAAATACATTACTTGTCTTTAAAACGTCGTAAAAGTTTGTAATTTAACTTTATTATATTCAAGTACGACATGCAAGAGCATTACGACGAAATCGAACGATAAAGAGACTATAGCAAGTATTTTACTAATGGAAAAATGATAAACATCAGTGTTCACGTCATTACTAACATGAAATATCATTATTAGTCATGAAATGAAACAATAAATGGAAGGCAAGGATGAGATTACTATTACACGTTTACCTTGTCTATCGATGAACAGATATTAGCTCGACCTCTATTATGAAGGAAGTGCCTACTTGGTTGCTACTAGAACGTTAGGTGGTAACAAAAGTAATGAACAGAAAGCAGAGTGTAACGAACAAAATCTCGGATAAGTGATAAAGGATCGAATGATAAGTGAATGGTGGGGGAATGTGAGCGAATTAGAGAAGAGAGAAGTTAACGTATGTTCCTGTAACATGAGTGTCGGTGAAAATGTCCGTTTCAGTATTTAAAATGATTATGATTAAAGATACACCGTGGAGAATTCGGAGACAATTTTGGAAAGATAATACGCAACGTATTACGAAGGCGAGTAACATGTGATTCTCATAGCCAAGCTCATAAAAATGCTTAATTGAACTATTTTCTGATATTTGAGATGTTAAAACACTCCTTTAAAGTCTAAAATTTTAAAAACTTTCTTCATTTTGTGCCTAATTAGATCACTCTGTAACATATTTGTGGTATCTAAAACGTCAATTTTCGTGCCCCAAATTCAGAATTTTATTCATAATCTAATAAACATTAACAAAAGAGACGAAACATTAAACAATAAAAAATTATTGCACTCGTTTTACAGGACATAGGGTATTCAAAATAATGTAACTGCATTATCCACTACACATTACTTATCATAAATTATAATTAAATAAAAGTTACTATGTTCATATAATTTACACCCAGTAAATGTTTGCATTATTAACAGTAATGTGTTTATTATATATTCCTGGTAAAGATTCATTCGTAGAAATGGAGCTCGCTTACCTGGTGGAGATGATGACGAGGTCGGCCGGGAAGAAGGTGTCGTTCCGCACTTTTACGATGTCGCCCACCACCACAGCCCGCCATTGCATCCACAACCAATGGCCGTCACGAAGAACCTCCACTTGGCGATGGTTCGTCTCATTGTCAGCGCGATGCCGCTTCTACGATCAATCATACAAAGGGTCAGAAAGGATTAGATCCAGAGAGTAACTCGTAAAACGAAAATATTTTTAAATAAATTGGTAAGTATTAACTCTGAAATAATTAAGATATCACAAATTATAACAAATACAAATGATTTACACATTATATACTTAAGTCTACCCGTTATTTCTATTTATTAATTAATTTCGTGACCTTTGACGTGGCGAGAATCAGTCCATCGCGGTTGCGAGAATTATCCACCAAACCACATAATTGAGAAGGATGTATTTTGGGTTCCTTTAAATTGAAGTGATGTGAGAAAGGGGAGTAGAAAAGTGTACCTAAGAATCAGGTAAATCCATATATTTCGATATATCCACACAGTCAGTTTGACAGCTTTTTTTATGAAAAAAAAAAATCGACAGAAGTCATATCTGACGTGCATCCCGGATACGCCGGTCACGTATCACATGCATGACTTTTGAAGGACGTTAAGGTTAAATTAGAGCGGAAATTCTTACTAGAGGAAAGGTCATAAGTTTGAATAATTTATTTCATCAATCAAAATGTTCGTGCAAAATGATTTAATGCGAAACGTATATAATGATGTTCATTTCAAGAGAAACATTACGTTTCAACACACACATTTCATGTACCCTGCGAGGAATAACACAACAAACGTACTCTCTAAACGGAAGAACGGCTAGTACGTTTGATCACGGTAGTTGTATGCAACGGAACAAAGCTACGGTATTCTCACGTCAAACACGCCTACTAACACCCGTGTTTTCCTTTTATTAATATTCAGGGTCGCGAGTGAGACAGCTTTATACTCTCGCACCGCGTACAACTTAGCGTGACATGCAAAGGAACTATCTGAACAACTGCGTAGGAAATCAATGAACTACCCAGTTATAAATGCAATACAGAGTCAACTGGTGCATACAGAACTATTTGAGGAAACAAATCAAAGTGCGAGTTGAATGCTATCATTACTTTCTGAAGCCCGTTTAGTCAAGATAATTTATATGGTTGAGGGATGACAAAATAAGCAGTCATAAAATTATCTTACAATAAAAAAAAAAGTTTTGCATAGTCCTAAGTTATACCTCTATTTCAGCAGCAAGGCATGGAGACCCACTCCCTCTTGTTTACTTTTTATTGATCCTTCTGGGTGCGACGAGAAGGTGTGAGTGGGGGAAACAAGGATGACTGCAAGCAAAACTTAGAGGAGAAATGAACGCTGGTGGATTCAACCCCTCCAGAAGAGAAAAGTTGACGGGAGATAAAATTAACTTTAACCAACAGGAATACTAAAACTTTAATCTAACCACATAATTTATCATAAAAGAAGACGGCTTATCAATCTTCGAACGGTTGAACTCTTAAATAAGACAGGCACGAGTATTTCTTTTCGGAAGAAAACATTTATAACGTGTACAATTGCAATCAAATTCAAAAACTACATTTTCAATTATTTGTTTAGACCAAAAAACGAAACGCGTCGCTTAACTGCTCAGTAATTTAAACTAGTTCTCAATTTTTTAAATTAATTGCTGCACAACTTCTTTCTTCATGATAATGAAAATTTAAGTTATTTATCTCATGGAATAAGACACTACGCAGAAAGCGAATAAATCTCCACGTAGAACGATGAAAACAAAAGTATAGAAACCTGGTCTTATCATGATGTGTTCGTGCATTAGACGAAGACCTATATAAGCTCTTTTTAGACAGGAACTGAGGCAAAATTTACTACTATTCAAGAGAGAGAGATAAAACTGATTCTTTAAAATAATAACTAATGAAGAAAATTGCTATTCCTTTTAAAATAATAGCATAATAGATCATAAAAACATGCTCACAGTTCCTGCCTTTACTCTTATTTGCGTATACTCTGTATTAGTTATGTGGGCAGTGAAAATAAAAAAGGCAAATTTTGGCTTAGTTCCTTCCTAAAAAGTGCGATTCAATTGAACTCGTATTAAAATAAAAAATTATAGACGAGATTCAAGTGAGTTAAAACAACTGATCGAAAACATACCAACATAAATGTATTGATGAAGACGAGTGGATCAGGAGAACGTTATCAGGACCAATAAAGTTGGTATTAAGACGTCTCTCTCATTACGAAAGAGAGATGTTCCAAAAAAAAAAAAAAGTCGTAACGTGAATTGTTTGTAAATCGTTCTTTCGCTATCTCACTCTTGTTCTTTCTTTCTGCTCGTTATGTTGGACGAGCAAATTTATGACAAAAAACAAGGACATGTTACACGAGTAAACAGGAGTTAAAACGAGAGAGTGGTGCCACCCACGAAAGTGATACCCAAGTGACACCGTGTAGTGGCAAAAGATAAGGTACATTGTGTGTGTAGGGAACGTCGGTGGTTAGACGCAAGAGGCTGGAACTGAGTGGGTGGTCGGAAGGTCGAAGAAGGCATACAACAAAATAATCCGACTCACGAAAGTTTTGAAAGAAATAACTTCAGCTATATGGTGTCTTATAGTATGTCCGAATGTCCGTGATTAGAATATTCGTACGTAGGGTGGCGTACGCAATTCACAGTAGAAAACATTGGTACCCAGGAGCAGATCGATAAACACCTAACTACAATTTCCACTGGTTTCAATTTCATCGTTCGCATAACTATGGTAATTCCGTAAACGGAAATATTTTGTAAGTCCAAGCATAATATCATTACAACACGAAACATCACGCGCGTTCTCTTAAAAAGTTACGCAAAGAAATTGGTATTGATGTTTCTACAACTTTAGGGTGAATACTTAAAGGAAAATTATTTACGACTTTGCCAAGTCGTATATGAGTCATAGAAGAAAATAAAAGAAAGGTAATTCAAGTGAAAAATCGTTCTAATTTTTGCGTCCCACGCTTGCTGAAGAAAAGTCGACATTCTTCCAAGCAACGCAATACTAAAGCCAGTATAATGAGCCGGATCGCAAGTAAGAACTATCCGCTTTTCCAACATTTTTCGTTGTTTTTAATAACCTTTAAATTGAATTTTAGTATTGAAGCCATAAATCAATATAATACTTATCAATATAATAATTCAAAAGCGTAAGCACCTTCATAAAACCAACGAATTTTTGAATGTTTTATCTCGGTTCGCGTGAAAGTCACATTTCATGTAATACGTGATTTTTACGGGAATAGCGAATGACGAATATTTTGTTCGTCAATAAAAATCACATACTCTTAAATTTCTTTCAAAATTCAAATATTTTCTGAAATTTTTAAACTAATAGATCGACTATTTACGTAAGAATACAAAGCTTCGTATTAAAACGATGATAGAACTAAATTTAAACATGAAATTTATGAAGAATTCCTATTTGACTACATATAAGGGTATTGTACTCGCAATAATCCAAAACTTTCATAACGATGTCTCTTCAGATGTGGGTACAGAAGAACTAGTTTCCAAGGTTTTCCAAACACGTCAGAGGTCATAAGTGTGTGTTTGCGTGACCTTTGTCTTGCTCCATGATAAGAAGCGTAAATGCGTGTGTAAATAAATAAATAAAACAAAATCGATTTTTTGTGGTTTGATATGTATTTCTATTAATGGACAAAATTGTTTACTTCCCGCGCGTTACTTCCGACGAAGTCATTTTTTCAAGAAAGCAACTAGGTTCATTAACATTGGATACTGATTTTTTTACCCGACACGTTTTTTCAATACATCGCACTACTATCGAGACGTCAAGAAATCAATAAAATATTAACAATTGTATCAACTTTTATAGAATGTGTCATTTCTAAAATAATAGTAAATGATTTGTCGTTTGCACGACTCCTGTGAATCCGAAACTTAAAAGTCTTTTTGATCTTTTTTTGTAATTAAAAATACGAAAATAAAGGTTCAAGAATAGGTAAGGTATACTAATGCTGAAATTTTTTAAATACTAATAAATTGTGGTACATTTGTTGAAATCATTTAAAAATTTGCCGAAAACTTGCTTAAATGTTCTAAATATGAAATACTTGTACTAAACTTGTTGAACTCTTTTAAATATTAAAAATTTGTTGCAAATATGCCATGAAATTGTGTGAATGTGCATTACTGCGGTAACTCCATATTTCAACCCGCTGTACGAATCTGTTCTTAATGCGTGTATAATTGAAATAGAAGCTCTTTCAAGTTACGACATTGACTGATTCCGAGAATCCGTGATAGAAAGGAGATAGGCAATGAACCGATCTAATGACAACATTAAGAGAACCTCAAACTTTAAATTCGTCCTACTCCGAGTTTACAAATGACTCGTGCTTGGAAGAGATGTGCTCGGAAGCGTAAGCCAAGGAAAGAAACCTTCTTAGTTATCTCTTCGAGTTCGGTACTTATTGCGATCGCACATTATGGTCGGTATCGATAACGTGGTCACCAAATTGCAGTTCCTTCGTCAGTAAGCTCTACGAACAGCGTACCGAAAGACTACATATCTAATTTATAAATACATTCCTCGTTAGTTTATTGTGATCCTAATAAAAGAGAAACCAAATTTATCTACCCCTCTCCGAGTTTGACCGAGGGGGGGGGGGAAACAAAACCTACCCTGTTTTTAACTTTCGCAATACGGTACTTCCGTCAAATAACATCATATCGATCAGTTAGTGGTTAAAATAACTTCATCCTTCATGATATTAGGAGAATTAAACTATCAAGATTGCGCGTGAACAGCATACACCAACACTACCAAACCGCCACGAATTCAAAATTTTTTGAAGGTAATTAATCGGGGAAATATTTGTAAATACAAACATAATTCACGCGACGAAAGAAAAAATATTTATTTCGAACACATATTCAAGTTTTCATATTAAAATCCACAAAACAAGAGACACTAGATCGTGTATTACCGTATATTATCGTAGATCCCTCTTTCTTACAATATTTACTTTAAATAATTACTTTTCACATGGAAAAATAATTTATTTTTTAATGTCTTACTCCGTTTTTGAAAGACGATGAATAAGCAAAACCCTGAAATAAACTATTTTTGAAACGACTTTGAACTATCAAAATTTTGTCAACTCTTAATGATTCTTTTTTTTTGAAACTTCGAGGCAAACATTTTGTAATTGGAGTGTAAAGACAGATTGTAACAATAGATTATAATTTCAACTTACTAAGTAAGAGACACTGTCGGATGATATACTTCACAGGAATTTTGGGATAAATAGTAAACGAGAATCTCATACTACAACCTCAGGTGAACACCATACGATACCTGTGAGGTTTTCTTCACTTTAATTCCAGAAGTTAGATAGATTTTTTAAGTCTAAATCGTTCAACGGTTTTTACGCGTGGTTTTTCACACACATACACACACACACAGAGTAAATAAAGGATCAGAGCGGATACAGAATGACCCGCAGAGAAATGGATAGTGGATGCTTTCTACCATTGGTGTTCGAGGTTCATATCACAGGCTTTCCATTCAAACACACCAGTAGTGTATTTTAATTCGTCCTCACTCGCATTTATCATCAACCTTTCTATCATTCACTATGTAGTAGACACGGCTTCCGGAACCACCAGAAGAAAGAGTATAATAAGAAGTAGCACGAAATTGTACTGTCTCTCCGCCCATTCAATTAATCAATAGCAGATTCAACGGATCTTAGTTGTTCTAATTTTTTCTCTGAATCAGTAGAAATATTCTCAGACCTTTACCTTCACTTATTGAATAGCATAAAAGCATAATTCAAACTCCTCGAAAGTAATTACATCCTGTGAACTAAGAACTAGAAAATCAAAAGAAAACGAAAACAATTTTCGGGGACATGGAAGGCATTTAAATAATACGAATGAATAAAACCCAGCAACGGAGAAAAATCGAACTATGTCACGGTAATAATTAACCATAATGGAGAGAGAATCTATTAAAACTAAAAAGAACAATATTATCATAGAGACGAACGGAGGAGACTGGACATCCAGTAGACATCAAAGCGTACAAGGATTACCTCGTTATATTTTCAATTGTGCGTGACTACGAGTGATGAGCCTTCGTGTATTTCTTAGATCGATAGAGCTCTTCAGATGTCCTTTCCATAGAGTTATTTTTACATGAATCATTGAAAAAGAGGATGAGTTCTCTCGCCAATTCACTTTCCCTCCTTTAATAAGTATGCAACTAACTTTCATGCAATAATCACTTCAATATACGAGGTTCAAATGGTCGACGTGTTACGGAGAATACATCCCAAAGTATTTCATGTGCCAGAATTTTGATGAGATGATCATCTTTATTATATGATAATCAGAAACTTGTTCATGTTATAGGAAATTAAAAACTTTTTCTTTTTTGCAAAATGCGAATATTTACATCTTGTAATTTTTTCCACAACATTTACCCAATATGCAGGACTTGTAAGTCATGATAACATACCTCCACGATATAAAATTGCAATACCATAAAGTGTTTTTAAAAGATAATGTAATAAACCCTACATTTTCGAGTTCCAAAACACTCTTCTCATAATGTGTTCCGGGATAAGAACTAAGAATATCATGTTATATATATCATTATGCCTAAAACACTGAACCAAAGTATTCCAAACTTCTTTTTAATTCCTTCGTTTTACTCGTGAACATTTTCGAAAGCTTTTTAAATTCAATAAATTTATTACGTAATAATAAAGTGTTAAGAAAATTTTTAGGTGATAAGCCCTTCCTGTTTTCGTGAAAATCAGTCAGTATGCGGATGAATTTTCCCTTTCATTTCCATCAATGTTACTGAGAAAACAAGTGCCGATTGGCTCAGTCTCACTATGAACCAGTGAAGAACGTCAGATTCAACCAGTAAACCTGAATAATGTTTTTTACAGCAAACGTCAGTAGTTAGGTCAGAGGCGCATATCCGCATAATAATATAGGCAATTGCCTAGGTGAGTAAGATTTTGGGAGTGCCGGCAGAAAGTAGCGGAAAAATTAAAGCATCTCTTTCAAAAGTCCTTTTCAGTAACGATAAAAAATGGATTCTTCGAACACGGAGGTGCGGCTAATCCTTCACATGGCACCTACTAATTGTAAGTTTGGAGAACATCTCATGTGGAAGTTTGAGGGCAGTTTTCCAACGCCGATTACCCCTACCGTGAGCCTACTTCTAGTGGTTTCAGAAACTGAGGCGGCAAGATAGGGTGAGATAAACCCTTCTTATGCGACGTATAGGATGAGGATGAAACGTAGCTAATTAATTGGTTCATTAGCAAGTCTCCTTGAAACATCTCGTCCCACATTTTAGAACCGATGAAATAATACCTTTTCCAAGTAGATGATGACCCGTTCGAATAAAGCTGACCGTTAGATGAAAAATTTATCAGTCGATAAATAACGAAAAGAGGTTAAAGGGAATCGAAAAAGGCTCGTCGAGGTGACGCTGAAAGAAGCTCGCAGTTATTCTAAGTTTTCGGACCAATTTCATAAAAAGTAAAAAGGTTGCGAGTGACATAAGGGATTGAGAGTTCGAGTACAAATGCCAAAATCGTTTTCAACATTCCAAACAAATAATTATATGCAGCCACGAAACAAGATACTCACGACATCTTCGATGATTTCCTTTAAGGCCGAGATGGTTAGTATGAAGAACAACGGCACCAAGGTTGTCCAGCGTCCTGTAGGCGACACGTCAGGTATTTGCTGGAAACAGGAAGAAAGAAACGTGTTACAAAACTCATGTTTCGGTCTTTAGTTCACATGCACATTACAAGTAAAATGATTTTCTGACTTCGTTTTTCATATATTTATATTACAATCTTGTATTTAGCGATCAATAATGGTATAATAAATTTATAATAAATTTATTGTCAAAAAACAGTACAAACTGCGTATGACCAGGTGGACGACAATAAACTAATTTACTCTCCGGAAGCAAGCAAGGGACCATCCCATCAATTCCGATCAAGGGCCCTAAGGCAGAGGCGGATTCAAAAATTTCAGCAAAAGTTCCTAGATAAGATAAAAAGTTAGCTGCGAGTTATAATACATATATAATGTCAATATGTTTGTAATTTAACGCAAATATGTTTGTAAATTTACATGTACAAGTTATTATCGAACTATAGATTATTCTGAGTATAGTGTTTAAAAATCATAAGAGTTGAAATAACACTAAATTCACGATTTATTGTAACAATAAACATGCCCCTAGACAAAGCCTAGAGAACCTGCATAAGAAATCCGCCTCTACCCGAAGGAAAAACGGAGAAAAACCCGGGCCAGGATGGGAACATATGTAAGTTTATTTGTGGGTTCGTTTTTTGGAGAACGACTCTAACGATTTTGCTGAAATTCAATGATGTGGTATTTTCGGATAATTTTTTTTTTCTAATATAGCACTAGAATGATTCTTCTTGGAAATCGAACAATTTTTAAAATCAGAAAATACGTGTACAGCGAATTCCGAAGAATTACGTATAGAAGGCACCATTGAAATAGAGAAAGTGTCCTGAGCAAAATGAACAAATAATAATAATAAATTTGTCAAAAAAAGCAGTACACACTGCGTATGACCACGTGGAGGCCAATAAACTAATTTACTCTCCGAAAGCAAGCAAGGGACCATCCCATCAATTCCGATCTGCGGCGGATTCAAAATTTCAGTAAAAATTCCTAGATAAGATAAAAAGTTAGCTACGAGTTATAATACTAATAGAATGTTTGTAATTTAACACAAAAAAATTATTTTACACATTGTAAAAAAATTATGGAGATCAATGTTCGAGTGTTCTACATACTGTGCGTCTACAACTGCCAAAGTGCACGGAAACAAAGCAATGAAACATGTATTCTTTCTGAACTCGACAACGGAAAAATTACCAGCGATTGGTGGGGTAGGTACTGACAACGCAAAATCGCAATATTACTGAACAAGTTACGTAAGTAATTTTCAGTTAAGAGAAGCTCAGTCGTTCAGATTTTTTAACGACACATTACAAAAGTACAAAATTGTGAGAATTGTTATTTCCGTGCGCGTGGTTATAATAGTATAAGAGCGGTAAGCATGCCAGTTCCTGTCGAAGAGAACTCGTCAGGTGGACAAATGGCTTAAATGTTGATTTTGTTTTTCACTTAAAGTAACTAGTGGATTTTGTGACTACTCCGGATCGTGATTCCAAAGACTTAAAAGATTTTAGCTCTACCATATATTGAGTCATTATTTGAGCACCTACACCAACAGACTCTACCATATGTTCTAGATCACAACAGTTGTACTTATGTGACCAAGGAAACACAAGTTTTCACTCGGTTTGGTTTGGATGTGCTTCAATTCTCCAGTGAAGTTCGTTGTTGTATGTTGTTGTTGTTTTTTAATTGGGGCTTTAGGGCTCGTAGAATACGGCAATTATGGGTAGAGTACGACAACAAGTGCACATGTTAATGTGAATAATTCTTGGACTTCAACGGCGAAATAATTAGTTAGTGCCTTTGCGCTTTTAATGTACATATGTCAGTTCGCGTTCAGTTAACATTAAGATTTGTATCTCAGAAAACACGAGCTAACAAGACTAAAGGTTGCCTTACACTATCAATATCTTTTGTTCAAAATTTTTGCTTCGATATATTTAATACCGGTTCCCCTCAGACGCCTCAATAATATTGGACAATACTTCAGTGACAACCATGTTTCGAGAGAACATATATCAGCAGAGAGGAGCTCCCGAACCCGGCGATTTCAGTGATGCTGAATTCAGCAGCGAATTAATTGCCTGCCCCATTGAAGAAGAGTAAAAACATTGTATTATATTGTTGATTTCAGATTTAATTACAAGTGATATTATGTTAAGTATGATCCATGCAGACACGAAATAAGAAAAAGGATAAAATAACTTTTAAAAACTATGTCTATTCACATTTATCAACTAACAGTGAATCGATGTATTATTAATGGCGTACAATAAATACAATAATATTAAAATAAAAAATTAGTTCTTGCTAATAATAATAATGTATTAAATGTAGTAAAACTTTTTTATTATGGAAGCTTGAATGGAATTAAAAGAAGTAGAAATGAAAATGAAAATAATAAATTATTTCCTATTCATTTTTTTTTCGATGCTTCCATTCTACTGAATTTATTAGTCACACACGAACCAGAAAAGACAAAATCCTTCTGAACCTGTTATAACATACACTCGGACTAACAGGAGATTGCGCAATAGACACCTTTCATGACAAACAAAATTTGACATGACATATTCAACAAAAATTAAACATGTAGAATTCTTTTCTATATTTTTTCCTTCAATATTTTCGTTTCAATATCGCCATTACACGGTCAAAATATTGACCAATATATTGATAGGGAAAGGTGGCCTTAACACAGCGCTGCGAGTTGAACGGATAATGTCTCGACTTCTATAAAAAATGTTTTCATTCATGGATGGAAAGCGTTTCCATAATTTTGTTCATTATTCATGTCCATAAAATTCAATTATCAGAACCGGTCGATCTTAATTTTTCCCTTCCAGAAAAATTGTGCTGGAGTAAAAGAAAATTACTCAAACATCTTTTTTCATTTGTTTCTCAAAATAATTAATAAAATTATTCATATAGTTGTAACAATTATTAATAAAGGAGTAAAAAGTAATGAAGGATTAACCTTCCTGATTGATTCTTTTTCATAAATGCATGAACGAGTAAAAACAAGTGGGAAGATCGAAATATACCCACAGGAAAACCGCAAAAGACAAAATGATAAAAACTATTCATTTGAAGTCCTAACATTAAGTTAAGAGCAGTAGGTGTTCGGTATTCTACGTTTGGCACTTTCCATAACTCATCACCAATCGAGAAGCTCGCGAGTTTTTTTTTTTAGTGGTAACATAGTTGTATTATAAGTCAAACAAATACGATTGGTGGTTTGTATTTTCTCAATAGATGCACTACAACATATGCGGGGTTACACATAACAAGAGTATCAAGAACTTCGTAAATAAATAAACCATAAAAGATATGTTACGGCTCAAGCGACATGTATTCCAGGAAAACTTCTTAGTTCGATAAAAACGCGGAGACACGGTTTTACATTCCAGTTTACAAACAATAGTAGGTGAAACGATAATAGTACACAGTAATATTCAACGTTTACGGACACACGATATAATATGTGAATATTACGACAGTAACGTAAAAAAAATATTTAAAAAACTTGCCGATGAAGTACCTCAGTTATAACTTTAAGTATGGAAGTTCTTAATGTCCAATAATATACAAAGAGTTCCGCTAAGATTATTTTTTTACAACTTATGACCGGGAGAAGACGCCATATAACATACGGATGAGGTAAACACTATCTTCTTAAAAATTTGAGAATAGGTTCATATATTCACATACAAATGAAAATCGAATGTTTACTTTCCATTCATTCCTTAAAATTAAAAGAAGAGCATTCAACGCGTTTACAAATTTTCGAGGCATCTAAAGATATTTGGACATTACGTCTAGGAGAATTTACTCAAACCTTGATGTCCGGTGCCATGTGTATTTTTGTCGAGCATTAACGAGTGAATCCATGAATCTGGAGAGTTGAATTTCATAGCACTGAAGTCCCATTTCTAGGCCGCTTATAATGAATGCTTCTGGAGTGCCACATCCGGTTATGAAAACAATGTATTAGATAAATTAAGACAAATATTAATCGTGTTAAATATTGGGCATCTTTAATTGCTTAGCACCGTTTACTAGAGATATCGAAGAAATGGAAATTGCTGAAATGTCTTCGATATATTGCACGACTTTCGCAATATTCAAACAATCGAATGGCTATGAAAAATATAGTAAACAGCAGTTTCTCCGTACCAGTAAAAATACAAACTACATGGGCAAGATCTATGTTTGTACTTAATTAATAAACGTCATTCCCTAAAACATGAATTTCCATCACGCCTTTGGAAGTTTCGAGTATCTTAGCGAATCATTGAAGAGACGTCGCATAAAAAATGTATATAATACCTGATATCAAAAGTATACCGAGAAAATTAAAGAAAGCTCTCAATGAGGATAGAAATAATTGTCAATTTTATACTGTAAGTACTCATCTTGAAAATTCCTCCAGTTTTTGCAATAGGAACAAATCTGTCGAACATTCATGACGCAAGGAATTGATGGTATTTCAGAAAAGTAATTTAATTTGTAAAGATATAAAAAGTAAAAAAATCCATTACATATAAGCTTTTGCATAAATTCAGTCGTAAATTATTTTTCGAGGTACTATATAAAATAGTATTACAATGCATATTGAATAGTGAATGAAAGGAAGAATTGTAAAAAAAGGAAAATTTCCAATAAACACATCCATTGTCACAACATCGACTTGAAACATCCGCAAAGTCGTCGATATGCACGTATTCGTGTTGGTGTGAGCGAAGCTTTGTGTCATTGTGCCTTTTGTCGATAGCGACCGCATTTTCTTTCCACCAAATACACTGCAGATGAGGTCACCGGCGGAAAAGGCATTCACTCATAATAAAACTTGTTCCTACCACGCCCGTCTTCACAGCGGAAAGTCATTTTGAGTGATTTCCACCTTGCTTCCTTTATGTCAGCCAACGCCCAAGATAAATAGCAATCAAGTTGAGCACTTTGATGTCACACCAGACCTTTCCTTTCCTGGGAAGTTTCGACTGTCATGAACAGAAGTTCCGTGACGCAAATAATTAGTTTTATGCCTCTACTGCCAGGTTCCATTGTATAATAGGAATTAACACTTAATAACAAGACTAATGAATTCTGAGGAAGGTCTTGAGTAACGAAAATATCTTTGACCTCTTGGTGCAGAGAATGAATCAATTCTACAATAGACAATGGAATATAGAATATAAAATGTTTTTATGTTGAAACCTATTTATGTTAACGAGTTACGCTTTAATAGCGAAGGTAATTGAGTAGGTTGAAGTCTAAGCGCAAAGAACACGTGAGAAACGTTTAGGGCTGAAGTAGTAAACAAAATGGATACGCACCTGTAACAACGCAATGAAGAGGAAGAATATATTGGAGTAGCGACGAAACTGCTCGAAGAGGAAGCTGGGCAGGAAGGACACCACGCTGTACTTGGCCGTGGAGATCTGGTTGTTGCAGAACTTGCTGGGTTGCGGGTCGTTGACGAAGATGACCCGCTGCTCGGGTGGCCCGTCGTCCAGCCCTTCCGTGACCCCCGACGTCGTCTCCACATCTTCGTCTGCGGAAGGTGGAGGCGGTGGGGTTGACACGGGGATGGCGAGAGGCGACGCCGTTCGCGCATCGGGAGCGGGGCTGACGCGCGCCGCCAAACCGCGCCGCATTCTCGCCGCCGGGGGCGCGCCTCCCGGTTGGAGAACTCCCGCCGCGGGCGGAGCCGCCGCCAAGCGAGGGATACGCGCCACCCAAGTCTGCCTGCCGTGAGCCCACGCGCCGCCCAGCAGCCCCGCGTCGTCGTCGCCGCCTCCAGCACCGCCTCCGGGGGTCACCCGGGGCCCGAAGGCGCGCGCCCCCGCGCTGGACGGCTTCGTGGTGGCGCTTGGAGAGCGAGGAGACGTACGGGCCTCATCAGAGAAGGCCCGCGGTGACCGATCCTACTCCGGTGGCGTGACGACCCTCTCGACGACGTCACCCTGTCTGTTTCGGTCACGACTGCCCAGCGCGGCGCGGAGCGGCGGGCAGACGGACGGACACAACGCCAATCGTTCGTTCGCTCACTCCGTCACGAGAAGGGGCGCCTTGCTTGCACAGAGTCATAAAAAAAATCTTGCCACGGGTGACGGCGACTCCGCCTTCCAGCTCCCGACCGATATCGTTCGATATGTTCCTGGGAAGGGGAAGAAGCGGGAGGAGAGCAAGAGAAACCTTCCGCACTTGCACGCGGGTAGGTGTCGACTGGGCAGCGGTGGCAGGCGGCGAGAGTGCTCCACGCTCCGAAGGGCAGATACCATCAAACGCCCCATGCGATAATCTTTGTGGACATGCGCAACACGACACATGGTCAGCAGACTTGTAGGGTAGCACGCATCGATCGATGATTTTGACCTTTTACAACCAATACCTTCATTGTTGGTATTTGCCATTGATTGACTCACGCCACTTCAGAGAAAAGTGTTCTCCGAAGAAGACAATAATGGAATTTTTAATGTTTCTCCCCTATGGCTGACATAATAACTAATTGCTTCGATTGTACACTATGGAGACGGGTGGACTCATCACTAGACCATACATGCTATCATTACAGAAATGTTACCTGTACTAACAGCACCGAGGACAATGGTCTTTGATTGCTAATAAACAATCTCACAACTTTCGAGTAATCGATATGCCCAGAAAATGGAGTTTTAATTCTTTCTAAATATTGTTTGACCATCAAGGAATATAAAGAGAATAAAGGGTCAGTTATATCTTGTCCTTCGAGGCGCGATGTTTACACTTTGTCTAAAACGAAAAAAAAAAAAGGGTACGTGGTAATTTTCCATTCGGTCAAATGGAACCAGGTCTTTCTCCGGTAACTAAAATTTGAATCATATTAAAGCGTATAGTTTCAAACAACTGATGTGATAGATCTTTAATTTGTCCTTCTTTAATCACAAGCAATACTCATGGATACCGCGAGTAAAATACTTAAGTTTTTACCCCCCAAGACCTGGAACATATTTGATAGCAGACTAGAATGGCCTGGTAATCACTACTGATGTTAAAACACGACCAGCTACGCTGAATCCGAAATGAATCCAAGTGGCATCTAGAATTTTGCTGCGCATTAACGTAGATCAAACCCACAATCACGGCAAGAGATTTTCTCTCTCTGCAACAAGTACTCATCAAAAAATTCAGAACACACCTCTTTTGACTGAACAGTATGTTTTTGTATTGACATTATAAATGAAAATTTACAGTAATCAGTTAATCTACAAATTACTCGTTCTCAATTAATTCCAATCGGCGTCTCAATGAGAGTGGATAAGTATACTGGAGGAGTCACCAAGGAATATCTTCCATGCACATTACACTATCTTCACGACGGGAAGCTAGTGTAATCTTCATCACACCGAGGCCATATCAGGGCATTGCGCCATCAACATAAAGAGGTACATCGTTTTGATGACTACTTGTACACCAATCTCGACGGAAACTTGGAAAATGACGTTTCCAAGGATTGAACCAAAACTTAAGATATCAGATGACACATAATTTGTACAGTTTATCAGTTTCCAAATACTTTGCGAACTTGATAAGGGAGTATAGAAGTGGTATTATTAAGAAAGACATACGTAAATACTCGTACATGTGAAGACCCACACGAAGGAAAATTGTCAGATGGGGGAGGGGCATGAGAATTTGCCAACTGGGTCACGGCAATCAGTCGCTCAGATATTGCTAGGCATACGCGAAGGTACTCTGTGAGACATTTCACTAACGTTTTAAGTGTGACATCGGCCGAATCGTAAGTTTAAAAAACTAAGTAAAAAATTATGTTATGCAACTTGGTTTAAACCAGATAATCCTGCTACACTGTTTTTCTCGCTACTTTTTCCTTTTGTTGGAGGTCGTCTGCGATCGATTAGCCTTTTTTCTGAATACTAGAAATCATCTATATTCTCCCTTCTCATTACTTGATCTGAACAGCAAATAAAAAATTAGCAATTAAATTAATCTTTAAAAAGTATTATCTCGGGCAGTTATCAGAAGATATTAAAAGGCGTACCTCATAAGAGATTTTAGGAATTAGTATATGCGTTTTAAAGGCAGTTTCTTAATGATTTGTTAGAAAAATGTTTTTCCATATCCTTCTAAAGCAAAAGTATGAACATTGCCAAAAATTCCGTGGTCTTTCCTCAACATCAATAATCTTCTCGAATCTCGGAAAACAGTATCCGCTCTCGAATCGAAGATCAGATGAATAACTTAAATAACCGCAAGTCACGAACGATTCTTTCTATCAAACTTGGGGTTTCACTGGTTTTGCAACATGAATATTTTGCGAAACTCCGAACAAATCTTCAAATGACTTCATATAAGATGTTTCGCGTGTGTTTTGTACTGAACTATTCTTTGCTTTATAGGATTTTATAATGAAGAGATCATTTTTTGTATCAAATAGGTGGAGGACGGCAACAGCTGCAATATTTTACACACACACACACAAAGACTGGAGGTATACCCAAATAGCTTCCTTCGTGCTATCACAAAAGCTCTATTGTCAGTTCCAAAAACACTACTCCGTTTTGAATAAGGTTTGCCACAACTCGGTACCTGTTTTGTACCCCTGAGGATGACCTCAATAAAGGTCGAAACGTCGGCATAATATAAATATGTTCTTATGTTCTGACCAAAAGCAAGAAAACCATTCACTTATGATTTCTTCATCGAAACTCTTGAGAGACTGATGGCTAACTCATTTGGGCCCATACTTCCTTCCTGGTTGCGACATACCCCACGTTGCCTAAGATCCCACAAGTGTCTTTGTCTATCTCTGGAAAAAGTATCATATGAATTTTAATTAAAAAATCATTACAAGAATGAGGTGAAAACGAATGCGAGGAAAGTAAACGCTACACGAGAATTCTCAATCGAAGAAAATGTAGAACATAATCATAAATCAATTTTAACACTAAGAAGAAATCTAGCATTTCAAAAATAGTGTTGTACTTGTATAATAAAGCACAAATATTCAATGAACAAAATATTTACAAATTATAAACGGAATAATTAAAGGAACGTTACTATAATTCGTCTTGCGGTTTTGTAGTAATATCTTAGGAAACTATTAAAAAATTTAATACGCTGTTTAAAATATATTTTATTTCTGTGTACGTACATTAGATTTAATGTCGCAAAAATACGATAGTGTTAATTTAACGCTTCAAAAACCTTACATAAAATTGGTAAGTACGTTAAAGTTTGAGTAGGCCTACCCTGGAGTGCGCTGCATGATGTAAGGTGCAACTTATCCGATTTATGAACAAATAAGGACAAAAGATCGTCCTACAAAACGACGGCCCCGACACGACCATATGTATTGAATTTTAAAGCAATGCAATGTAATTTTACTGTACAGTATTGAAATAAGTTTACAGTTCATCAATATAAAGATGTCAAAATATTTTATTTTTTTTCTAAGAGTCCATGAAATATTGATTTCAGAATTTCGCGATGGTACCATATTGTTATTGCAATGTCAGGAAATGTTTTAAACTACCGCTGAAGAATGAAATTGTAGTTCAGATTGTAGTGTAGCAGCTATAAAAGTTGAAATGGATAATACTATTAGGACCAAAGACACAGGTACGGGAACACACGTTCCGTGCAAGAACTGGCGGAAGAAATAAGCATCACGGTAAAGCTCCATGATGTAAAGCTTTCAAAAATATGAACACCACTGCTATTTTGACAGATCGCGAAGAAAGTTCGCGAACTTGCAGTGTCAAAGTAGCAGTGCAGAAATTCGGCATCAGACGATGCTCAATCCCCTGCCAGACAAAATCCTTCCATCTATGGGAAACGGTGTCTTAAAATCAAAATAATCTAAATTTTCTAATGAATCAGTATACTAGCAAAGTAGACATGAAATTGCTGGAGGTCATCCCTTCGAAGTGAAGTGACACGCATAGCTCTAGAATCACATCAATCAAAGCATTTAAGGGCATCATGACATATCAAACAATTGAGTAGCGAGTGAAATAAACATGTGACAGCTGGATGATGAGACTGACGGAGGAGCACTGCTGGGTTCTTGATGCCTTGGATCTCCAGAATACTAAATCACTCACCAAGATCCCATAAATATAAAAATGTATCGGTTCAGGCGGCAATGACAAAAGCATTGACAAGTAATATATATTAGCCTCAAAATGTGCTAAAATGGATTGTGATAAAACGGAATTGGGCAAACTAGAATCAATAAAAATACGCCAATAATCTCCTTTTTATACATATTTTTTAATCCATTCCATCAAGCAAACATTTAAGACACAATATCATATTGATATTTTTAATCAATGTGACTCTCACTCAATATCTCAATATAAAAGAACTGTTTTGAAATAACGAAGAAAGTATTTTGAAACACATAAATTTCAATTCACACAATCGACCAGCAAGTCTTTTATGAACAAAGTAATTGCCCAGGCGGGTTTCAACTACTATCAACAGATGATACTTCATTGAGATATAATAACGAGAGTGTTTTCGTATTATACATTTACAGTAGTATGCAGACCAATTTCACGAATATCGAATTCAGTAAAACTGCATCAAATAGTCAGAAGACAATTTTCTTTCAACACAAACTTTGTCTTAGGACGGAAAAAAGGCGGATGTAGTAAACCTTGCTACTAAATTTTTTCATGTCTTCAAACCAAATCTGTACTCTTATAACATTTTTATCGATCTCACAAAAAATCTTGATACCGAAAGCATAAAACGGCTTTAATCAAAATTGTACAGCAACGATACGTGAAGGAATTGCTCATAAACTTTTTAAATTTATCTTACATAGATAAACTAATATGTAAAAAATAACAGAATTTAAAGATAAGAAAGTGTAAAGCTTGTTGCAATTATTCAAGATACAACTAATTACACACCAGTGCGTATCTTAAAAAAAATACTTTGTCTCGCTAATGAATTTGGTAGTAACAAGGGACGACAAAGTCGTTAATATTGAAGATCACTCGTTAGATGACTTTTTTTCGGTCAACTTCCAGGAAAAGGGAGGTTCGAAATAAGGATATAGCAATTATCGAGACAATAAACCATACAACTAAATTAAAATGAACAATAAAACCTAGGTATTAGAGTATTTCGGAGTTAACTGAAGGGGTATATTTAAGTTATAAAAAGATACGGAAATTTACTTGTGTTTTACGTTTTTAAATGAACTTATCACCAAAAAGAATTTTTCATCAATCTTGTAATACGTAATGGAATTATCACGTATTGAATCATCTTTTACGAACGTACGTATGAAATTACCTCCACGGATACTACGTATCTTCCAAATAGGAATGTGACAATGGAGAGCGAAATATTATTTCTAAGCATCATATTCAATCGATGAAGCGCCATAAAAACGCACATTTGTCTCGTCAAAGAATCGTGTAAAAAGCCAAGTTTTATTAATTGGTTAGCCGAGAAAAGCAGATATACTAGCCAAGCGCAATTCGAAATTGTTGAATTTCAGAAGTTAACTAAAAAGATGGTCATCCATAGCTGTTTATATCATCTATGAACTAAGTCTAAAACGAATTACAATATTTTTCTTTCACTACATTATCCAAAATACGTGTCAACTCTAAAAAATTCTAATTAACGCTATAAAATCTCTACTATATAGATTCAAGAAATATGGCCTCACACAGAAAAACACACTAGAATTGCAAAATAGCCAGACTTGAATAGGAACGAAGCAATTACAAGTAAGCGTCAAACAAATTTTTTTATCCTAACGTATATTCTGTTCATATTTGTAAAATTTTAAATTGTAATCATTTACGTATAAATATGTTCATCCAACCGTCAAATCGGAAAATCAGTTTCTGGGCGAGTATATTTCAACGCCAAGTAGTAGATGGCAACTGACTAATTCTACAAAATACATCGTACTTTTCGTACAAAATGTCACATCCAGGAAAATGGATTTCTAAACAAATTTCCATAAATTTCGAACATTCAATTTAGATTAAGTAGAAATGGGGATGGAAAGTGAAAACAAATCACCTCTGATAATTTTGCATTGTGAAGAATTTCGTGTGAGTCACATAAGAAACCAGCAGTAAGAAAGGCTTTTTGTGTGCAATGAAAGTGATAGGGATGGCGAATTTTAATTACAAGGTTTTTATGCATGTGG
This sequence comes from Laupala kohalensis, assembly GCA_002313205.1. NCBI lineage: Eukaryota > Metazoa > Arthropoda > Insecta > Orthoptera > Trigonidiidae > Laupala > Laupala kohalensis. Next base: position 65,410 of record NNCF01129743.1, read on the forward strand.
ATTAGGTTACCACATCTAACGAGACGAAAGTTGATTACTTAGTCAATGAATGTAAAGAGGAAAACTATTCAATGACGAAAATCTGGAACGTGTCCCGTTTACTTTTCGATTACAATTTATTTGGCAAACTTTCTAACAGTTAGAAAACTCACTTCTGAAAATTCGGATACGGGAGAGGAGAGAAAGGGAGGGGGTGAGAGCATGCAACGTTCCACGTTTCTTTCTCAGTCGTTTCGCTTCGCTTGTTCCAACTGTACGTGTTAGGAATGGTCGCTCTCAAACAACCAATTTTCAAAGCAACTGGATACATCGAAATAAGACGGGAAGCGACGCGACGCAAATAAGAATTGAACTCGCCCCTGAAATTCCAACTAAAACTTAAATTGTTCGATTCATTCACAGCATCATTGCTTCTATAATGTGGAATTTATTGACTTTAGCCAAAGAAATCAATATTAGTTTCAATAATCTTATTAAACATTTTTGTGTTACAAATAATATTTTGTGGGATTGTGTAATTTCATGAAGTTATAAATCTCTTGTATTCTAAAGCACACCATTATCGTATTAAATATAGAAACATTATAAAACAAAGTATAATACAAGATTTTAATTGTTTCGTATTATTTATAATAGGAATATGTGTATTATTTCTACTCAGGCATGGTGGAGTACGTTATTTCTAAAGCCCCGTTCAAATTTCAGTTCAAAATGGAGTTTTTGTGATGGTCTCTGGTTGCTTCTGGAGAGTAAAATTATGTCCTCCATGAAACCATAATCAGTTTTCAAAAGCGTTTTGGCAATAAATATAATTATTATAGGATTGCACTTTTGTTCAAACTCTTGTCTCCACGAACTTTATTTTCTGTAGTTTACAGGTACTTCAATAAATTTCTGTGGGATCAATCTCTTCAAAAGAGCTTCAAAACAACCAAATTAGTCCATTATGTAATTACTGAGTTGACACTCCAGGCAAATATAACAAGCAGCCTGAATGCCAAAATGATCCACTTCCGTATCTTATAATTCATTTATCGTTTTTTTTGTCCGCATTGATAGATCTCCCAGACAGACTGGCATCAGTGTGAGCAAAATATCAAGTAAAGTAAATCTGTCGAGTCAGCAAGGTTACTGATTTCATATTTCTTCAACTCGTGTACTTTTCAAGTCGAAACAAGAACTATAAATCACACCACTTATCAGAAGATTCCAGCGATTAGATTTGATTCGTCTTGTTCAATTCACTTCCTACTTCGTCATAAGTTATCAAGTAGTAATAACGAAAATAAAAATTACACACTATCATTTCACATTATTATATATGAAATATTATTTAATCATATCATTATCTTTGCACGGGTGTTGCCAATATCATATATGTGATACGGTCCCAAATTTCGGAACTCTTCTTTGATATAGAAGAGTAAAAGAGCTATCCACACAACGATGCCGACGTTGTAAGATTTTTAACTTTTCACGAGATAAATTGTTAACGCCATAATTTGAACAAAAAGTGATGGCAGGACATACTTTTAAATAATAAATTCAAAGAATCCTCGCAATTTTCTCAATCTTAAGTTTTCTCAATCGTAACCGATACAACGCATATCAGATGTATTCATCGTTGGCATTTAAAATGTAAAATTCAAATGAAATGTTATTTTACCGAGAATTTATGTATACTACGTAGAGGGTTTCACACCTTCGTATTCTAATAGACTCAAGCAAAATGTCATGATAATAACAAAAGATTTATCTGACCACGCTACGGGAAATTGAGGTTAGATATTATTCCAAGGAATATTATTTAAATTAAAAAAGAGATGGTATAAATCCATTATTTTCAAATTTGAAAAAGGTCTTCAAAAACGCAAAAATTCACTGAATGGTTTTTCCTTAATACCAACATATGTTCCGATGACACGTAGCTCAAACTCGCAATGGAATGAATAATGGAAGAACGAGTACAGAACTTAGTTTAAAGGTCAGTCGTAAGGTGGATCACTTCCTGGGCCACAAACAGCGATATTTCGTCGTTTTAGTCAATGCGTCAATGAGAAACTTTATAAAAGAAACGGATCACATTACGGAATTCAACTTGAGTTATTCTCCTCTTGAAAAGACAAGAGTTGGTGCTTTCTTTCTTCCATTCCTCTGCGCAGTGAAACTGTGCCAAAACGACTTTTGTAACTATTACAAACGATCGAGAGCGAGGAAAACTAAAAATACAACATATGAAGATTTCGAAATCTGAAGGAACATCTTCTTCCGACAAACAAATCGTGAGAAAATACAAGCACACACGAAAACAACGTAACATCTGTTCCCTACGGCTTCTACGTAGGTATTTGGAAAGAAAATTCGAAAGGTAACAAGATAGAGATCTATTGTCACTAATTATAACAGGAATTGCACGAATAGTTTAGTCTAGTCCACGAAAATATAAAAGGGACATATTTAGATGGAATAGTATATGGAAACACTTTCCATTACATCAGTTCACAGAATAAAAATTTTAGAATCCCAGCACTTTTATAAATATTTTTGTCTTTAACGGAAAATTTTGGGATATCTATATCAATGGTGTTCACTGTTTCTTAAAATCTCACGTATTGCACTTGATAAGAAGGCAATAAAAACAAAAAAACACAATAGTTGTTAATTTTTAAATATTAAAAGAAGAAGGGAGATTCAACAAAATCAACTTTTCGACAATAATTTAGTCGTATCGCAAAAAATGAGATTCGATAAATCAGAATTCTTTTTTTTTCATTTGACGTGCACTCAAACTGCTCTTTAGGGACCTACTGCAGCACTTACGCCATTCTTCATATAACTTTGCACGGGTATGAATTGAAGAAGAATATATCTGAGAAACAAAGCATTGGTTAAAAATTCAGCTCAGTTGAACAAACACTACACAAATAGTAAAGAGTTTAATCCTCACACAATCTTCAGGTAATGCCTCAACGGAAAAGTAAACATGAAGTGTGCATTCAACGTCTCCTAGTATTCGTACCTTTTAAATAATTCAATTTAAATCTTAAATTCCCTTTTCCTTTACGCCAACTTTACACGTAGACCTACTAAGTGAAGAGGGTGTAGCCTAACAAACCATTATCTCGAGAACAAACTAAGAATGATAAATTGCGTTTTAGCACTTCTGTGAAATCAACTTAAATAATAATAGTAGAAATGTACAAAATATCGACTTCATACCTTCATAGAATATTCTTTAACGTAAACTAATGTTTAAGACACAATATACCGAATTTTGACGTTAAAACGTGAAAACAAGGCAAAGTAAAGCAATGTTATCGATAATTCATGAAGCAAAGTCGAGACCAATGAAGCATTCTTGCGACGGGCATTAAGCAAAACTTTTTTTCCGAAGAAAGAGGACGCCGAGAACTAGATGCAAATGAAATTTAACGAGTAGAGTAGGATATTGAAAATTTTCGTTCACAGGAAAAATTTTCAAATAAATATTTATTTTGATCTCGACTTGTTGGTTTTGGTCTACATCCTATATGGTGATCACTCTTCATCCGCACCAAAATAAATTCAAACACGACATTTTATCAATACATAAAATAAAGGATTTTTTATTACTACTGCGAGTAAACATTCGTTTTGTTTCTGGAGACTTTGTTCTTTTCACATATGAAATCAAGTTAACATAGTCTTTGGAATCCATAAAATACTTAAACACTAATAATGGATGGAAATGAGACTATATTTGAATCCTTTAGTTTCATTGATTCTGCAATAGTGTGTCCGGATATCCATTAGCATGCAGGGGTACAGAAAAGGTTGTGTGGTGGAAATCTTAGCGTGAACGACATAAGTCTGAAAATTTATCTGTAATCGAAGATGGGAGATAAATATTTAGAATTAAAGGCACGTTAGGTAAGTTTAATATCGTTCAAATTATACTTCATACAATATCAGCACGAATCGCAGTGGAAGATTTCCCGGAGTACAGATTGAAACTAGTTAGTGCATTGATGATCTTCTCACACACAAGACACAGATGGCGACAGTGACAGACTGAAAAGGGAACAGTCTATGGTTGCTGAAAATGTTAACCGAAGAATTGATTTGGAGAAACAACATGCATGTGTTAAGTTTTCATCTGGGAAAACAACAGAATATACTCCGAAAAGAAATATGCGCATTCTATCGATTTCTACCGAAATAGGCTTAGCAAGAGTGGTCAATCCTCGTGAACGTCCGCTGTGTTCACATTGGAAGAACAAAATGGACCTTCATCTCCAGCGACAATGTAACTATTTGAAGAGTGTTATACGAGTATTTGGATTTAACTTGAAGTACGCTCGGAAAAATTCTTATATTTGAGCTGTTATGACTGTACAGCTGAATCACGTGAAACTGCGATCCTCGCCACACTGAACGTTTCATCACGAGAAAATCTATTCTCCATGGTTTAAAGGAATGGACCGTCGCTGATCCCACCGTACACGACCAACAACTTTGGATAAAGATTATCGTCGTATGAATCCGGCTAAATACATTAAAATATTTTAACTGTGAAGTAAGCTCATACGTTTAAAATGAAAAATAACCCGAATATGAATGAACATCAGACACCGTTCGTAAAGTTATATAAACATAGGCATGATATTATCATTATCAAGGACTCAATAAATTCATCATATTTGCCAAACAATAAAAAAAATCTTGAAGCTTTCCAGTAAAGTGCACATATATCATTCTTACGGTTGCATACATAATAAACCCCGTAAAACCACATAATTGCTTCGATGCCTATCGCGTTAGGCGTAATACAAGCTGCGAGTAGTCAACGCACGAATGGGGTCAACGACTTCGGGCCTTGAAAAACCTCAGGGCGCTTGCCACACTACGTGTCGTCGCATCCGCTCTTCCTTCATGGCTCACGTAACAGCCATTCCACGCGAATAACGATTGTGTGATCTAAGTAATGAGTGGCAACACATTACAAATGATAAATACAATTTAATTTCCATCTAGAAAAATGTAATTTAATACTTTATATTAGTACTAGCCGACCCAGCCCAGCTTCGCACGAGTTTTTTGTACTTGTGGTAGGGTACCCTTCGTGATTATTTAGTGCTGACAAAAATAGCACGTTTACGTACAAAAACTGACGATATTTTAATTACTTCGTGATAATACGTGAAAATTTAAAAATCACACATTTCACTCTGGTTCATACCTTGAAAATCCGGATCTCGTAAAAAATATATCTTATTAAGCTTTTACAATACAAGTGCAACACACTGAAAATAATTCAAGATTTTCAAGTTCAAATGTTTATCGACATTTTTAACATTATTTAACTTTTAGGGGAAATGCACCTTCTCACTTATTTAAAATTAAAATATCCGAAATTCCAGAAATAGATTTTTTAAAGAAAATAGATTTCATTTAAATTCCCGTTAAAAAAGGAAATTAAAAAAATCCAGGACCCTGTTTCTAGATATATGAATTTACAATATTAACACACAACAAATGATATCTCAACTAGTTCGTAGCGAAAATTCGAAAAGTCATATTTCACATATATCACCACTTTAAAATCAGCATTTCCAAAAATCCTTTCTTAGTGAGCCTATACAATAAAAAGCAATATTTCATCATAGCTACACATTAATATCTGGAATTTACGTTGTTGTATGAGTCCGACAATCCGTCAAGAAAACGCGGCTTATATTATTAATTTCAAGTTTCCAATTTGAGAAGAAAAAAAACTAACATAATTAACGTCTCTTAAAGGTGTTACGTCCCATACCCGCGCTTTTGGATACCCGAGGCCTCTTCCTTAAAGAAGAAGTCTAAATTAAATCTTTTGAAACAGACTCAACAAAACCACTACTTAGTTTAAGAGTTAAATTTCATTTTAAACACTGATATCTTTCAAATTGAACTAGATTGAACACTCAATGATGGGTCCAGAGGGGAGGGGTGCATATTATCTTTTTACTTTTTACAATAAATTATATTAATAGCTTTTATTATTAAAATTAACATAGCGATAAATATGTTTTTAGAATTTTATGACCGGTTCTTTAATTAAACAGAAAACATACTATTCAAAAATTACACGTATATAATTTCCCCGCCCCAACAGAAATACTGCATCCGCACTTGGTGCCAATCAATTTCATCATCTGTTCTCAAACTTATTTATTCTTGTGGGTCAATGTAGCCTCAACATCTACATAAAATACGGAGTTTCAAAACATGATTTAGATTTCTTCGTTATACTTCTATGAGCCATTGCAACTAAGGGTTCTCAATCTGGTAACAAAAGATGTCAAAACTTCCACAGAGTTAAAGTAACAATAAAATACATTTTATACCCAATTCAGAATCTCCACGACAATCAAACTTAAAATATTTTGTATTTTCCATATTAATAATCGATATTATAATACGTGCGTTATTTAAAATTGATTATTTCACTTCATTTCGAAAATTCATTATTAATGTAAAAGTCCCTCATTAATGTAAAAGTCCACCACCGCAGGAGTCATCACAAAGTTAGGAAAACTCAAGTCACACAAGGTCAAAAAGGGGTTGAACACTACTACGATAATTGTTATTAAAGGTGCAGTAAATACCTTCAGAGGTAGAAGCTACAACTAAAAATTCATGAGAATATATTATGATGTATATTATTCATATGTTTTAGGAAAGTACAATGAGAATTGGCAAGTATTCAACTGAGTAGACGAATACCTATTGGAGTAGGCCAATTCATACCTGTCCCCTCGAAAAGCTACCCCTCCAAGAAGGACGTGTATATCTTTCTGTATTTCACATAGATTGCAACGACTTTTGGAACAAAAAAAAGTCATTCAAGCTGAGGAACGTCTATCAGTTACCTCTTCTACCTGCTTGTTCCATCTATGACTGGATTGGAATGTTTTATGATTCGATATGGGTCTCTCTCTCAAAATCGGAAGATGTGCGACTGAGACTACTATCGGATTTTTTATTATAGTCCCATCGCTTTGAACTGCTGTAGAAGGCACACAAAAACTCATAGAAAAAATAATTAACACCATAAAATTTGTCATGTTCTTGTACATATACGTATAGAAAAAATAGTTCAGCGAATGAATAATGATTTTAAAATAGCAGAAATGTTTCAAAAAACGCGAAATTTTCACAGCTTTTCCCGATTCGTCGACTTTACTAATTTTTAAACAGTAAACTAAAAGTGTCAAAAATAATTCTTATTCAGCGAATGATTACTATTATGTTTGTGACAACATTTAAACATTTCAAATTTCTACTTGCAAAATATAACGAGTTATTAACATTTTTCGAAAACATTGCTAAAAAGGACCCAGCACGTTAGGAATAAAATTTATACTGTCGCCATCAGGAAAATGCCGTGATCACATGATCAACGTATTTAAACGTTTAAAACTTGGTATGTAACCACAAATATGTGATAAACAGGATTGTGTTTTCATTTGGCGACCAGCGGCGAAGTACAGCAGTTCAAAGTGAGGGGTCTATAATAAAAAATCCGATAGTAAATTCAAGAAAATCCGTTATCAATGCAATTATACATTTACGGTAGGCGACTGGAAATACCAGAATTGTTCGTAATGCTTATCAAATAAACGACAAAAAAGAAACATTTTTGCTTCAACACAGACATTTAAGACCGATTCCAGCCTTTTATATCAAGATATTTTGGAAGTACACATTGTAAACAAAACCGTTTCTACGCTATGAGGGTAAAATACTAATGATAGTCACATCCTTCGGGGAAGCATGACACACACCCCCGGCCAAAGAGGGTTTGTCACACTAATGTTCTTTGAAAGAGAACATAACTTTCTATACTTACTGTAAATTTCATGACGTCAGTAAAAAATAAGAAAATTTGAATAATTATTTATGTATTTATTTAACAATATTTTCGATAGTTTGCCCTGTCATAATCGTGCAATCTTTGTTTGCTACCTAACTTAACTTTCAATTTTTTCACATATCCTTAGAATCTGCAATGAGTGTACATGTAGTATATCTGACTACCGGACTATTATGACAGGCAATGTACGAAATTTGTTTGCCTTCAGTTTCAATTTCATGGGGCAACAATGTAAAGGAACTGATCATATTTTTAAATTTAAATAAACTGGGTGTAAGAAAATTGTCTTTAATTTCAGTCAAGAGCGAGACATAGTTAAGAAACGTAATATGTGAATTATAATTCAATTATTGAAAGCCATCTACCTGAGATGCAAAACAGAAAACAAAGAAATTTTTTTTTCTACTTTATAATTGGGCGTAATGCCTTAATTCTGATATGTTGAGGACTGTTTCTGGCACTCTAAATCATAGTTTTCGTGCTTATATTACACGTCTGAAATTGAGAACCCACGTAAATATTTGAGCACAACCGTAAAATTAATTTTATGGAATTGTAAAACTTTTAAAACTTATTAATGAAAATTTGATGAGATTTTTGAGGATTTATGTCGTGAGTCACGTACTTTGAGAACGGCCCTTATAACAATAACGTTGTGAGCAAGGTTGCCATGAGAAAAACCATTAATATAGGACATGGAGACCAAAACCTCCGAATTTTGGAGCTGAAACTCGGAACGTAACTATGTGCCAATAATTTGTACCTTACATAGTAATGAAATACTTTAATAATATCGTGGAATGTTTATTCATTTAGACTAGCGATCAGTGAAGATCGAAGGCGGATGCCAATTTCGGACGAGCAGTTATAAAAAAAAATTTAACTATAAAAACATACGTAGAACAAGCATTCAATAAAACCAATTTGTTGATGTTTTCATAAAGGACGATATTCATTATCTAAGTGGGTCTTCGATCTCATTTCTTTCAATGAACAAATGCTAAATAAAATTGAACATTAAAATCGATGAAACCATACTTGCTGTACATTTTTCGTGTGGGAAGTGTTATCTAGAAATCAGAACATACAGTTACGTGCAAAGAAGAATGAAGTAAGACATTGGAATGTTTGGTCACCGACTAACCGTCCCCAAAATCATATATGGGATGTCTAGCGTGCGTCTGAGAAAAACGACATATTTGAATATGACGCCAGCAACTGAACAATTTGACGCCTTCTCGACATGCGAACAGCCGACCGCAACGTTAAGGCGTTCCTACGTCGTTTATCTTCGCCACATTGATCGACTCTTCAGAGAAGGGAGGAGTCATTCATCAAAACGTCTCCTCCCATACAACTGTCTTTCGCATTCTTCAGACGCGGATGCTTTTCATCGGAGCAGATGTTTTCATTTGTTACGAAAATGCAGAAGAAATATAATTTACGATGACAGAAATTGGGCAAGTCAGATAATTTAAATTTAGTCCGTAGGTTTTACTTTTCCTTTTGCTTTATTGAAGATACTAACTCAAGCGCTGATTTCTGCAGCAAAACGCATATCAAATTGAAATAAGATTAAATAACCTTGATCATGTAGTAGCACGAACAAAACGTTTGTCACGCTCTGGATGAACGAACACAGCTGTTAGCTATTTCTACATTTTGTACTTTCAGAACGTACTTTTACTTGAGAAATGAGCTTGTTTAGAAGAAAATGATTTCATTACATACATATGCGAATACTATTTTTTTAAAAAAAACGCAAAAAGTTAGAAAATCAAAAAAATATGGAAGGTCTGAACAATATTAGTACATACAGAACAATAAACGATACATGCTATTCTGAAAGTGTTAAAAAATTATTCTATTCAAATCTATCTATATTTTTCGTTTTTCCAAGTATGTGTTCCACAATTAATAAAGTTAAAGAAATAAAATGATAGAACGCTCACGTCATTTGACCAATTATTGCAGTTCCTCCTCCTCCTCCTTTATGAACGGCAGTTATTTACTGTTTTCTCTTCCAATTTTTTCGAAAACAAATAATTATTTCGTAATGTTTTTAGCTAAAACAAAATACTGCTGTATCTCAACAGCCACCAAGAATATCAAAATATAACAAAAAAGTTATCTTAATTAATGATTTAACATTTCTATCATACTAACGGTTACAAAACGTTGAGAATTCCACATCATTTTTTAATTTATGAGTAGATTACTACGAAACAAAATCAACAGTAAACGATACAAATCTATTCAACTGATTGCTCTACACTGGAGGATTTTAATCACGAACTAACTCGAGCTTACAGCAAATCACAACTTACATAAAAAGAGTTCAGCTACAAATACGACCTCTTCCTAAACAGCTCACAGTATCTTCACACGGTTTCCACTAATGTACTCTTAATTAGCGTACATAATATTTTTCGATATGAATAGGATTATCGACAGCATTTTCAAAAACTATAAAAGCGTAAATGTAGTCTTTACGTCGATATTCTTGAAGGCAAACTCCCCGTTTGGTATTTTCGTGCGATTTAATCGAATATAAAACACATCCCTCAATGGGAACAGTTTGAAATCAGAATTGTCACAAAAGCCTGAAAACATGTCCATAAAATTTCTATCACGAGAACATTTATGTACGTTAAAACCACATGATAAAAGAGAAAGGTACGTCATTTTAAGCGGACATCAATGTAGATGCAAAAAAGAAATATCTGAACGAAAATTCCAAAATTTACACGAATGAAGCCAAGGGTATTCAGTTATGAATGAAACTAGATGTTTCTCGGGATTTTTCTTAGACAAGTCTACAGTTACTGAAGAAAAAATCTACATAGTAAGATCAAAATCCTTTTACTTATTGGTTTTTAAAAACATATGTATAACACGCTAATTCCACAAATTCATAATAATACTAATTTAATACAAAACTTGACTGTATACACCATCTCGCGGGTACCACGTCGGCCTAATTTTCGCTTCCCAGGCATGATGCGGCTGCACTCTTTCATTACAATTCTTGTAAAATAAAAACTGTTCGTCGAAATTTTGCGATGTAAAGACTTTTTACATGTTTGATAAATGCACAAAACAAGTAACTCTTTAAATTTGATGGTAATTGATTTTTTCCTTATTCAATCTAAATATATTATCAAAAATCATTTATATCTTTCTTACCACGTATTTTAAAAATAAAAGTAAACCTATGTTCGTCCTGGACATCGAAACTATCTCCTTGCCAAATTTCATCGCGGTTTGTCCAGTGGTTTAGTCGTGATCAAGTAGCAAACAGACAGACAAAGTTTCGCGATACGAATTTCTATAGTGTGGATTACTACAAGGCGGAGGTTTTCTGAAATCTAGCTACTATTGCAGAAAGATAAAGCCACAAGCAAAGAAGAACAAATAACAAAATTACTCGGTACATCTATCCTTTGAGAAGATGAAACATGAGTCAAGTTACCATTTGCGCTGCAATAAGCAGCTCCAATAACTATTTCCGAAAAACAGGGATATCAATTTATGTTCTAGAATCTTTTTCCAAACTCAAGACCAAATTTAAACATAAAAAATCCACAGAAGTTATTTGGCGTGACAAATTATTTTTCGCATAGAAACGTATTCTAAGAATCATCTCATAATTCGTACTGGTGTGAATTTTAAGGATTCATTCGAAGGTAATACTTTTCATAAAAGTCCCAATAACATGGATACAAAATCGATCCGAAAAATCCGTAGTAAGTAAAAGATCTTCCTAAGACACGCGCGTTCACGTACCTTCCAAATGTATAGAAGTGCGCCCAAGAAACCATGGCTGGGTCTCGGACCAGCGTCGATCGGAAGTCCACCAAGGTGGAAGTCTTATCAGTGATCGTCTCTGAGCACTTCTGGATGACCTCGTTTCCTGTTCTAACCTCTGGTGACCCATCATTGAGGAACAAGTACGCCGTACGGTTGCTTCCTATCAACTTCGTATACATGACACGGAGTTTGTTGTACATGCAGAACGCCATTGTTTGCCAAAAAAGAAACTTCATGCACGGCCTTCTTAATAATTTCGCGCCCTCGATCCATTAATACAAAGCCCTCCATGGTTCCTTAAATGGCGTTCTGGGATACACAGGTAAGTTTTAGCATTTTCAACGACATTACAAGGAGTTTAAAGAAAATGAAAAGAAATTACACCTTCCCGTAAGATTGCTCTTTACCTGAAAGTCGAGTACGGTAGCTGTGTTGGTTTGTATCGATACTGATGGACTTATTATGATGGATGGAATTAATTGGACACTTACTGGAATGGAAGAACCATGAACATGCATCCCGTTCGGCGTTTTCTCATTTCATGAAGAGAATTGCAATAGGCAGTATTCACCACAGCAAGAATGTAAATAGACAAATCAAATGAGATGTAATAATCTCTTTACATCGGACGAAATGCAAATTGAATGGAACTGAGCCCATAAAGCAATTAATGTATCACACGCCATGTGTATTAACCAACCGTCCTTAAACAGTCTGTACAACGTGTATATCAAAGAGAGATAACATACGAAACAATAAAAACATTATGAACACAAAATAATTAAAAGTTCATCCTACAAGTCACCAATACCATAACAATCCCCTACAGTCATACGTAAAACGTTAAAACGTGTCAGTTTTTTTATTTTTTTTTATTTTGTAGAGATCGGAGAGTAGCGTATCGTTCTTTTTAAACTTCCAAGTAATAGTTACGTGTTATTAGAACGTCTAACATTTATTGTAGTTAAATAGCTTATTACCCGGCGTTGCCCGGAATTTTTTTTACTCGTTGGACCAACTTACCCACTCACCGGAAGCCTCCCAGGTCGAAGTTTTGCTTCCGATGCGAGATAACTGCAGTAGCGCGGTTGCACCATTTCATTAAAACGCTTATAAAATCTAAACTATTCGTCCAAACTTTACGATTTAAATATATTTTTTATCTTTTCTAAATGCACAAAACAATTAAATTTGATGAAGATTGATTTTTCCCTTTTTAAATTCCTCACTTAAATTAAAGTATTCCAACATTTCTATTTTTCATAACGTTTTTTCAATCATTTAAATGAACTTTAGTAGATAGACATATGCTGTCGCGAACTTTTTTTGTAGAACTCTTCGAGGCGAACAATATTGCCACTCATAGTTCTCATCTATCTCTAACCGCTTAGGCAGCGTAAATGAATATTGCCGATTTTTTCCCCGATATCGACATTTATCTTCAACTTCATTTTTTAATTTTCATACATTTCAAAAATAAAAAATAGCCGATGTTCATCCTGGACATCTCAACTACCTTGCTAAATTTCATCACGATCGGTTCTGTGGTTTAGTCGTGATTGAGTAACAAACAGACATGCTTTCGCATTACGCATTTATATATTATTATTATTATTATATATAGACATGCTGGCTGAAAAGAAATTAGTGTGTAAAGAACTCATTCCTTATTAAAAAATTATACTATTACTTTCATTTAGAATATTCTGAAATAATTATTTTTCATGAAGTAATTAATTTTATTAAAAATACTTTTACAAAAAATCTACCCTAAATAAGAACAGAACCCATCTATTTGCGAAGTGGTCAAGCATTATCGATTACGTCATCGCGATGCTTAAATATGAAATGAAAACTTGGAGAGATTCTTTATCGGAAATTGCTCGATAATGCGCTTTTTTACTTTGGCAATTGATGACGCTCAAGAGGTACTACAATCCTACGAAGTTCCACTTCGAAGTCTATTTCCCAAGTCGCGTCCTCCCCTTGTTAGTTGACAATATCACCGCTATATTCCATTGTTACATACAATGTTGTTAGGTAAAATATGTCACGCCAAATAAGCTACGATTTCCCTTCACCTTGTAAAATGAGTCTCAAGTAACACACTCCGCAGGGTCAAGCCATGACGTAGGTTAATCATTTGACGTATAGCATCGTTTAGCTCCAGATAATTTAACTTTTATTTTTTTAAATGGAACTATGAGTTTTATTCAGTGTTACTCCAAAGCCCAAGGAGATACGAACACAAAGATAAAACATTCATTAAATTTAAATGAATAGCAGCAGCGTAACGTCACCAATATTTACACATTTGGCAATGCCGACAAAAGAAAATAAATATATCGAAGCGCTAAATATATCGAAACTTAGAAGGGAGGCAAGGTTTACATAATGAAATGCAAGGCTCTTTGTCATGCTTCATAATCGCAAATGTTTAAATATTCGTCTTGTCAATATGCTGCTACTGTTCCTGTAAAATCAATAAATCTTTATAACTCCACCTCGGACGCAAGTGGTATAGGTCTTTTTGGGAAATGTGCTTTACCTCTCGAATTCCCTCAACTGTATCGTATCCCATTGAAAATTATGTTTGAAATCTTCATTTATTCTTAAGTTATAAAGTATTTCGTTTTAGAATTTATTTAATTACCGACGAACATATTTTAGAAACAGAATTTGCAGACCAAATCAAATCACATCTATTTCCAAGTTAAGGAGTAATTGATGAAAAAATTGCATGAAACGCATATACAAGTACACCACACGAACGAAATAATCATGAATCTTCGATAGTGATCGTTGTTTTGTGTGTATGTGTTAATAAACTATATTTTTTCACTTAAGCTAATGATTATTATCAGTCAAAAAGTATATTTTCTGGGTTTTGGCATGCATAATCACTCTTTTTGGTACTGAACCACTTCGGGCATCTCATGAATTTGCTGTTTCATACCTATGTTCGACTTCTGGTATACAATTCAAGTTCACCGAGAAAACAAACATAATTTTCTCCTTCAAAATTAAAAAGTAAATTGGCTATACATCAAACATTCTTCGATAGATCGCACCCTCTTTCCTCTAAACCTAACAGTAGTGAAACCTGACCGAAGTTTGTGACACGAGATATTACTTCTAGACGATCTAGATCTAACAATCGCTGTGTCAATACATAATGTACTGAAAACTTAGCTAACAGAAGAAGTGAAGTAGAGAAAATCCATTAGAACAAGTAGGTTGTAATGCACTGATATGCTATTTTTATTTATTAAATGAAATAAATTTATGTTGATGTAACGCTCATGAATTGCGAACTTGATTACTTTTAATCATCTGTAGTTGGAGAAGCATTTTATGTACCCTTACTGGAAGCATTACAAAAGAATGAACAGCTCCAAAGCAAGCCAAGAAACCAATGTCAATGGGTGAGAGTTTTTTCCAGTTCCTTCACGATCGAAACAAACTAACTGAATAAGTAATAGGGAAACTGAATAGGCTGTTCTTCTCGATTCCCATTGTAAATGAAGAGGGTCTTCCACTGATTGCTTGAACAACAAGACAAGTTTCATTTGCTTTGAAGTACATAATTGAAACTTTCCTTGAATAAATCCGATTACGTTGGGATTTATGTACAGTACGCTGTCGTAACTTTTTCTTGTGCAAAATTCTTACCAGAACGCAAAATAATACATTAAAAATTATCTATGCAAGACTACTTTAGAAGTCAAACACACACGCAAGTGGCGAGACGTTTTAATTTAAGTTGCAGGGAAGTACTTCTTCTATAAAATAGTTAATTTACAATGTTGATTAATTAATAACACATAAAATATTTTAAGGATATAACTTTAAGGGAAAAATCAACAAATTTTGGACGAGAAATCACAGCCTCCTCCAAAATAAATGTCTGGGCGGGCGCTCTACCGGGTCTCCAGATATCGATCACAGCAAAGGATAAATAAATAATATATTTTAACGAGAATGCTGAAAATGAATATGTTAAAAAATTACGAGAAATAGTCACATTAATTGAGAATCCACTCAGAGGGGAATACGCAACAATTAAGTCATAAGACACGCGAAAAAATTTGCACCGAATATTGAATTAAAACATTTCTCTTTCTTAAAACACTAAAATGGGTTCTGAAGTCGTTTGCCTTTTATCTGAAAGAAAAAATAATGCAGTTTGGTCCAAAAATAACCTTAAATAAAATTCCAACTAATTTTATACATATTAGAATTTTTTTTACCAAATTGAGTTTACTCATGCAACATTACGTCCACCGATAGTAAACTCAACTACGTACATTGGAGTCATAAAAACAGATAAATATATTTTGAGGAGGTAATCTTAAATACTTAAATTGAAAATAATATATTTACTTACATTGAAAAACGGATAGGATTACTTTAACTTCCATGATGGAGAACGATTAAACAAAAAAAACAAAAAAAAGAACTGGTAAGTTCATGAAAGTTCTACGAGACACATTCAAGGCCACTTTTCGTCACGCATTTCTTAGCAGGTATCTCGAGTCAAGGAAACCTTTCTAAAATATGTAGTTTTAATTTTTTAAATTATTTCCGCAGTAAATCTAGTCCATAAAAGAAAAGAAAAATACTGCTCAAGAGTCCGCATTCAATGAAGTATTTTTATAGACAAAAACTACAAATAAAGAGCCGGCCTATAGAAAAACACACAAAAAAGTATCCCATTCAAGTACGGAGTGTATTACAGTCTGGATTTTCTACAGAAAATAACAAAAATTAAGACGAAAATATCAAAAAGTCAAATATTCATTGTGAAGTAGTAATGTTACATGGAAAACGGCTGATTTTAATGCAATGGACAAGGTAGGATAAATTAATATGAATTTCGGGAGTCAACATCGTTCTGTTGCTTCCTGGACGCATTCTAAACCTTAAATGCAAAATCTTTAATAGGCTTCAAGTTCCCATCGATTGTTTCAAAAGAAGTACATATTGCCTTGGGAGAAGCACGTGCTTACGAGGTTAGCAGGTCATTACCCAGGTACGTGCTCAGTTATTCCCACCGTAGCATCGCGCCCTAACGGAATAACACACCCGCTCCCCGCAGAACCAGATGCCTTCACAGCGAAGAACGCAAACACGTCATGACAAATGCTGTCCTCAGCGCGGGGGAAAACCAGAGGTAGGTGTGCTCGTCGCGCGCCTGGAGCCACCTCTATTTCGGGATAGCTTTCGGTAGAGCAGCTAGTAGCTGCGGCGCACGAGGCCGCGTCACCGGGAAGAGTACAGAGTAATGTTGCGAGTCTTCCACCACCTGAGAGGTCACGTGCACCGGATCGATGCTGCGGCCTAGCCGCAGCCTCCGGTAGCCTCCAGGCATACCGCGTCGATACTACTTCAACTACAACTACCCATCATTCTTCTTCCTCGCTTTTCCCTTTTACTTACGAGGTTGTGGACGCTGACGCGTGATGCGTGCTCGGACGGTACGCACCACCGAGCGAAGCGTCGCCTCCATTTGGGCGTCACGCGTGCTCAAGCGGATCAAGTGTGGGGTGCGTGCCGATGCAGAAGCTGGTGGAACAGCGGGGCCTCGAACTCGGGGCAGGGAAGACACAATCGGCGGCGCTACCGCGCGTAGCCAGACCCCCTGGCCGCGCTTCCATTTTGCGACTGAGCGGCTGTCGCTGCAGCAGCTTCGCGCGCGCAACCGCTGCTGCCTTCTCCGCTTCCTCCCCCGCCGCTTCTCGTTTTCGCTCACACTTTGGACGCAGCAGCAGCGGCGGCGGCGTCACCGCAGCCAGCGCCCAACTGTTGCCGGACTCTCGCCGCGGTGGTGCGCTGACGTCACCAACGAACAGCGCGTGCGGATCGATGAGCGGCGAGCACACGCGCGTTCTGTGCTGGCGCCGGCGCCCGATTCAACAAGCTGAGAACCCGCTCCGAGTCATCGATCGTCCGCGCGGACGGACGCTTGCCACCGCACGCCATCGTCGACCCCCGCGACACCTCCGCACAGCAGCCCCGTGGCTCCAGCGCGGCATCGACCCGCGTCGCCTGGCAACGCGTGGCGGTAGGCGCGGGGTAGCGGTGATGACAGAACGACGTGCGGGGGTGGCTCCACCCTTCTTGAGCTCTCTGGCGCCGCGGCGGCATGCCGAGGGTGGGGCGGGAACAACAAACACGCGATACTCCACTCTGATAACCCTGTAGTGGGGCCACACCCAGTCCAAGATCAACCCTTATTCATTATGAACACCGGTAAGGGCCACCCATCCCGAGGAATCCTAAAAAAGCATCATCCCGAAGTTAATGTTGGGCACATGTCTTACCTGTAGGACTTCCAGTTCCGGAGTGATCTCTAAAGTCGTCCAGCTCAATTTGATCTCGTAAAGCACGCATATCCAGTGGTGGCGTGCCCCAGAGAGGGGAGCGGGATCCAGAAGAGGATCGCCCCGCGTCAGCCCGACTTGCGGGCCGTCGCGCGGGCCCTCACCGTCGCTTATTCTCCGCGCGGCAAGCTTGCATTATGTACTCAAGGCAATTACACTATTCTGAGCACGGGGGCTCGGTCTCATCAGTTAGACTAATTGTCCCAGAGCAGCTGAGGCACTGAAGGCGAAGGGAAGTATACCACAGCGAACCCACGTGGCAGTGCTCACTATAAAAACCGCATATGGACGCGTCCTAATCCATACACACGAGCACGTATCGAACTTAAATCCAATTAAGTTTTGGCGGCGGAGAATCAGAAGAAAAATCGCCGTTACTTTCGGAAGGTAATGTGGCGCCGCAGCCTGCCGCCGCGGCGCCCGGCTTGATCCGCGCGCGGCGCGCTTCTGCGGCGCAGAGCAGTGAACGGGCAACGGAGCGCCTATCAAGCCGCATCCCTCTCGACCCCGCTCCTCCTGCTCCAAGCTCCGTGATACACCATGCGCCGCCCTCTGCACCCGACGACGCCGGCGCTCCACTCACGCCCAGTCCCATCGGCCCCCTTTACTTGACGCCACGCCGGCCGAGGTGATGCATCTTTGTTTCCTGTAGGTGGCCCAAACGCCTCCGGTATCGCTCGATACCTAAAGTCACGCTCGATAATTTGCCCTTACGTCGTCTCGACCTTTTGCAAAAGGTGCGCTAATGTAAAGGTCGCGAGGTTTAGGCCAAAACAGGTGCCGCCGAATCCAAAGGTCTCGCTTGCCTTAGTCCCATGGGCCAGTCGCACAATTCATCAGCTTGGCGGCCGATGTGCACCCCTTGTGGTCTGACCCATGACGCTTCACTGGTTTAAATAATAGTGTGACCTTCACATCACGAGGAAAGGGACTTTTCTTACGTTTTTTTATGTCAAAACCCTAGCCCGCAACAATTCCAGATTTTCTGTTTCTCATACACACCAATGAAATAGTAATAGAAAAAAATTGTTTCTCGCACAATGTGTAACTTAGAACTAAACAAGTGATTTAATACATAAAATCACTCTTAAACAAAACAACAGTCGCATTGACATAAAATTTATTTATTGTATCACTTTGAATTACACCTGCACACTCGAACATACGTTAGAGGTTACGTTTGAACTCTTGAATAGTAGTAACCCTTACCACAATAGGAACTTACATGCATAATTTCTGATTACTTACGAGATCCATTTATTTAAATTTAACGTGAACACCACCGCAATTCTATAATAATAGCATTACAATGCACTCATCGGCTAGTCACCTTGCAAATCAAATTCATAAGAAACGCTTACCTACTAAGCCTTGTAAGTCTGCATATTCACCCCGATTTTTGATTACCATTTCAGCCTTCACTAATACGAAATACGAGCTTCTGAATTGTATATTGTATGATAAATTACGTCGATCAGCACTTGTTTACCTAACCAAACGGCGCCATATTGGCGAACTGTCAAAGGTAAAATCAAAAAGATGACTGTTCTATTGCGTTTCGCATCGAAATAATCTGAAGTTTTATTGCGGATGATAGAGAAAAAAAAATTATGGTAAAGGACCCCTTGCCTATCACTTTGACTCAAACTTAAAAAACTCTGAAATTCGTCTACAATTCGCGCGGGAAGTACGAAACTACAAGTAATAACTGATGGCAAATACGAAACTACAAGATTCTTTCGAAATCCCAGATAGGAAACTAAATCGTATTTGAGAAATTTCAGAAAGCTTATTTCATAAAGCTTTTACAAAAATCCCAACAAATTTCATATGAAAATACAATAGTTGTTCAAAATATTTAATGAAGAAACATAACATGTAAGGTATTTCATTACCAATTTGTACCGCTTTGCAACATGTATTATAAATAATAGGCATTAAATAATAACATTCTATGTAGAAATGTTGATACATTTTTGATGATCAATCTTTCTGGGGGTACTTACATTCAAGTAACCTGACAAAGCAAAAATTAGGCTACTTTCTAGTGGTAATCCAAGGTATTTTCCAGATGATACAAGTTCTTCCCTCTTGTTTTAAAGAATAAATATCACCAAACTATATAATAAAATTATTAAAGGAATATACAAGTAAAATACTCAGGAAAACAGGATAAAGGAACATTAAGATGTTCATAAGACTTCCATAAATGTTATGTATCAATATATTATAATGAAAATCAAAGACACGTAAACACCCAATATATTACACATAATTTTACAGCAAACAATGTTAAGAACCAACCTCCCATCTCCAAAGGAATTAGCTGTTTGGCGCTTCTTTGCCATGAATTAATTCTTTATATAAACATCAAACAAATTTATCTCACAACTCTCTATAAGGGTGAAATTAACTTATCACTTTACAAGTTGAATCTAATAAAAAAAATACTTTTTACAAAATAAATACAATAAAAATTGAAAAGAATAAATTAACAGTTACATACTTGTACTGCAAGTAAACTGAAAACCTGACAAAGATTTTAAAATATCCTTCAGAGGATCCTCAAAAAATTAAATCAAATTATAACAACTGTCAACAATGTGTTGAGACACCACTTAGTTTTCTTGTTAGAATTGTTATTGAATAAAAGATACAATATAAATGTCTTTGCACAAAATGTTCTTTTTCTAAATTATGAGAGCGGGAAAAATTCCTACACCAAGATAGGAGGAACTTTCTAGTCGGCCTTTGTTAGTAATGCTGGATGCTAGAGAAATTCTCAGCAACAGTGTCCATTCACTGCCCTCTTTGTGTGTCAGCACATTTTCTACACAACATGCCACCACAACATACGAGATTACTCGAAGATAGCAGCTAGGGCTGTCCAGCCATGACTGAAGTCACTCTATGGGAAGTTAATGCTACCTAACTATCAGCCCGGTCAACTGCAATAAAGCAGAGCGGGCAGCCTCCGCTCACTTGCGCTGTGCTGGGGGCACATACATCTGTTGTTGTGCTCGAGGTTGTCTGCGTTCTGGATTGTTGGCACCTGCTGAGCTTGAGCCAACGCCTTTCACATACGGACGAGTGCCTCCACGTCGGAATTCTAGTACTCCTATAACATTGTACAAAATAAACATAGCCACAAATTTGAAAAACTCGTGATTTGATTAAAAATGTACAGTACTGAAAACTTGACTCAATTCCTGATAATATTAACATTACTTTTGATGAGAAGTTTGAGATGTAATGGTATAATTAACATTTAGAAAACTGAAGAACATTCTTAAAGTATATTTATTCAGTTTCCAAGAACACTTGTAATACAAATTCACACACATCCATGCATATGTACCATTAATAACTTAACTAATGACTAATATGAGACAAATATAAGATATTCAAGTTTCTTTTAGAGGCGAGTGATACAGCAAAAAAAAGCAAAACAGGTTTGTATAACTAATCAAATATATTTTTATTTCATCACTGTACTCACTAAAAGGCAATGTTATTTTCCAGAACCCTTTGTTACAGTGCAGTGGGGGGGATCAAGAATTCTTAAAACTTTTCAAATAACTATTTTTGGAGTCAGCCAATTTTGGAAATAATGCCCCATCAAAATTCCAACAAAAAAGAAAATGAAAAGAATACATATACATAAAAAAACACAACGACCTGTAACAAATAAAAGTAAAAATCTCAACCCTTACTTTATTGTTATAAGAGTATTACATATGCCCATTCGCAAGGTTGATTTTTTATCTCTAAAAGAACCCTACAAAAAATTTAATTCAGAACAAGTAATTACCTCAAAATATTCATTTAAAATTACACAGTGATAAAAAACTATCAACTCCACATCTCTTCAGAACACTAGAGTAAATTCCCCACAAATGAAATTTTATAATATACATTAATTGAAATGTGATAATACTACATGCAGGTGGGAATAAAAACCATCCCATATTTTTTAACACAATCTAAAAAAATAATTAAGAATGACAAAATACTACATGTCATTCCTATTATCTCATATCCAGGAAAGCTGTATGATACACTTGTACAATTTAGGCTAACTTGTTCACAGGGCTGTATTCAAAATGATGAAATACTAAAATTTTCTTAAAACATAAATAAAGTAAAAGTTCAAAGATGAGACTTTTTACTTTATACTGACCTCTCTCTTGTTTTACTTTCTTTTGACGTCAGGAGTGAAGAAAGTCTTGAATATTCAAAAATATCATCATTTCATCAAAGAATAAGTTTTATTAGACACATTTACTGGAGAAAAATTAAAATCCCCAGATATATACCAAAAATAATCTAAACAGATTTTTAACTCCATACTCAACTAGCACTTAGCAGCAATAAATTCAACATTTCAAGCTTACATCACTCAAATAAAAATCAAGGTGTTTGATAAACAGAAATTAAACAGAACTGTGCAGTGACAAAGAATAAGTAAACACATTTTGGATTAGAACATCAAGTTATTGCTACAAAATGCCGAACAAATAATGAAGTCACTTAGAAAATTCTTTACAGAATATCATAACTAAAACAATACTTATTACACAACAAATATAACACAACTTAAATTTTATATAAAAGATAACATAACAGAAAATGGAAGTCAGAGGGAATACAGAAGAAAAACTAAATAAACATTTTATAATAAGAAAGAATAGCTTTGTTGATTATTACTCTATTGAAAAATATAAAGAAAACCAAAATGTGAAGCAAGTTCTCACACAAAGAAGAACAAGAACAGTATTTCCAGAACTGGCCACCCATTTGTTGATAACTTATTTACTGAAGGTTCTGTAAGCGTTCCACCCATATTCAGCACAAGTCTGGACTGGGAAGCAAAAAGAGTAAACGAAGTAAAGTCCACCATTTTTAAAAGCAGCATAAGCAAAGAACAAAATAAAAGACATTTATAAAGGCAAATCGATTGAGTCTACTACAAATCATAAGTAAAACGTGTTAAATAAAATATTAAAAATATACAAAAGGTGCATGACCAAAAAAAAATTTAAAAAAAAAAAATTAAAAATATGAAATAATGACCTGAATCAGGCAAATCAGTATAAAAATAATATTGTGGCTTAGTCACAATTAATCAACAAAAAGCACACATTCAACAAAACTCACCTGAAAAATGATTTTGGTTATTATTCTGTGCAGACAGAGTATCCGAGGAACTGCTGAAGGCACTGGAAGACTGAATTGTCTGTCCAAGTTCATCCTATAACAATCCAAATTTCACTAACTTAATGACACTGTTTTTAAGTTGGTCCATGTAACAAGAAAACAAAAACTTCAACATACTTGTATAAAAGGTATGCAATGATCCTGAAGTACCTCCTCGAAATTACCATACTCAACAAATCGGACAACACAAGTACGTTCCGATACCCCAGTAACTTCAGCATTATAATACTAAAAACAAGAACAAAATTTATGTCACTAGTATATTTTGTAATCCCCATGAAGTAAACAAAATTCTGTTAAGTTTTATTACCATATTATCTTCCCAGTATTTGGCCATACATTTATCTCCTTCATGCCACTGCCATGGCTTTTGTTCTGAAAGAAAATGATTGGATGGAGTATTATATACCCCCCCACTCCCAGTACTTCCACCGTATCCTGGAGGAGAACTCAAACCTGGAGGACTTCCAAGAGTTTGTGCTGGAGAAGGGGATGGATCCTTGTAAGAATAGTTCATGTTGTAAAGCTGGTTCTGCTGACCAGATGGGCCCTGTGGTCGGTTCGAATAACCAAAACCATCTCTACCGAGCCCACCCTGAACTTGCAGGGAACTGAGCTTCTGAGTCAAAGAATCCTGCTGAGAGGAGAAATTTCGGCTTCCACCAAGTCTGTCTATCTTAATCCCCAAACCCCGATTCACCTGACCATCTAAACCCATATCATAGCTAGGCGCAAAACCAGACCTTGGAGCAATATTTCTACTGCTATCATAACTTGATAGGTAACTATCCCCATGGTTCACAAAATCATCCCTCAGTTTTCCATTGTTAGATGGACTGCCAATAGACCAACTATCATTACTAAAGGCATCATTGTAAGCACTGAGCCAAGATTGTTGATTGTAACCACTGTCTTGATTCAGTTGATGAGGTTGCTGCTGCCGGTTTGATGTTTGGTGTTGCTGCTGTTGCTGGTGGTGAGACTGCTGATGCACTAGTTGGTGTGATTGTTGATGCTGCTGTAGAGTTGGAGGTTGATGATGTTGCTGCTGTTGCTGCTGCAACCTTTGCTGATTTTGAAAACGAGGTGGTTTTTGTGGAGGAAGGACTTGAGTCTGATTACCAAGTCCACCCCCTTGACCAGATGAATGTCTACCTCTTTCTGTTCGCTCATCCCTGTGAGAGTATCCAACACATCCACTACTTCCCCCACGTACATCCCCTCCACTCCAAGTATTAGAAGAATTTAATGTTGGGTTATTACGACTGCCTCTACTATTATTGCTATTTCCACCTCCTCGAGATCCCCCACGACGCTGTTGCGGTTGTTGATGTTGGTGTTGTGGTTGTTGTTGTTGTTGATGTTGTTGGTGTTGTTGCTGCTGCTGCTGCTGGTGCTGAGAATGAGCAGGCATCCGGTCACCACGTGCATTTTTACTGTGTGAAGATCCCCTTCCTACTTGTGGTTCATTATGCATGAGCCTTCTATCTCCACCTCCAATTGCTGGTCCATTGGAGACAAAACTTCCTCCACCACGACAATCTGTCTCCTTATCTGCAAGATGCACAAGGAACAACAGAGAACTTGAAAAGAATCCTGAGAAAAATAGAATTAACGATACCACAAAGTTTTTAAATCACTAGTCGAATTCAAGCACTTACAAGCTTACATAATAAGATGAGTACACTATCATAAAAAAAAGAAAATACTCTCTACACACCAGCCCAGGAAGAAATACTTCTACTGCCATAATAAAAATAGCTCCAAACCACTTACTGTACTTCCATCTCCAACATAAATCAATTCTTACTAATGTAAGAGCCATTTTAAATTTTACTTCTGTACGTCAGTTAGTTGTGGTTCTACTAGTAACATCTGGGAATATTATTTACACTACAGTAACTGAATACTATTTTAATCATGTTAAAAGCGCTCCAAGAAATTCTTATTAATATCATTATTATTATTATTGGATCTTTAGGGCTTGCCAAAATTAACATTAAAAAACACCAAGATTTCTTAACTGAAAAAATTAGTACTAGTCAAAATCTCATAATATACTGCGTTACTTTCACTGTCCATAACCATTTTCTGCTTCAACTAGGTTACCCAATAAAAGTATGAGAGGAAGTAAATCTTACCATTCTGAACAGGAAGTTTATCTTCAAAGAAATCAAAGAGAGTAACTTTTCCGGAAGGTTTTGGGGGAGCACCAGCCTCTTCCTCGCGAACACCTCTTTTTCTCCTCTCTGGTCTCTCTTCTTTCGTTTTCAGGTCACTGCGTCTTTCTCTTTCCCTGTCATCTCTGCGTTGCCCATCTTCCTTTTTCTTCAAACATCAAAGAATACTGTAATGCACTATCCTCCTTCCAGAAGTTTTCTACACAAGTCACAGTGAATTCTCCAAGACCTATAATATAATAGAATCACATACCTGCAAAGATTTAAGGGCTCGATCTACACTGTTGCGGAACAGACGAAGAGCATACTCAGCTTGTTCAACACTGAAGCCATGATCCACTATTTGTTGCACATTATGATCAAGCAACTGAAAAAAAAATGTTTATATTTCATCATAATGTTTTTAAAAAGTTAAAGGAAATATTCTTAAATTTTATGTTCAATAAAATTAGTCACAAAAATAAAATATTCATATAGGGGAAAATTATCATGTTTTTTTTATTTACATTAGAATTCTTCCTACTCTTTTACAACAAAACGAGTTGGTACTAAATGCTTTCCACATGAACTGAATTACTGGTTCATTTTGTACATACAGGTATTGCCTTCTAATGCAAGAAAATAACATGAACAATAACACTCTAGAAAATCCAATACAAAACAATGAATTTCTCCACAATGTACTATATTTCAAAAATAAATGTTTTCTTGAATGCTTCAATGAAACAAGCTCAAAACAGCATCAGAGAAATATTATGTCATATATAAAACAAATATTCAAGACGAATTTTCAAACCAGCTTAACCTTAAAAAATTTTCCTTCTATGTTAGTGCTGCCCAGAAATATCAATACAGAGTTACAAAGCAGAAGGTATGCTAACTTTAAAATTTTCTCCATTTAACATAGAGCTTTTTTTTTTAGAAAAATAAAAGATGCAGTGAACTCCATTAATCCAGATTAACTAATTTGAGAGAAATAGGATAAAAGAAGGAAAAGTATATAGAGCTTTAGTCAACAAGTGTTATAAATGAGGTACATAGTGTACAGTCGACATTTTTTTGGTACTGAATTTTCAATTATATAATAAATGAAACACTAAGTAAAAAATTTAAGAACACTTGTAGTAAAGCATACAGGAGAGACATTCCCTATCTTCATGTTTCTCTTAGCCTCAATAAACAATATTTAATTTTCATAAAAATATTTCTCTCAAAAATAAAACCTTTCAGTAAGTATTCATACAATTACCCAGAAACTTACTGCTATCACCTAGTTGCAAACAAGTCTTCAAAATATTTGAGAAATATGGGGAAAAAGTATTTTGTTCATGCTGCCTACTATTGTAACCACCACAAACTTAACAGTTCATTCAGACACACGACACAGATCAGGTCATTAAGCTTCTTTGTGAATTCATGAATATAAAAAAAGGACAGTCTGTAGTTACACACCGAAACTTTGACCAGGGTTCAGAGCTTGCACAGCAAACATGAAACTGACTTTATCAGAAAAGAACACATTTCTGACCCATAGAACGATAAAAGTATACTTCTTTAGTATAAAATGTACAAGCAAAACCACTAATAGGTTACTAGTTAAACACTCACAGGTTTATTGCCTCCTCCAAAAACTTTTTTTGCACCACCCCGAGCTGCTTCTGCAATAGCATCTTTTCTCTGAGCCTCAAATTCTGTATTTTCACGGTTTTCTTTGTCTTTGGTATTATCTAAAGACTGGAGAAAAAAGATTATCAGTTATAGTAAGAAGAAAATCAGATATTTCAATATGTAAGAAATTTAATTACCTTAAAATTACGATCTTGAGAGTTAATTCTAAGGATTTTTTCACCAAAAGGAATCCAAGGAGGCGGTCCACCTTCTTCACCCACTCTCCCTCGAGTGTGTTTCGCCAAAGACTGAGATGAAAAAAAAATTCCATTCACAAGATGATATTAAGAAATGTATCCAAATTTTACATATCATAAAACAAAGGGTACTAACAAAACATACTCAAGATAGGCAATAAGTTTAATACAAATTTTACAATAATGATAAATGTTAGATTAATAAAAAGTTTTGCCCCGCTTTTCGTGATCATTTACCCGATTAAGTTCCCACTTCTCCACAAGATGAGGCACTTTTCCTCCTAGGACTTCTAAGCAAGATGGTCTCAGCAATAATATACCGTGGGCCATGGGAAGGTCAGTCTTGAGAAAAAGTTTCGTACCAGGTGGTGTATTCAAACTAAAAAAATGAATATACATACAAAATCTCTACAAATTACCTTCTGAGTGAATAATGGATTCAAGGTGAAATGGCAATTATGAATTTACAATACCTAATTGCAGATATGTGCTCAACCTCAACTGCTTGGCAGCATGTTTGTCCATCAGAAAGAGACAATTTAAGCATCCGAGGAGCTGCCTGCGACTCTTCATTGGCTTTTGGTGCAGATATATTTCTTATCTTTTGAATTTGAACGACTATCTTGCCAGGTATCTATCAGAAAAATAAATGTTTATCACACATTTCACTTAAATAAAATTCTTCAAGTCCTTATACATGTAAATATTTCTTACAGTTTCAAGTTTTCCTTTGCTGATATCCTCTGGGAAACTGCCACAGCTAATTTCACGCAAGTCAACCTACAACAAATAAAAATAAATGTGTTAATAAAATAAACAACATTCAAGAGAGACTGTTGTTCTTTAATGGTGCGTGTGTCACTTACATCAATAGCGTTACGAATAAAAGCTTTGATGTCTCCAATGCTGCCATTGACTCCCAGAAGATTAAGCCCGTCTTCCGACAAGTACCTGAGAATTACGAACTATTTAACGCAATTTCACAATTATGATTGGGTCGTAGCCTACTCCATTACGAACTTTCAAGCAAGTAAAGCAAATTCACAACTCTCATTCATGGATACACAGTATTTATCACTATCCAATTGATAAAGGCATACAGATTTCGCAAGCTTATATTAAAGAGCATGAAAATAATTAAAAATTACGTACCACCCGTGCTCCTTCAACTTGTCGGCGACTGCCATCTTCCTAGGCCAAATCCACACACACAAATGAGAATAAAAGAGTACACGGTATCTGAAGAGAATAAACCATCTTTGCCGTTCGTCACACTTCACGGTTCACTTGAAGAGTGTTCTTTTATTTCCAGTCTCTGAATAGAAATAGCTATATTTTGCCCTGACGTTTAATTCGTAATCGAAGTGAGTAGTCATATGACGACCATACGAACTTGACACAAAAACTAGACCCTGGCATGATACTGTATTGCATTTTATCCACTTGAACATATTGGAACTTTTTGCACTACCGATCATATATTCCAACTTAACCAAATATGAGCGAGAACTGGAAAGTATTTTAGCTCGAAACTACTCAAGTGTAACAACTGTATTACGGAAGAATCACGATCCATCCGAGTGGACAATTCAAGTTAGTGGTCTTGTCACGACTATTTCGGTTTGCCGTAATTTCAATAGATTCAGTGCTATTCGGTATATGCACTATATCAGTGCAATCAATATCGGCGAGGAAGAAATTTAGATGTGCCAAAATAATGGTTGCGAAGCGATTTAGAAAACTTGAAAATCTTCTAGACCAAGCTAGTGCGACTCCGAGGCCTTAATTTGTTACTGGGTTAAGGTATGATCCCATTTCGTACTTCCCTCGATATTACACTTTATACACTTTTGTTATTTTTTATTATTTTACAAAGGTTCAGGTTGAAAGGTGGGTATAAAACAAACACTGAGTTAAAAAAATCATACATCTTTCACAAATTCAGCATTTACTGATGCGATATAATACAGGATACAAATTGGCTTTACCCAAAAGGCAATCTGAATTTGAAAGGTTGGGCACATGAAATTGGTTAATATACATAACATGTTAAGTACTTCATACTTTATACAGTGAAAGGCGACACAGAACCAAAAATAAACATTTTTAGTCTCATACATTCTATCACAAAGTAACACTCTTTCAATATATCATACATAATTCAGACTCAATGACACATTCAATATAGAACAAAATCATTCTAAATATACATCTTAAATATTCATCCATGCAACTTATTAATTCATATACAACACTACTCTTGGCAAAAAACCTGGTTTCCTGCACTGGACTGATTCAAAATTACTGCAACATGCTGTCTTACATTCTTAATCATGTAAATATTTTACACTTGTCAAAACAAATTATTCTCGTAAGGAATGAGATAATAATGAAGCATGAGTACATAATGCAGTTAGTCCAAAACCACAAATGGACCAGGAATCTGCAAAAAATTGAGCAGCACAAGTTGGAGGAAACCTGCCGTGCACCAGTGTGAAAAAAAATAAAATAAAAACTAATCCAACAACTGCCTAAGAAGGCTATAAAGAGAACAGGAAATAACAAATAATAAACAAATTTGTGTAGCCACATCTAATAAGTAAATAAGAAATCTTTGGAAACGATCTCTATAAAGAATTACCAGGCAGGCACTTACTTCACAGCCTGTCTAAAGAGGAGTTTCCACTCACCCCTCCCAGAATGTTATTATATCATTGGTTGATCTGAGATTCAACAATGAAATTCTTTCTCCTATACCACTCCAACTATTCTTGTAAGCACTCCCTAACCATCAAAAATAAATATTGCAGCACTACATTTGGCTACACATATCAATGGTTTGTAAGGGAAGCAGTAAGAGACACCTAACGCAAGATATTCATCGTATCAATAATCATTTGGTTAAAAGAACATAAAATTTCATAAAACTCTTTTTCTCCACTGCACCCTGTCCCCTGCATATGCTTCAAAAGTACACCAATGAAATAAGACTTCTAGAGTAAGTCAGAATAAACTTTTTAAAAATTACAGACACTTAAGAAACCTATTTCTATAATTCAACCAGTGATTTGGTTTCCAGTGATATTTGTTTCTAGGTCTGCATTACTTAAAGCTTCCTCCCCAGTGATGATAGTGCTTTTTCTTCTACCTGCTTATTGCAGCTTAACCACTGAAAACAATGGACGCATAAGTGCACTATCTACACATTACAATTTTATCCAGTTCAAAGAGTTACAAGCTAGCTGATCTGAATATATTTGTGATAGATATAAAATATATACAATATCCTTCAGGGGTTAACATCATGATTGAATTGAAACTTTCAGAGTTTTTAATTTCAGCATTTAGTATAGCACATAAGTTGAGTCTCTGAAAGTGCAGGTTTGCGTGTCACAGAGGGAATGAGTGAAATGTATCTGAAGAAAGAATGGAGAGTTTAAAAAACTGAAAAGCTACAGAAATGTGAAGGTGGTTGTTGGAGAGAGACTAGCAGTGGCACATAGCCTAAATAGGGCAGAATTACAGCTGCCTCAAAGACCATCACGATGCCACACCCACTTCTTTGATGTATGGTCAAAGCGATGAGCCAACCATTGCTGTTCTAACAGTTGGTAACGGCCAGGGGAAAGATACAAAGGCTTGCCTCTCCTACAACAAACAATTCTTGATATATTTCTGGTCTCATAAATTGAATTAGCCATAGCAATGCTCAAAGATTAAAATTTTCTTACTTGAGTTCACGGTCTTCCTCACCAAAACTATCCAGGTACACAGATCCCCATAAACAAGCACGCTTTCCTCGTATCACAAGAATATAGGATGATGTCACCACTAGATACATTGCAGTACCACCTCCACAATCAATGGAATGCTACAATAAGAAGGAAAATTAGTTACTTTTACTAAACCATTGGGACATACACAAATAAAGAAAAACAACATAACATGAAAAATAAATAAATCAAAATTATTTTGTTCTCACTTTAATTTAAAAAATCACTAGTAATTTTAGTTCAATCATGCTTCAATTACAAAGTAAATAAATACATTGTAGAAACAATAGAATAATTATTGTGATGATCTTGAACAGCAATTAAATTGCAGTACACACATCATTTTCATAATACAAGAATATAAAATTAATTCTTCTGTTGGAACTTTGAAGTTCAACAATCATACTTGAATTTTAAAGGCTGAACATTACACAAAGAGAAAATTTTAGAAAAATAAAATTTAAATGAACAGAAAAGCAGTACAGTTTTAGCAAAAACAACAACTTGAAGAGGAGGGAAAATTATTAAGGCCAATTTACCAATAGAACTTAAATGTTTGGGAATGGATTGACTTTCTCAAATTTACACCTTAATTCTTGCACAAAGAAGTTTCAATGGTGAAGAATTTCAATGTGAAGAAACATCAAGTCACTACTTGTTAGGGTTTTGGAGTTCCAGTTATATTCAGCTTTAGTTGGGAGCCTCCTGTTTCTGACCACAAGGTAAATTGAGTCAAGTTTTGTAGTTAAAAACGTGATGTTATATTCTTTGTGGTATCATTCCCATCAAACACAATAGAAATTAAAATTTGATTTACTATCGTGTTAGTTAATACAAGGGATACAATTTATTTATTTTTATAACTAATTTTGAATAAAGAAAACCTGCGAGGCCCCAGCTGTTTGCACTTGCTACAAAGTTTCTTTACCAAAAACACCTCACGCAGAAGTAATAATATTCTTGTGTTGTAGACAACTATAAAAAACAGGAAACAAACACAAAAATCCTTGTTTTCAGATATTTTGTTCGGTTATTGTCAATGCCCTCCACTCACCAAATAAATACACCATATTTAAGGAATTCTTCCCAATTAAGTATTGATGTCATAAAAACCTAACAGCTTTATTGTACAAATATTTTTCCTTGCACTAACTTCGATACAGAAATTTTGTTACATTAAGTAACCATATACTAAGTTATACTAAGTTAAAATGATTTTGGGTTTTTTCTCCTATTTTCAGTCCATATAGACAAGCCTTATTTAGAATGAGACAAACAAATCTTTACAGCATGTACCATAATTGAAATATCAGAAATGAACTTTTCAGACTAATAAAAGAATCATTTTATTATCAACAAAACAGGTGTTGTATTTTCAAATTTCAATCCCAGTAAAATTCTACTAAAATTTACATTTTTTTTGCTCAATATGATAGTTTTAGATAGTCTGTTCCCTCATTTTTTGTCAACAAAACATTTGAAGAAAAAAATTTTTTGAATTAAATTTAAAACTCAGAATTCAATTTTTTTTTATTTAAAGAAACTTTTTTTTCTAAACATTTTTAGATTTTCAGTGGATACAGTAATTTCGGCTAATGTAATTTATATTTTATTTTTTAAGCAATGACATTCATAAAAATAAATTCCAAATTATCATTATTATTAGAATTCCAATAATTGCTTAAATAAATATGGGCAAGTGAAAATGATTTATGGTCTGATTTATACTACATTCACAATTCAGAATGTGTATCAGGATAAGACACTGCAAATATCAGGACTCTAATGATCTTGACATTGACGAGCCCAAAAGCCCCACCAGAAAAGAAAAAAAAAACACCTGCAAATATCCTTTATATAATAAATTTATAATAAAATAAAACTTGAATTCTTCATAACCACTCAAAGAACAGATAAAGAAAAACTGAAGCAGTACTTAATGTGGGAATAAATACTAACTAAAGAAATAAACACAGATATAAAATCAAAAGACCCAATTTTTGCAGGGAAAAAATGTCTGCTAATATTTATGGTATCAATTAGAGAAATTGCAAAATTCCAACATTTAGGCTTCTTAAGTAATCTTCCCCGTGAACTTTTAAATAATTCACAACTTCTTGAGACAAATTCCAGTTTTTTTTTAAACTTCCAGTTTTAAAAATACACCCTTCAGTACTTGTAAATCATATAACCATACAAGTTAAGAAATGTTTATAATCAACTATGCTGTTAAATTTAAGGATTAGTCAGTTTCAAAATTCTTCAATTAGATTCTGGTTCCATGATTTCAGTTCTTAGTTCCGAACAAAGTACTTTATTAACTAACTGGTCCCTCTGGTGGCTCAGGGGCAAGTATGCTTGCTTGTCATCAACTCACTCAAGGTTCAATTAGCGACAGATCCAGAAAAAAATTGTAGCTTTTCACTTCACTACCTACATTCCAGTTCATATAGCTGTGACAATTCAAAAGCAAGCCCTCCTCCTTCTATCCTCCTACTACTGCTAGTATCACTAACTCTTAGAAATATTAACTACTCCTACTAACAACTCGACATGGGCCAAGTTGTTGGTAAACACAGCTAACCATCCCCATGTAGATAAGCTTCAATATCATGCTACATTTTCCATTTACAAATACTACAATACAATAATATGAACTAACTACATTTAGTATAAGTTCAGTTTTTGAAAATTGTTAATCAATTAAGCCTACCTAATTTTTATATAATCCATATTATTGACCCCAAATTTTATAATATTAACTGGTTATTGAGACTGGGACATTGTAAATAAATTAAATAAACAATAGTGTTAAAAATATAAAATATATATGTCTAATCAGTTATAAAATGTGTGTATATAATAAATAATCTAATTATTTATAAGTGTACAAGTGAGAATAGTTTATGGTTTTAATATATTTTTTAAAATTATTTGCATATTGGGTGAAGTTGTGGGTTTTTTTCCTTGTTTATGGACATGCGTCTGGGATGTAACGCCACAGTGAAGCACGCGTCGTGCAGTAGTGGTTTGTAAGTATGAGGGGTGTTTAGTTGTTTTGGTGATGAGTGCGAGACATCTTCAGTAAGTATGTATATGGGTTGGATAATGGTGAGGCAATACTAATATTCATTTTTAAGAATAAATGAGAAATGTGGTGTTGACTACTAGTAAAATATTTATTCAGATAGTACTTTCGTCAGCTTAGCTGGCATCTTCGATCTAACAATGCCAGGTATCAAAGGCCAAGTGTGAAGGGTTGTTTTATGTGTTATGGTATGTAAGAATTAACAAGATTTGTGATTAACAAGTGATGAGTGAGTTGTTGTATTGTGAAATTATACAGGTGGATTTTTCAGATATATACATCTGAAGTATTTAGTATTTGTTAATGTACATCCATTATTTAAGTTATTGCTAGTAACTAAGAATATCGACTAATAGTAGACCTTGTTGTGTGTAGCCCTGATGAAGAAAATATAAATTTTTGAAATTTTGAAAGTATGAAATTGTGTATTTTCTTCTTCAACCCAGTCTCAATAACCAGTTTATATTTTTATACAATTTTCTTGATTTTTCAAAGTGTACAAAATATTTTTAAATGTGTAAGTTCCTTAATTGCTTTTAATATATGGACCCATTAATTTAAAATAGAGATACTATATGGCATTCCAATGCTATTTATTTGTTAAATTACTGGTGTGTCCATTCCTTTACATCAAAACTCTTTTTATCTGTATGATTGTAATATGAACACACTAAGTTAGTTTTGATATTCTTTTCAATTTACTGTTTTAGCTTTACAATATCACATCTATAAAATGAAATAAAGAAATAAACTTAAATAAAATTTAATTAAATAATTGTACAGAAATAGACTTAATAAGACAACATTCCTCCAAAATATTCTTAATCTAATGACTAACAAATTGTATAATCATATTAACAAATTTTATGCTACTACATTTTTTTAATTTTTTTAGTTAGGGAAAAAAATTCACTTAATTACTAAAAACCAAAAATCTAGAATTTTACTGAATTCTGATCTGTGGAATTATTAAATGAGTTTTTAAAATATTTTTGTATGCTATCAATTTTTCAAAGAATTTACACTACTTTTTCTAGATATCACCAAGAACCGGAGGAATTGAGAACGGAAACCATCCCATCCCAATTAAACTATTGAATTTAAATATTCTTCCCATTTTCTTCCTTATTACTCGTTCATAACGAATTATTATTGAGCAACATTTACATATTGTATTATCCTATTCAATTCAGCCTACTTTGAATTAAGTTTGTGAACTCCCCATTTCATTTATTATTTTTGAAAGCTTTTACCATTTAATCATCATCTACATAATGTTGTCTTTTATAAAATAAATAACAGATGAACGATTTAAAATTAATTGGTTGAGAGGATATTCATCAAAATAATTGAGTAAATAATACAAGGGAAAGTGCCATAGAAAAACCTTTAAGCTACCTACCTGCACAGCTTCACATACATTATGTTGCTTGCAGCAATTCTCTCGTAAACACACAAGAGCACCACATAATAAACAAATACTAGTTTCACGTGGAACTGAGTGACACTGAGTACATTGGCGACGATGATAGAACTGAAAAATCCTATCATACAGCTCTGGCAAGCGAAGAAGTCGAGGTTGCTGCCAGAGAAGATGCTGTTCAGCAATGAAGTTTCTGGCAGAAACCTGAGAACGATGGGCAAATGCTGACATTTCCTCACACCAGGCTCTAGCAGTCCCTGCTTCACCATGTGCCCAGTTAAGAGCAACAGCTGCATTAAAATGTTGCCAATCCATGCCTTCAGTGACAAGTTCCAAATAATACACTAGCCGCACAAACTCTGATTGAGGTGTAATTTCAGGCAAAGGTTGTTCATACAGATGATGTCTCAGGAGAGCAGCAAGACGTAAAAATGGCAAGCATAGTTGTTGGACCTGAAGAAACAATAGATTTATTAAAATCTGTTAAGTTTCTGACATCACAATATTAATGCAGCACATGAAATAAAATAATTAAGTAAATAAAATAATATATTAAATATGTTTTCACACATGTCTTCACAAATTATGTTGTCAATAATACATGAAGTTACCCTCAGACAACAAAGGGGATTCAATCCCTCAAAAGCATGAGACACCAAGGAAAATATTTTTTAAAAAAAGTTAATTTAATTCATTATAGTGTAATATTAAAACTATTCCTGAAAAATTCTTTTTCTTTTAATAAGTCATTTCATAGAATTTTGATAAAATTGTACAGGGGTTCATTAATGAAAATGCAGGAACCAGAAACCAAAAATGTATTTGTTTCACCTAATAAAAATGTTAAATATATAATAATTTAAGGGAGTTACCATGAGAGTTTAATCAAAGATTTCTAAAATGTTGTAAATTATTTATGATTCTTATCATGTGTAACTGAATACAATTTCAAATAATTAAAAAAATTTTTACACACACCTGAATTTCAATATCTACAGTGGAACTTGCTGCGCTTTCTGTACCACCTTCCAAAAAAAGTTGTGAATTTTCGAGAGTTTGAAGAACAAGAGCCAGAGCTGCATCCAGTGACCAACGAGCTCCAGAAACTGGTTCAGGGGCAGTGCGTCTCTGAGTGCGTTCGACCTCAGACAGATGACAACTCAACTGTGTTACTACTTGGAAATATAGGAGATTGTAGAGCACCTTCACTACACATGAGAAGTATGCTGAAACCAAATTGTACAAATTAGACACATAACACTTTAACTACTACTCAACCAGAATTATAACCAGAGGCTTGAAAGGAAAAGTGTTTCTATCAAAATTAGAAAACAAAATGATTTTTGAGTCAAAAAAGGAAATTTACAACTGTCACATGATAAAAAAAAAAAAAAAATGAAAGAAATAATACCACATTCATCATGTCAGACAAATTTCACTTTTGTAATTGCTCTTGTTGTGGCAAGAGCAAGAAGTTAAGGAAGGTAATCATTTTAATTTATTTACAGACAAAATTTGACGTCATATTTTTTCCTGATCAATGATTAAATTTAATATTGGCTTCTGTCCTTTGCCTCGTCAATTTAGTAAATTGTTCAATTAAATTTTAAAGCATGAAATTTTGAGAATTAAAAATCGGACAACGCTTTGTTCTATATCACCTAGTGATTCTTCAGTCAAAACCGTTTTTGACGTTAATGCATAACTTAATCTGAGCAAGGATAATGCACAATTTTCAATTATGGCCATACAGGACCAATGTGTTTTTCTAATTTCAATTCTGGTTTGAAAATGAAAATGCTTTTCCACAGAATTTACATGCGAATACTAAAAAATTTGCTTCTTATATTGTAAGAAATGTACTCTGAATTAATGGAACAGAAAAAGTCCTCTACGAAATAAATATCCTTCACAGACACACAAAACCTTTAAAATCTTCATTACAACCTTTAATGAATACAAAACTAGCAGAGAGAACTTTCAGTTTTTCAAACTGCTTCAAAGCTTTGCCAGAACAAACAATAAAATCTGTTGTAAATTACTTCAGGAATTCAGTGGAGTCACAACAATAAATTATTGTAATAATTTAATAAAATCTGTGCTTTCAGTTTCCTCTCTGTTCAATAGGTTGTGAAGTCCCTCTCTGTGACAGGCGAACACTTTATACTGCCGAGTAGAAATTACAACATTGCGATAAACAATTTTTGTGTATGTCACTAATATATACAAATATACATTTGCTTATGCAGAAATGGTAGGTCCAACCATCAAATTAGTTCTGTGAGTGAACTCCAGCAAGTGACTTAATTATAGTTCTTTTGTTTTTAAATAACAAATCCCATTTCTCTTACATTTTCATCAGTTATTAGACAGTACTTATTCAATTCGCAGACAAGTTTCATACCCTAGAAGGTTAGTCCCAGATTTATGATAAGTTAAGAAACCATAGCTACAGGGTTTAGTTGCAATGGTCAAAGAATGTGAACCTGTAGGTTGTCAGTGTTTTACATCTTTTCTGTGTTTACTTTCCACTTATATAGTTCTGTTTTCCAATATTCAGGTTTCAATATCAATGTCATGTATGTTGTGTTTATATTTTGCATTATTTTATACTAACTTTGATCCAGATGCAATGGAAGCAACAAAATGAACTGAGTAAGAAGGGCAGCTGGATCATGTAGTAACAGAGGAACCTGTCGTTCCAGAGGAGCAAGCGCTAAAGGAGCACAATCTGGTTCTGGACCTGCTCCAGTAACTTTTTGCCAAGTCTGCCAAGCAGGCCACGTAGCCAGAAGTCGTGCATGCATAGCCAGTACATGTAGAAGAGGAACTAAAAAGAAATAATACCAATAATTTAAAACACACCAAATATTACTGAAATTTATAACACCTTTCTTACATTATTTATTAAGTTCAGAATATTTGGTTAAATAACACATACAAACTTAACATTGTAAAATGTATAGAAAAACTATAATAGTGCATGACATTCTAAGGGAATAGATCATGTTTTTTTTCAATAAGTTAATAAAATATTAACGCAGAATAAGAAAATAGGTTCAATGTAATTTGAATGAGAAGAGCCTCCAATCAAACTGACACTGCTTTAAATGTCACAGAAATGTAAGACACAATAATATGCAATGGATGGAACAGTGTATGGAGAAAATGGTTAGGCGAGTGCTAAATAAGAATTTTGTGTTTTTTATCTCTTAAGAAGCCTTAATACTTTTATAATTGAATGAAACTTGTTTAATCTGTGATAACTTGTTAAAGTTCAAATGAAAACATTCATCCTCCTTCAGTATTTTGGAGCCCTAATGAAGTCAAAAAACATCGGTACAAACACAAAGCAGCAACTTAAGTCTTTTCCTTTAATTTAACTTTGGTTGTCCAGAAACTAGGAAGTTTTTAGATCAAAAGTTCTGAAGGACAGACAATTTTTGGTATATATATTTTTTAAGGAGATTCTGAACAAAAACCTAGGTTTGCTGACAAACATTTATGACTGGAAAACCCCTTTTCTGTTGGCAAACCTCCGATCTGTGTTAACTATACCCCCCCTCCCCCCCCAAAAAGAAAAACACTACAGTTTTAAAAATCCACTCTCCTCCAACACTTTCCACCCAAGCGCCTTTTCTCTAACCGAGGCTACTAGTCTAAGTTATAAATTTTATAATGGACCAAGTTATATTATTTTTATTGAAAACAAATAAATTACATATTTCCTTTTTGTATGTTAACAGAAGCTAGTGTCATTGAAAATTAACTCACCAATGCAAGACCGTTTTGGAGTGAGTAAGGTCATTGCCTCACCACCAGGACTCCCACTTTTAGGAGTAGAACCAGCTGCTGCGGCTGCAGCAGCTGCTTGACACAAAGAACCACCTCTCTGAACAAGTTCTACTTCTAGGTTAGTGCGTGCTATAGAGCTCACAAATAGAAATAGACTCTGGGAAGTTGGAGAGGCAGATTTTTGCTTAAATTTATGATGCGTGCTATTCGTCATATCTTCCATAGACTTGGCCATCGCTTCAACAAGACTTGATGACATTGGAGTAGGAGGATTCTCTTTCAGAAAATTGCACAATTCTGTCACAATGGCTGGAAGACCTAAAAAAATTATTCAAGATGAATAATACCTCTCACTCAAGGCAATTTTCTCACACAAGATTTTTGTGTGTGTGTGTGTGTTTTGATTTAAATATTCAGAAAAGAATGCATTTATGGCTGATATACATGGATTGGATGATTATCTTCAAATTTGTAAATATTTTAATGTAACCAAATAACCAACAAACAATTAATTTATTTTCATGTCAAAAGATTAATATACTTGAGAAACTAAAGAATTGCAACTACACATGACTCAAGAGAACACAAAAAAGAATCAGAAAATATAAATACAACAAAATATAGAATAACCATTAATTTTAACACAAAATCTTTGTGAAATAGAAACCCAGTTAAATACAACTGATAACATTAATTACTTAAGTAGTCATTATAATATATTAAGAACAACATACCCCCTGGCCTGGAGCGAACTACAGCAGCACATTCTCCAAGCTGAGGAGACAGTGGCAAAACTGAATTTGCAAGCTGCCGACATAACGGGCACCAATATTCCCCACGATCAACAGCAATGCTCTGCTGCCGCTGCTGTGATCGTAAGGATTGAAGATACGAACGTAAGCAATCTAGGTGTAGATGATGTCCACAAGTTTGAACATGTACCCCCCCTTCCCAACCAAGGTTTACTGAAAGTTGCCAGGAGAACTGAAAAGAAAAATTGAAATAAGAATAAAGAACTTCTTTGGAATACTTGGACTTCTTAAAAACATTCAAAACTTAAGAATAGATATGTACATGTTCCAGAAACAAAAATTAACACTTACACTATCAAATTGCATTCCTAATTCTTCTACACGACGATCAAATTCACTGGCTAAGCTATCATCACGACGCAAATTACTTCGCTCTTCATCACTAGTAGGTAAGGAAGCTCGATCTGTACTGCGTCGTTTATGACCCAAGACACTAGTGGCCTGAAAAAAATTAAACACTTAATGCAGATTATGCTATGAGAATTTTTCAAATCCTTCCTTCAAAATACATTTTACTCCTTACCTGGACAAGAACCACAAGTCCCATAGGCTTGTCTTCAGTACTAGGAGTGGTCTGACTGCAAATGACACAGTCATAATCTCTTTTACTGGCTAATAATGTAGCACCATCTTCCTCTCGCCAATCCATCCCTGACAATGCATCGTCATCTACAAAATTAAAGGTCCATGCAATTAAAAATCAGCAAGTGTTAAAGAACTTCTTTAACTTCTACTTATTCAAATAGATCATTGCTTCTTTCAAGACATAATTCAAAGGAAAAAGAAAACACAGAACACAATAAGAATTTTGCCTTAAGTTCAAATCAAGTATCACGAACACTATTTCTACCAAGCCCAAATCCCACAAAAAAAGCGTAGATCTTAACAAAGTAGTGGTTTCTCTGTAAAGGGATTTGCAGAAAAATTGAAGTATGCAATTCCCCATATTCAAGTATATTAACACAATTTCTGTATGTTCCTTCTTTAATCAACACCAAAAAAAAAAAAATTACTTTCTATATAACAGCTTTTTGCAGAGAATTAGTCGTAACTTCTTAAATAACACAGAGAATCAGATTATTTTTCCTAAATTTTTCAGCTACATAAACAGAAAATTAGAAGTTCAATTTGGATTAGTATATTTTAGCAATTCAAATTTTAACATGACAAAATTGGTGATTCCTTAGGTAAAGAGTAATTTACGAAATGTGGGTTCCCAAATTTGAAGAATTGTCAACATAACTATTTGTTATACATATTTTTCTTCCGTGAGCCTACCTACGGATAAGCTACATGCTAACTACAGCCCGAGAAATGGTACTGAGATGGCAATTGCAATCAGGATCTCCATCTTTGATTGCAGGGGTGTTAATCAATATAAAATTTTCGTCTTCCACCACAATTTGTTGGAATTAAAATATGTGATACACAAACAAATTTGTAATATTCCTCCTGATATGCTAAGAGCTACTGTTTAGAATGCAATAACACTATTTAACTTCCTTTCATAAAATGGTGAACACTACACTGAATATGGATTGTAAGAAGTTATAGAAATGATTAATAACATTGACCTAACATATTAAGCTGATGCCTTTATGTCTTACTTAGTTTTACAGCATTACATGCAGCAGCATTTCCCCCTACTCACAGTGGTGCGAGCTTGCCACTGCAGTTAAATTATTTTGTAAATGTCGATGGTATTCTCCCTCAATAAAGAACACACCCTTACCCGTCTCCATGGCGCGCTCCATGAACTCCTTCTGCTTGGACGCGAACTCCGCCATGAGCTTCTGCTGGCGCTCCTTGGCCCTGCGGCGTCGCTCCTCGCGCTCACGCGCTTCCCGTTCGCGCGTCTCCTCCTCGCCCTCTTCGGGTTTGCGTGGCCAGAGGCGGTTGCGCGTCTCTCGGATGTCCTCGCGACAGAATGCGTCCAGCGCCGCGACACGATGCAGCAGCTTGCTGAGGAAGAAGGGTCCGTCGCCGATGCGGCTCTCCGCAGCCTCCGCGCTCTCCGCCTCGTCCGGATTGAAGGAGTCGGGCGCCCCGGCCAGGTGCGAGTGAAGCTTCAGCAGAAGCGAGATGATGCTTTCGTTCACTTCGAGCGCGTCGGGGCTACCAG
Organism: Laupala kohalensis; assembly: GCA_002313205.1. Taxonomy (NCBI): domain Eukaryota; kingdom Metazoa; phylum Arthropoda; class Insecta; order Orthoptera; family Trigonidiidae; genus Laupala; species Laupala kohalensis. The sequence continues at coordinate 107,772 of NNCF01129743.1, forward strand.
TGCCACCGGGCTGAAACAAAAACGACAAATATAAAATCAACGAACTTACTCGCTGAGACAAACTGAGTTACATCTCAATTTTCTCTACATCCAGGCAGACCAGCACCAGATGGTAGTAGTCAATATGACAAGGATATCAAGTCCTATACATATGATGATCCACATGTAGCATTTCATGCTTGTTCGTGTATTCTTGGTCCAATATATCTCACAACATTACTAGGTCTTTAATACATATCGCAAAAACTATACAGGATTTTCAACTAGCTTTTGCCTTGGGACATTTCTTTGAAAATAATATTGAGGCTGAAAATATAAGAGGTATTCTAGTACTCAACAACTGAATACAATATAGTTTTGAGGCATTTCGATTTATGAATCAAACAATAGTGCCCAAGAAAAACATCCCCCTAATAAGAAAACATCTGGAGCCATGAAGAGGGAGAAGTCAAATACAGAGATTTGCTTTGTCCTCTAAAACATTTATTTTTTTTACAGTTATATCAGTTTGTTCACTCCCTGTTACCAAGAGGTTTCACCTTTTGTTAAACAGGGTGTCAATTAAGAAAAATAAATTTTATATCTTTGCCAACAATGGTGTATGCTAGACACAATCTTGTAGTTGTAACTTTGTAATAGAAAAGCATGTTTTGATTAACAGCATTCAAGATATCTGTTGTCATCACTAATTGATCCGAAAACAATACTTGTTTTAGTGAATTTTGAAATATTGAGTAATAAGTGAAAAGAAAAATAACGAGAATTTGCAATAGAGAAAAATTAACTATATCAAACTTAGAACCATCAGGATTGAAAGCTGAGATTAGGGAGTTGTGTTGCATATTGCTATGGTGATTTGAAATTTTAAAGAATACAACACGGAAACTATCAAAACCGTCCGTACTAACATCACATTTTAAAGTCGTTGACTCTGAATAAATATATGGTTCTACAATAGAATGAGAGATCCGTTCATAAAGCACCAACTCACCATGACCTGCTTCCGCTTTCGCAGCGTGGATTTCCTCCCAGTCGATGTGGAAGGCATCACGTCGGAGCGTCGCGTGCGCGCGAGGCGCGGGAACTGAGCCGCCACGGGGACCACATCCGTACTGGTCGAGTGCGAGGGTCCCGCCCAAGGGAGGCTGGGCTGCGCACCGCTGGGGCCAGCCATGACGGCGGCATGTGAAGGTGGGGGCGCGGGCACCGCCACGCCCGCGGGGACCACCTCGGTGCCCGTGGCGGACGGCAGCGCCACGGTCCCCGCTGCCGCCGCCACCTCCAACGATAACGGCGGCGGCGGCGGGGCCGTGATCGCGGGCACAGGAGGCGGCGGCGGAGCTTGAGCCCCGACGAAGGCAGCCTGCTGCGCGGTCACCGGGATCATATCCGTCGTTGACGCCCACATCGCCATCACCTCAGACTCTTCGACGTGAGCGGGGGGACTAGGCGACGGCGACCCGATGGGCACCATCTCTGTTCCAGTCACAAGGGCCGCTGCTCCCTCTGAAACACGATATGACATAGTCAACCTGGCAAGAGGTTTATTACGAACTTTAAGTTGCGCAGGACTGGTGAGTACATAACGTAGGATACCCGAAACCCTTTGTCTCTGTCCACTCTGCCTCTAGCACCATTTGGAAATCTATGGTAGAGGTAAACAAAGCATCAAAAGTACGGTGTGAAGTTCTTAACCTTTTCTCTCACTGTCTTATTTGTAAGAAACTACTTCCTTTTTCTCCCTTTCCAGATTTCTTGCAGGGTCAATGTACTGAACAAAATTGTAATTTTCCAATCTCCTTTCTTGACAGATTGAACCGTAAGTATGCATAATAATCAATGAGATTTTACACATTTGACAAGCATGAAGACAGCTGATATAAATTAACACTTACACACCAGGTCACGAAATTAGGAAAAACTATAAACCGTTCATTGACACATTAGTAAACGTGACTAGATAATATTTGTCACAATGAAGAAAATGTGAAAGTAACACTAAAAACGTCAACACGAACAGGTTTTCGAATAACGTTAAAACCTGAAAAAATGTCTACATTCTAGTATGTAAAATACAAAGAAGGGTGTATATCTAAAAGAAAAAGTCGAAAAGAAACAAAATGACTAAAGCAAGCTGGTTACTCATAACTCGACACATCTCGAGACCAATTAGCAAAGCCAAAAATGAATGTGTCGCATGGTTCCTCACCGTCCATGCTCCGCGAGGGACCCGGTGCATCGTCCGAGCCGGCACCGGCGCCCGCGCCGAGTTCCAGCATCAGGACGGGACCGCCCGAGGACGATTCGCCCAGATCGGCACCTTCCCACTCGATCTCACCTGCAACAAGAATGCAAATGTAAAACCGCTCCTTGGGTTCCCTTCCCATGCGTTCCGTTTCTTATTAATGTTCCTTTGATTTCATAAGGTGTTGTTTTTAACTTCATCGCATCATTTTTAGCTTTGCTTCAAAACTATGCATTACAGTTGCCTCGACCTCATCGCCACCCACGAAGATACAACTTGGGAGAATAGTCATTGGGATCAGTTCAGAAATCAATAGTGGGCAAGGGGGCATGGCTGAACCTCATACTTTCACTATGACCTTCATAGAACAAGAAAGTGAATAACAGTTACAATAATAAGCAAGAGCTGTACACCTCATGAACGTTCACATATTCTCTTAAATGGACTAATAGTTTGGTCGGCATGCCATGTTTCCTTCCGTGGTGTCGTGCCGATTAGTAAAATTATCCCACTACCCCAGATAATCGTCACCATAATCTTCAAGATAGTTGCCCCGAACACATTTTTACAAATTGGATCAGTGAAGAACACGTTATAACCTGACAATATATTGCAGGAACACAACGTTCTAAAACCTGCTCCATCTTCGAATGATGTTCGGTAACTTATTAACGTTATACCATACGGCATAGGAGCAGGAAGTCCAGCTTGGAAAATAGTTTAAAAAATTGTGAATTAGAAAGTGGAAGCTCGCAATATACTGTACTCACTGGTATGGTTATATGTTTAAATAAAACGAACATTATTGGAAGACCTATATTCAAATGTATATGTAAAAAGTAATAACCTTTTTAATGTTGTTCTTAACTCATTATATTCAATAAAATAGTTTCAAATCAGCATTTAAACTTTCTTGGAATTTTCTAATTGAAAAAGGATTTCTCATATTCAAATTGAGCACGAATTCTGTGGAGGTAGTTGCATCAAATCTGACCCCTAACTCCGCACACAACAGTGTGAGTAAAGCAACCAATAAAAGGATAAAACACATTTACCAAACTAAGTTCCTTGTTGCATTCATATTTTCCTAGCACAATTACCATATCGGACACTTGAAATATCGTCATCGCGACATCGAATTCCTCGGCGAAGACAATTTGTCATCAGAGATTTTCTTCATACTGATGTTAACGGACGCGCCAGACGGGCGCCGCGTAGCGGTACGATGCTTTCACACTCGCTCTGCCCCTCGAGCCTCCAAGCACTTGACGTTAATGTGGTCCTATGCGCCGCGGAATTAGACTACACTAACTCAAATGGCAAAGGGCAGCAGTCCTCGAACCCTGCTTCACCAAGGTCAAGGCAAGAAAAGAAGTCCCCGGAAGCATTCAGTGAATTACTGGGAAGTGCATCCTTCCATTGGGATCAATTTTTGGCACATACATGGAAACAAAAACGTGCAGTGGGAAATGGGTGACTCTCACAAAATTACGGTTAATTGCGGTAAGTGTTACTTTTCACAATATAATTTATTCGGAATGAAAATATTTCCGTCGACTTGGTCCGTTACGTATTAAAAATTTATTTCGGCAAACATCTACTCTTTAAGTTCTAAATACACTACGAAACGAAGAAACTAATCACTATATTACACCAATAACAAAAGGGCTCTAATGACCTAGATGTTGGGGAGCCCTAAAGTCACAATAAAAAAAGAAAAAGACTGAGAAAAACCTATTACACTAAGTTTTGCTTTTAAGTCTGCATAAAGGTAAGAAAAGTTCAATTTTATACAAACTGATTTATTGATACGTACTGTCGGAGCTGTCGAACACTACAGCTGGCTTAGGTTCGACACGCACTCGATGAATGATCTTCCTCAGATTGCTGGACAACCAGTCGGAAGAATAAAACGAACTAAGATCCTTGTCTGTGACTTCAGACTCTTCGGAATGTGATGCCTGGCAAACCTATAACAACGGTACACAAATATTACCGTGCTTATCCCATAATATAAACAAAAATTTAGAGTGTTTTCGCTCTCAAGATTCATCGTTAAGTCAAATTTCTATGCCACGGTATGCAAAAAGAAATGGTTGTACATAGCGAGACACAGGCCACCTCGACTTTCTAATACAACAGTACATCACCCAAGCAAATAGTCAAAATACCTTGCATCCAGGGACGGATACAGCTAATATTTTAGGGGAAATAAAAGAACATAGCCTTGGACATAGAGTATTCCAGAAAAACATACCAACCTCGAAACAATTTGAAAATTGTAAGTTTAGGTCATCTAAGTGTTAATTAAGAAGAATATCTCTACAGTAATATCGTAATTTTGTGATTATTTTAATTTTTTGAGAGGTAGGAGAAAGTGATAAATGCAAAACTTTTATTATACTTAAAGATGCAAAAATTCCAATTTCTCGCATTGCACCAGATTGTCTGTCAATGGGAATTTTTTTGGAGGGGGGGGGTCATGACCCCCATGACCTCCCCCTTGTATCCGCACCTGTTCCATTGTAGAGGGCTATAAGTGTAAACACGATTCATGATAATTAGTTTTTGGTATACGATAAAAGTCACGCAAAATGACAACCGAGTGGCATACATAAATTGGTTTCCATAAATTGTTTTCGAAAAGATAAAATAAAAGAGTAGAGTAAAATATTGAAATAACTGGGTTAAATTGAAATAACGGTACCCATACACTCAATTTTAAAAAAATCAGAATTGATCGACTCTTAAATCAGACTGACAATCTACATAATAGTGGCATTGATGAGTCTAAGTCTGGTCCCGTGTCGATTCAGGAACTATCAGATGAGCCTTGTTTCTGGACTTCAGTTGTCGAGAAAACGACCAGACAAAAGTGAAAAATTTTAAGAAACTGAAATTTAACCCATGACTACGTTTAGGGCGTTGACTACCTGTAAGACCCTTAGTTGGATGTAGTAGGTCGTAAAGAAAAAATAACCTAATTACGTAAGAAAACAAGAGGCGCACCTGTGACTGCGGGTCGAGAGGCTCCGCAGACGCGAGGGCCATTTCCAGTAGGTAGACTGTGAGTGCCATCACATGCTCCGAGACGCTCTGGCCGTGCACGGCGCGATGCAGCACGACGAAGGCGGCCGCGTGGAAGACGCGCGAGCGGAGCAGCTTCTGCGGGTCCTCGTATGCAGGGTGACAGGGTGCCGGCGGACGGAAGGGAGGCCACGGCGCGCCGCTGCCTCGAAACTTACCCGCCTGCTGCACGCTGCGTGCCAGCGACGAAAGCGCACATTTATACCTCGCCAAACACTCTCGACAGAGGCAGATTCATAAGGGGGCAATAATGAAGGAAGTCTCAGAACTCAAATTGAAACAAAATATCGCATAAAATTCGAGATTTCGACATAGTTATTCCGTCTCTAATGTAAAAACCAAAAGCAAATTCCAAACACAAACTTTCGATACCGTATATATAAATCTAAAACCCTCGCGAATTTGAGTAATGATTAAAAACGAGTTTTGGGTAGAACTCTACCAGACCGCGGGGAACTTAAAAAATACCAATCTCACAGTCCACTCAGCGGCATTAAAGTACGCGGACTTAATTGCTTGAAGTTTTTTGGAGTTAATTCCCTCGCTAAGCCGCAATGAAACGTACTGTAAACACGAGAGACTTCATCAACTACTGAACGAGTTCGTCATCAATTCCCACTAAAAAGGAGCAACAAAAATAATGTCAAGCGAGAATTCCTTCCTGTGAAGGTATATCATAAACGTTAAGTTATCAAAACCAACAATGTTAGGAAAGGCACTGGGAACACTTACTACTCCGTGTAGCGGTCCATCGACGTCTGGAAGTCGCGTCGGTGGACGGCCCGCAGAAGAACATGGATCGGATCGTACAGTTTCTCCCACACTTGCGGACGAGGGACGTACATACCTTGTTGCATGTTCCCACTCGCCTCCAAGTTGGGTGCTCTGTAGTCCGCCACCTGTGACCACACCCACACCGATTAGCAGGAACCGGTGAAATGGAATGAGCGGAGAAACTGTTTCTTCATACTCGACGCATGGGTGTGTTAAATGGATGGAAAAAGGGCCAAATCACGGAAATCTGAACAATATGCAAACACGATTTTTTTTTGTGCCAACTTATCTGTCGATGTAAATTTTTCTGTGCGAATTTACTCACATAAAATTCCAATAAAAAAATGACAAAAGATGTTTGTATAGCAAAATAGCTCTGTATATTATAATATGGCTGGTTCATTAGTCGCTTAGTGTGAGTGAAAAAACTAAAGAATCATCTACACAACAATCTTGTAGGGTATGAAAATGTGTAAATACTCTGAAATCCATCATACTGAATGATAATGCAATTAAAATTAGTAGAAAAACTCATTTTTGAGGTAATTGATTCGGATTGATGTTTCCGTCACGTTCGTCCACTCACGTAAATAATTACGTACTTAAAAAACGACTCCCTTAGCATTCCCCGATAAAGAAACATGAAACTTGGTGTGAGAATTCGCTCTAGTTATGCAAAGAAAACCGTACAAACGTAACATGTCATTTTATTTATCTTTCCGCCTAGTTAATTACGACAATCTAAGGCGACCAGTATCTTTACGACTAACGGTACTTTTCAAAGAACTTAACAAATTTTCGTTTAATTAAAATTTAGATAAAAAACAAGTTCCACTGTAAAAGGAATAATCTTGGCGCTCATACTCACGTGTTGAATATCTCGATTTGTAAAGGAACAACAGATTCGGCATTACGTAGAGGGTTTTCTTGCGAGATTTATGATTTGGAATACAAATAAGTCCGTGACAACGGGAAGTGCTTTATTCTCGAAATAACTATTAATATGCAAGTGATCGTGTGAGGTATTTTGCAAAACCCAAACCACTTAATTTCAACGAGGCATTCAATCAGAAAATTGAGATTACTATAAACAAGGTAAATTGAAAGCATTTGTATTATATTACTATATGTTTTAAACTGTCAACGCGTCTCCAGTCAATCAAAGTAAACAATTGCATGTCGAGGTTCGGTGTTGATAGCATACACAGTATTGTATAAAGAATATATAGTAATACAATCCAGTTTTTGATTTATTAAATCATAAGGCCGCGTGGCGGCCATCAGTGCTGGTGGCTCCATTGATGAGATGGGTGGCGAATGCGCAAAGTAAACAAATCATTCAAAAGTACAACTGAAGCTGTTCAATACTTTTGAACTCTGGTAAAGCAACACGAATCAACAGGATGGTTGCACAAAAGAAGAGGGAAACATATTCTTCATACCTCCGCTAGAACAGCTTCGAAGTCACGGCTTTGGGCGGTGCTACATCTCTCGGGCATGAGCTCGATGAGTTGACTGTGAGTCTTGTCACCCATGCACAGCAGCGTCACCAGCTCCAACTGCGACAGCGGTGCTTCACTCACACCTGAAACAAAGGCACATAGAACCTCAAAACAAATCACTGCACACACTTGTACTTTAAACGAGAAATATTTGCAAGTACGTTCTTTCTCTACACACGACTCGACGGAAATATTCTTGAAATAAGTATTGTAGGCAACCTACTAGGTATATAAGTAGCTCGCTCAACTTTCTTTTGTACTAGATCTACGCACTCCCGAGTTTCGACATCCGACCAATTGCGAGGATTATATTTCGTCACACGTTAATATCAACAAATGATGGTCGTAATCCAAAGTCACCAAATTATCGAAAGACGTACGTGATTTTCATCCAAAGTTTTCTTTCATCCACATACTTGTATGTTAGGTAATTAAAAAAAACAATATACTACGAGTCCAATAAATCAATTAGATTCACGAATGACATGGAATCTAATCATAGCCGGAGTTCATGACCGATAGTTTCCACAAACATTCAACGAGAAGACTGCAGTAATACACAGAATGCACAATGACGATGTTTCAACAACAACGTACTTTTGAGGGGGTCAAGGTTCCGAAATTTAAATATTTTGAATCTATTTAAAAGTAGAATTAAGGCTTTCCGCGGTGTTAAAATTAAACCTCGGGGAATAATAAATGCTCGGAGTCGGTAGTCGAATTTGACGAATACACAACTTACCTGTACGAGGTATGATAATTGGGAAGTTTCAATGGATTCATTTCGAAACAAAAGGGTGATTTTTAAAATGTGCAATAAGTTTTTTAAATTCACATTAGGGATACAACGATTCCAATAACACGATTAAGGAGTACCGGAGCATTCTTATGCCTCGTTACAATTGATAAAACGGATAGTTTAAAGATATGTGCCACGCTTCAGTAGCGCTCCAATAAAATAAATGCATGTCAATAATTTAAGCTATGTACACTTTCTTGATACATTTAAATATAGCCCAATACAGCAGTTTTTTAAAACCTCGTACAGAGTACATATAAAATTGAAATCCACTACACGTAATTGGAATTATGTGTAGCTCATGGAAAATACTAAATCAATTCCAACAATACACGCAAAAAACTAGAGAAAAACGAATTTAAGAGACTTTCTGATATGTCAAGAAGTTCAATCATAAGATGAGGAAAACCGCACATCAAACACGTCATACAATCTTGTTCCGAGACTTATCACTGGAATTGATGTCAACTAGCACGCTGTGGGTAGGAAGTTTCGTCACATAAATATTTGAGGACGAAGCGGATTTTGTTGTGCTTATCAACTTATCAATCGTATGACAAATAGAACAGCAAATTAATTTTACGGGAAGGGTGAGGAGAGTCGTTACTTGGTAAAAAAATTTAAACTGAAAGATTCCACAAATTCCTGCGGGAGAAAGTAAACCTAATCTCTTGGTTCCCCTTAATATGATTACACTCGCGTTATCAGCAATAATTCGGATTAGATCAATTACTTCAAATAACAAATAAAAAAAGTTCAGTATATAATAAAAAACAAATGTATCAAAAATCAACTGCCGTTAGAAATACCGAATTTGTAAGAGAAAATGAAAGAAGGGCAACGCAGTAACTCACCTAAATTGGTGCGTACACTCATAAGAGTCGCCAGGAAGGTGAGACAACTTTCAAGCATGGGTGCATCATGCTCACCCTCCAGGTACGACGTGTGAGTGGCTGCATACGGAGCCAGGCTCATCCACTCCAGCACATTGAATCTAGACAACACACATGGAATTACAAGTCATAGTTTAAAAGCCAAATCGGAAAATCATTTTTTTTAACAAACAGGATTATTTAGCATAAACCTAAGTTCTTTAAACAAACTGGACAATTTTGTTTCCCATAAAAATCTATTTTCCATATTCTGACGCCCATAATAATAAAATAAATGAATAAACATGTTCCTCGAAGACGTGAATTAAAGATATTTTAAAATAAAAATGTAAAAAAGGGATATACATTCAAATATTTCCAAATTCGAATAAAAACAGTTTGATACCGACATTGTCAAAAAAGTGTTCCAACAATACTAACTTATCAAACACGGTGCAAAGGAACGCTTCCGAAGGCAGTTGTGTGGCGCAAACTTGCAACAAATACAAGTCAGCGTCAACCATGGAGTTGCAGAAATTGCACTGGATATACGTCATCGCCTGTCCCTTGATCTGCAGCCCATTGCGCACCCACATTCCACTGAGAATCTCATAGAAGGCCACCTGCAAAAGAGATATACTGAACAAAGAACGAAGACGCAAAGAATATGTATATGTAAAATTTAAAACCTTGCGAAAGAGAAACATAGAAAGAAGTGAAATACAAGTTGTACCTAAGCGCTTTATCCTTATATTTCATCTCGTCTTCATTTTCTATCAAGCAATGTACCAGACTAAACATGTGACAAAGATTCCTTTTTTTACTATACTATCAAATATCGTTTTCGATACATAACCACCCGAGAACACAAACAAATTAATTTGTGGGGGTAGGTTCTCAAAAATACAATGACTTACGAAAGACTGGAATAGCGACAGTTTTATAACGGGTGAATATTTTTGCACATCATAAGGAAATAGATAATCCTTCAGAACAGTAGAGATTCAGAAAAATAATTCTTTTATCGCTGGTAAAAGAAAATATAAAACGCCTTCAGTTTCAGAGTCAAAATAACACTTCTTTTGCTTGGCAATGTAGTTTCAAGTCAATGAGCGTTACGATAGCGCACATTGCATCAGAGATCACTCTGCTTCATTTAAATCAGTATTTTCCTGAATGTTCTTCCTCTCACTTCACATATTTTAACTTCGTAAGCCGATCTTCCAGAATGAGTAATAATACATGTCACTGAAAAGTAGTATCGTACATACTATAACATTTTTTAAAAATTAACAAACTTCGTTTGAGTTTTACATTGATACTTATGTCAACATAAGGAATCACATATTACAATGAAATGTGTGATATCTACATTAATATGTTTTATTATACACGAAAAACCAACTTTAGTTACATTTATGAGCACAATAGCCATTAACGCATCATTACGAGTTCGTCCAGAAATTTGGCGGTCTAATTTCTATAGTTGTTTGAGGTCGGTGAATAGAGGTTTTTCATGATAGAGGAGTCCTAGCAATGTACGTAAATCTATCTAAATATATAATAAACATATTTTACATATTAATATATTAAGGTAATTATTATATAATTTTTTGCTATTCATTAATAATGGGTTTTAATTATTTCGAAATATTACACTCTCATCGAAAAGTAAACACCGTCGGAGTGCTCATCGGGACATTCATTGAAAAATATAAAAAATTGCATGTGAAAGGATAAATAGAGTTATCTAAAATACAACATAAAAAATAATACCAGCGTTATAGGTTAATAGAATAAAAATTCATTTTGAAGGCAACTGTCAAACTAATTACATTTATCGGTTCAGACCACTACTTCACGTTAATTTCTTATTCCATATGCTTGGCTCTACTATTAAATAATGCGGGGTACTGGTGTCATATTTCCATAATTCAAGACAAACCTTGCTGCTGCATGCTACACAGAGTAACTCCAACATTCGTCATACAAACCTTCCAAGTTGGTGTTAAAACTCGATTCGATACGCATCTTCCCAGGGGATTCCCTCTTAAGAGGGTTCCATTCGGAATAAACATAATTTGCTAAGGTCTCGTATTTAGTGACAAAAGAAACGCTGTAATTTAAAGCGAGAGAACACCTATTCTCGTAAGTCAATCCATCGTGTCCAGACCGTTGGTATCCCGTGGTTCCCAACGGTGCTCTAAGAATCGATAGTTGCAAAATACTTAAAAGGTACTTTACAACTAAATTAAATAATATTAAAAAAGCATTAAAGGATGCTAAAAATACTATTACGATACAAATCACACGTAAATAAAATTACAATCATTTAAAGTTCAAAAACCAAAGATTGGCAGAATTAACAATAAAATTGCAACTATCCATTCAATGAGAGTGAATACCAGGGCATTGTATGCACAGGCCACGGCTCTACTTAAGGGGCATTTGAAAGGCGTACAGACAAAAACCATGCCACATATTTATATATAATTAATACTTTTTTGTAAATAAATCGCCCTATTGAAATAGAAATAAGTCAATCTAAGCATACGTACATGTTTATATGATTTAAATATTTTTTTATACTTCACCGTAATAATGAATAATAGCGAGCACACATACATTTCACCGGAAAAGACTATTTAGATACAGACTTGCTCTATGTATCATTCAATAATTTTTCAGTATAGCTGAACCCAGAGTTTAGTGGGTCAACCAATTATGTCGAACGTAACAACGCTTAAGATGCTGTAATCATGAATACAGAACGAATATCACATTATTCTTACTTCTGCAACATGCAAGCAACATTTTGTTCTTAGTATCTCGCCAAATAGCTTGTGCAACTCCTACATAGTACAAAAAATCAATAAAGTACATAGACAGGTTTCCTTTTTGGACAAATTCACATCTATCAAATTTTATCAACTAAAAACAAAAATAACGTTTTGTGAATCTTGATTCCATCTAAAACAAGTATTTCACAATCTCTTTCAGTAACACAAAAGCGTTTCTATTCAGTAAAATAGAAATCTTCTGACACGCGCACTTCATGTGGTATCACTTGGTGCCAGAAATGTCTTTCGACAAACAATCATGTCTTACATTACCTTACTCTTGGAAAAGTGGACTATTTAAAGTTCATCTTCTCGTCATTGGTAAATATTTTAGAAGATGTGAAACACAGAAAGTTAAAAAGTACGAGTATTATGTACGATGGATTAAAACAATTCCAAAACACACCCAAGACTTATCATACTCAACATGCCTCGTCACTTAAAGTGAATTACGTAAAAAAGTTATGAAACATACACCGAATAGAAATCAACATCCATTTCCAGATTCCAAGAAAATTCTGTTCCTGTGGGTGTCTAGGTTTCTACGAAAATGTTATTGTGAATCGCATCAGTCGCAGCTAATGAGCAGCAATAAAAAACGATCGCAAAACAAGGCATGCGTTATCAGAGCGACTGATGAAGGTTATGGTGAAGGTTCATTTGCTCAATGCTCAGAATGAAGACATTCAGTTGAATGCTAACAACAGATATGCATGCTTTTGAATTTTACGATCTTAACTTTTAATAGGAAGATCGTTCCTGGAAGTGCTGAAGAACTAGTATACTATACAATATCAATGTTTCTTCTCTATCTTTTTTTAATGGGTGTAAATCTACAATACATTTAATTGATCTAATACTGCTTTATAGAATATTTGCAACAAATCATTTCCTAGAGACTACAAAATAAACTGTGAAAAACCAACTTCTCACCGGTGGTAGGAAGTCAATATTTTCTTTCCGAGTCTAACAACTGTTACATTTATAGCTGAATTTTAGTTATTTCGATTCTTGTCAGTAGCGGCGATTAGGAATCAAAAATGGGCGGGGGGGAGCAAAAAAATATTGATACTTTTCATTATGTCATTTTCTGTATATTACACTAAGTTTGATTTAAAGAATGTTATAAATCGAAGGAAAGACAATTGGTGACTACCACATAAAGGATGGTGTAATTTTTTTTATAATTCCCATTTTTAGACGGTTAAAATGAAATTATCTTTCCTTAAAAAAAGTAGGGGGCTGTCCCTAATCGCTTGATATTTATGAGAAATTAGGCTTACAAGCGCCAAATTTGTCAGTAAGTTACGTGGTATAAAATGATTGTAAATCTTTACCATATCCCCGACATCTTAACTTTTGCTTCACGGAGAACCAAGAAAGAGAAAAGAACGCCCGACTCAAAAGCCACCTTTGCGTCCATTTTAAAGAAATGTCCTGGCAATATATAAATTACGTCAATTACTGGCATGTGAATGAGTAATTCAACTTACCCGTATAAAAAAGAAAATTGCAGCTGGTTGTTGCTTACAAAATAATTGCTGTGGAGCTCTTTACTTTTTTTACAACTATAAATCCTAGAAGAATAGTTCAATGTATGGAGTAAGCTTGGAGTAGTCACTTAAATTCACTAAAAACGAAATAATTTTATAAACAATGCATGCAACGTTAATTTTATAAGTCCAATAGTTTTATTAATTTTAAAATGGAATCATATTGCTGTTGGCAATATTGCCAATATAGCAGCCAGTTCTGTTTTTAGCCCTTGAATCCCAAACATCCCGAATTGACATATTTCTTAACTCCCTATTTGAACAGATGGCGGCGTTCATTATGCCCCCGACATATCTTCGGCTCACGCACAAAACACACTGGGCGAAAAAATGTTTAAATGACAATTCTAATAACACATCTGAAGCAAAACATCTAAATATTCAATAATAATTTGGTATTTCCTGTGAGGCGCAAGTGGACGACGTACAATTAATATCATTGAACATAGATGAAATATCCTTAGAGTTCTCACGGATATTGCATTGAAAGATTCTGAATAAAAAAGGAGAAAACAGTTTTATATCTTTCATTAATATTCAAATATAAATTATTTTTCATATTTCGACAAGAATTTCCTCAATCTTCACATAAGAAACAGGTACGGCTGCTTTTTATAATCATTGTTTCCTTCTCCTTGCTCTGGTATCGTATCAAGTTGAAACTAAGGAATACGACCGTGCAAGTTTAAATTCGATTCGTTGAGTAGTTTTCGGGAGATGTGAATTTATACGAAGTGTTTGTAGAAATCGCCAGGGAATACATCATACTGCGTTAACTAATGCAAGGACATCTTTAATAACAAGAAAATCCATCGTGAAGTATAATGAATATTCTATGAATGTAAAAAAAATTTCCACTCAACGCCGCTTTTAACAGCAGTTGTTGACATTTCAAAGACCACTTACAGAATTGAAGCTTTATCTTCGTCTTTCATTTCCTAGCGGTTGGCAACACTAGCGAGACCACCATAGGAATTTGTACTCGCGCTAATAAAAGCAGTACAAAGAACAATAACACTATATAACAGTTTGTACGTTTAAATGTTTTAGAAAAAATATAGTTTGAAAAATTATTCAGGAAATATTGTTTTGGCTAGTCTTTTCTACAGATAGAGGAATTGATCGAGCGGTGTATACAAGCCGAGCATCGGGTCTAATTTTGTTTCCCTAGAATACAATATCTCCATCTCTCGAAACAAAACTCATGAAACCTATCATTGTAAAAAGTGTTAAGGGACTTAAGTAACCTCTTGGTATCGTGAAATAATATATATTAGTCGGAAACCATGAACCGTCATAGGTCTTTTGAAGAGTACGAAGGAATTGCAAACAGAAAACGTGAATCTTAACAGCAAAATTCAACAATGGGGACCTCCTCATATGTAACTCAAGAAAATGGGATATATCCTACAATAATATCTTCTTGCATGTATAATTTATCCATTATATGTTTTCAAAACGAAACTTCTTTTATTTTCTGAACCAAATGGTATTAATTATACTAAAATTACACACCAATGGTAGCAACGCTAGCACCATAAATGAATCACTTCTCCATGGGATGTCAGTGTCAATATTTGTAGAGAAATCACAAAATTCTAGAAAACAAATATGCCGGCACACAGTGTATGAATCGTACAAGTGGGATTCATTTAATTCGACATTTTAAACGTTAGCAAGACGAGAAAACGTACTCATGCACTAGGGGACTGATCAAGTGCAAACACGCTCAAGTATTCAATTTGCGCATTTATTTTACGCGTTCAGTGCATGCACCATGAATACAGGACCGAAAGATCTTGAAAATGTAAAACCAATCAGGAGATAAATGAATTGATGTGACAAAAGAAACGCCATAAATTGGTAATAACGTAATCCAATTCCGCAAAACCATTTCAAATATTTCATTTTTTAGAAAAAGTATAGAACGAATTGTTCTCGACTAGTGAAATTTAAAGACAATGGAATGTACATTTACTATAACAGAGAAAACTGAAAGAAGTATTGCTCCCAAGGGAATTTTATTTTTTTAATTCTGCTCATTTTCTATTACTTTTGCTTCAAAATTTTGAGAAGGGAATCCACTTTATCCACTCTCCTTGCACCGTAGTCCTCATCCAACCATTACACGTACAACTGAATCGCACCAAGTCAATCAACTGAAGGTGCCGCATGTATGGTTCGGAACGAGTACAGCTTGCTCTGCAACGGTAGTTCCGGGCGCTAACACAAGAGGCGCAACATGCG
This sequence comes from Laupala kohalensis, assembly GCA_002313205.1. NCBI lineage: Eukaryota > Metazoa > Arthropoda > Insecta > Orthoptera > Trigonidiidae > Laupala > Laupala kohalensis. The sequence continues at coordinate 123,691 of NNCF01129743.1, forward strand.
GCACACGCTGTGAATTCGGGGGCTCCCCGAGCTGTGAAGTCGTTCCAGACGGATTACCGGCGATGCGGCTGGCGACAGTTGCCGCTGCCAGTCGCCGCAACGAGCAGTCATGCATGCGACGCGGACGCAGCAGCGGGTCAGCTGGGCGGCGACGGCGGTCGCAATTGCCATGTTCGTGGGGACGATTACAGTGCCGGTGCCCGCGGAAGCCTTCGGCCTCCACGACGCCATCGACATCATACAGATCAGCCGCGAGATGGTCAAGGGCGTGTTCAGCGCTTGGAAACTGGTGGACGAGACGAGTGACGGCGGCATGGCAGTACAGGCACCTTCGCTTGTCAATCGTAAGGAACGGAAGCTTCTAGGGTACATTGCCCAGGTAATGAAGTCCCTCATTACACACCGACGATACGAAGAAAATTCTTTAGTTTCGGATTACTGAAATTTGTGTGGGCTAATAAACGTGTTCCTACATCCCTGACCCAGTAGCGTATCCAAGCGGTGACCGAGGGCGCCGGGCGGTCCGCCCCGGGCCTCGTCATGTAAGGGCCCTCGAAACTGGTCACAAATATTATTTAAACTCGTAAATTTAAACATAAATTTTATCTTATACATTTTTAGATCCGTAAACTAAATACGTTGAGTTTTCCAATAAAACTTAAATTTCAGTTGTAGTTTTCTTTATATACGCGTTGGATATGCACTAGTACGCGTGCAAATATGTTTGTGAGTAAGGGCCTCCAAAATTAGTCCCGTCTAGGGCCTCGTGAGGTGTAGGTACGCACACTGCACTGACCGTGGAATGAAGACACGAAGTTTTTGTTGTTAGGCTTTCATTTACAATAGAAAAAATAGATTTTTATTTAAATAAATCACATGATTGTATATCCATCACTTCATAAAATTCCGCACCGATGCCGAGCATATAATGCTTCTGTAACATAATATCTAGGTTCTTACTAACACGTTTCGTCTTTCTTCAAATGAAACTTACGGAAGATAAAAATCAAATTACGCACGAATAAATGTTAATGTTTTCATTGGCGTACCTAGGAACGTTTCCCCAGAACATATAGGAATATAATGATCTTACGCCTGATCATGTACTAATATGGTACGATCGTCGTACAATTACCAACTGTTTTTTTCTTCTCTCATTGCGAGAGACATCGCGACATATAAGATTCCTTACAGAAATAACCCCCATAAGATCCAGAAATAATTTACCATCCATAAATCTCTTCTTAACGCAAATTCCTGGAGAGAGCACTAGAACCGTCTGGGTGGGCACGGCCAATGATTGTTTTCTTTGTTCATACTCTTACGACAATTTGTTCGCGTATAAAGGTCAGTAACGCCGAACACACGCTATTCTGCAAATTCTTCCAAGCATTCCGTATCACCCCATCGATTACAGCCAGACTTTCACTGATTCATCGAAAAGTGTCGAGTGTGTGAATACCTCCAGCTGGTTGCTGACGGCGTCCCACTCACGTCACTCCTCCCCGCCCCATCCAACCCATGACACACCTCGACTAGAGCGAAGCGACAGGCACTCCAAGCAGATGTATACTATCTAACACAATGCTCTCCTAACGCATTTCCTAGCACTAGAGAGACTGCGTGGCAAGAATATGCTCCTATTCGCGAATTCCATGGGTGGTAATGAGCATTAAGAATTTAAAAGTCTACATTAAACATTAATAGATGTACATAGATGCCGCAATTTCTATTTTTTTGAACAGACTTCTTGACCTAATTCATCTTTATATTTTCGCGCAAAAGCTTCAGTAACATGTTCTTGAATTATTTATTAATAAACTAGCTACTCGCGTAAATTTTGTGATTTTTGTATAAATTTCCTTTCTTACACTCTTTATTGATATTCAGGACAAATATTATTATTTAACATTTGTGTTTCAGTAGTGATGGTGTGTTATGTTCATTAATATCCTTAATCACTTTCACAGATGTACTAAAGAAGAGTTTGTTTTTCGAAATCACTAATTTATAAACAAGAAATTCATAATCGAGGGATACAGTTTATTTTCTTCAGTTACACATACAGTCAATTTTCCTGAAGACTTACACATTTACAGTTGTGTAAGTCTTACACCAACATGTTACGACCGATACAGATTGGTCTCACTGCGCCCACAAGCACAAGTCCCACTAGACCAATATTAATATTAGTTTAGTGAAGAATACTTGGTAATAAATGCATTTATAGTGTAAAGATGTAGTAATACGATCTATATCTTTTTCTTTATTAATTCACAAGGCCTTCCGCCGCCATCATCAATGCTGACTACTGATGAAAGGGTAACAGAAATTCATGATTCATCACCGTTGGCTTAACTAGAGGTGGGGGCGTACCCACCGAGAGAGTTCTGGTGCCCACACCATAAATTCGCCTTAACAGATTTAGAGGCGGTACCATTATTTCAGACTCAAGGGTTATTTCTTTTACAGAAATTTTACTTCTCGCTAAGAGTCTCTCGCAATCAGAAGAATGGGAGACAAGGAGTTTGCAAATAGTACTTCGATCGTGTCGTACTACTACGCGGTTATGCGTGAGATCACGAGACGAGTTGGCGTTTGTTCGCTGAGATTAAGACCGGATGGCATGTCTTCGCGGAGATTGCTTCAACTCAGATACAAATATTCCTATATCTACCCCCGGAAAATACTCTCAATTGCGCAAATCTTCATCAATGACGATGGTCAGGGGCGGATCCACAATTTGATTTTGAGAGGGGCCAATAAAGAGAAAAAACTATGGTGAGCGGGTCCCTCCACCGGACATGTTAAGAAAATTAACTTCCAGAAACTACAAATTAAGACATTCCTTTGCTGAAATAATCATTAACTTAAATTGCAGTTTTTATAAATCACCCTTAAAAATTACGTTTTTGAAATACTTAGCCAAATTTTTACCTCGAACGTTCCTTCTAAAAGTCTATTCACTGCTTCAGATTTTCACTACATAACTTCAACAGTAATTCGCGTGAAATCGAAAACGTAATCTAAAACTACAAAACATATGAAATTACACCAAGAGGTATTACAAGCGAGGATGATTGGAATGAGAAGGATATTAAAAGTGATAATATTAATGACACCGGCCGTGAAAGCTTACATTGAAATAAAATATTTGATATAGAAAATAACGCATATGATCTTTTACGAAATACGCAGGCAGAGAAAGATTCGAAAATCCCGAGGAAACTTTCGAAAATTTTACTTATCAACGGAAAACTATTCGAATCAATATGCTGAAAACAATTCTTCCTGTCATTCATGAATCTTCCAATGTCCAGGGCCCGGATGACCTGTCATCTTCTTTTCCTTATGCAGTATGTATTGCTCTTAAGCACTAAAATCCTGAACACGAATCTGTTATAAAAATATTAATTTTATTGGGCATTTTTACGTCATATTTTCTGCTTTTGAAGTTAAAAGTCATTTTTCAATTTTTAAAACAATTTTTTTCCTTTTTTTATCCCTCTTCTGCCCGTTCATTTTTAAAGAAATTACATATATTCGACCGCGTATCACATCAGAGTGAACTTTATACATGCTCGGAAATGAAAAAGATAAGATTATTGAACCGGTAATATTTTATATTGGTTTATCAGGCAAAACGAGAGTAATAGTGTATTTTTTAAGGACATCATCTATTTGGCCTCTTAAACGGTATTATAATATTTATTAAAAGCACGTCTTATTTATTATTTTCTCTGTTTTAAAGTGTCAAAAATTGGATTTTAATAAGTAATTAAACAATAGAAAAATAACATTTGGATAAAAAAATGTAAGATATATTAAAATATTTGTTCGTTTTTATCAAAAAGTAGTTACATTTCAGATATCGTGAATATTTATATAGAAGTAGAAAAAGTATTAGTAAAGGTTTCTATTATTTTTATATATGTTTGTCAAAACAATTTTGATTGAATTATTAGTTGTTTTAACTAATTATATTTAATTTCAAATCATGGAGGTTTGTGCACATAAAATGTACGGGCGCATTTTGTGTCGTATTTAAAGTTGTGCATAAAATACGCCTGCATACTTTTTATGTGCAGAAACCACCATGTACCAAATTTTTGTAACCGCATATAAATATTGATGAATTATTTTGTTTTATAGATAAAAGTAAATAACAAAAACACGATTTATTTTTATATAATATCTCACATTCATTTCTTCGTGAACCTGGTAACTTAGATTTTCCTTATTTATAATTTTTTTTGAGGCTCGTCGACATCGAGGTCATTAGAGCCCTAAAATTCTGCACAGGTAGGGAAAATGCAGTTATGCACTAAGGAAAGCCAACATGACTCTCCCCGCGTGTGGGACTCGCCGAATGACTCAACCATACCCACTAAAAATCCTCCTGAATTACAACATATCAAAACATCAAAACATTACAACGAGGAAAATTAACGATACCCTAGCCCTCGCAACCTACTAGCGTCGGGATCGAAAGGAACAAAGGAACAAGAGGTGACCAAGGAAGGTCAGGAAAGAGAAAGGAAGGAGCCCTGCACAAGTACGTGGAAGTAATGTCACTCTGCTCCGGGCCTCGTGTTTGCCAAACACGTACTTACTAGATGTAAGTCCCCTGGGGGGGGGGTCTATCAATGGGAATACTGATTTTCTTCTAAGTAATGAAATTTCATTTTCTAACTCTCTTTGGGAGGAAACATGTTCTCTGATGATGGTCGTCACGCGGCCGATAAGACGTGAATTAACAAACAAAAATTTCAATAGTATGACTTTTTCTTTATATTATAACGTAAATACGATCAACACCGAAACTCGACATATTCTTGTTCTGAGGTTCTTGGCATCAACGATTCAATGTGGCATTATTTGAACAAACGTTATCTTCAACGATAACGCTAGCATTCAACAGACAGAAAGAGACATAGTTCCTCTCTTTTGCGTTGAATTCCAAGAATATTGTAGTTGTAGACAGCTTCGTGAATGAAAGGCAAAGCATCGCAGTGAAATCCGTTTTCATTCAATAGCGTCTTGGTATTAAATCGAAAATAATTTCTTTTTATAATTTTTTCTGGTTAATAGGATAGGATTAGACAGGGTCAACGAAGTGTACAACATCATTTATTATAAATCAGTTGTTCATGATCAATAGACGTATTTACAAACTATCGTAATCATATTATTCTTTCTCAAACAAAAGAAACGTGTCACATAATGTACACTATAATCTCACCCTCTGCAAAATGTCTTAAAATTTTGTTTGCAGCATCAGGTAACTTCTTGTATCAGTTCCACGAATACAGAAATAAATAAATAAATAAATTTATTGTCAAAAAACAGTACAAACTGCATATGACCACGTGGAGGAAAAAAACTAATTTACTCTCCGGAAGCAAGCAAGGGACCATCCCATCAATTCCGATCAAGGGCACTAAGGCAGAGGCGGATTCAAAAAAAAATTCAGCAAAAATTTCTAGATAAGATAAAAAGTTAGCTGTAAGTTATAATACTAATAGAATGTCAATATGTTTGTAATTTTAAGCAAAAAATTACATGTGCAAGTTATTATCGAACTATAGATTATTCTGAGCATAGTGTTTAAAAATCATAAGAATTGAAATAACACTAAATTCACGATTTATTGTTACAATAAACACGCCCCTAGACAAAGCCTAGAGAACCTGTATGATAAATCCACCTCTACCAGAAGGAAAAACGGAGAAAAACCCGTGCCAAAGTTGAGTACACATAAAACTAAATTAATATGAGCCATAAGACAACACAATCATGCAAGAAAATAGTTAATGCGCTAAAATAAACATTCTACTTTTTTTTTGGGGTGGGGGTGGGGGGGTGTTTAGGTCTCGTCAACAGCAAAGTCACGAAATATTCTACTGAAATACATAATTTAGTACATTACTTTCAGATATTTTACAGAAGAAAAATGGGAAAAAATCAACACAATAACATTTCAGAGAAACTAATTTTTGAGATAATACAGGAACTTCAGTTTATCCAGCCTTGCGCCAAGAAAAAAAAATTAAATGTCCAAACTTATTTTGAATATTTACTTCCATTTACAAAAAAAAAAAAAATTTAAACCCAAAAATTAAATGTCCAAACTTAAAACCAATTCTACGCTAAAAACAAAATTTCGTTCGAGCGTTAACGATAGGAAAGACACATCAGGAATATTACCCCGCTTGTACCCCTCACCTCGGCACCCATGTTTCCCAAGAACTTCTCTCGGTCTACTCCCACTTCTCTTGGCATCCAACTCTTTCGTAGTATTTTTCTCTAACATAGTATTATATATCCCCTCGACGTAATATAAAAAACATCACAATACACTACGGAATGGAGGGTCTTATAAATAGCATTTCTACTATATTGCGATGAACGTCTTCACTTTACACTTCCAATGAGCCTATCGAATTATACAGAAATGTTGTAACCAAAATTTACTTCCTGTCGTATTTCGTTCGAATGATATCAGATTCATCTCCACCTCATTTCCATGAACCGAAGAAAAAAATGATATGGACCGTTGATATGGAAATTCGTGGGACCGATGAGAGCTAAAATCGTTTTCTCGGGACGAGCGTGAATCTGAGCACACATAATAAAACGAGGGGGGAAGGGGAGACGCTATCAGTACTTGTCCAAGTAAATCATCAGGGCATTCTCACCTTCTGGTCGATTTCATGAACTCCATGTTGACCTGTTAATACCATTGGGTGAAAAGGAAGTACGCTACATACGATGAAATTAAATGAGAATATAATTATAGCTAATGCGAGATAATTGAAAACATTCGTCCATTCTCATATTCGCAACACGTTCCCGTAACCTTCTATCGCTCCTTCACGCAGGTGGGCATCACGACCGCGCGCATAGAGCAGCAGCTGGGTGCGGCCACGCGCGCCACGTCGCGTGCGATGCACGAGTTCCCGCGCGTGCTAGAAGTGTATGCGCTAGCGAGGGAGCTGGAACGCGACTGCGGTAACCTCGACGACCAGCACGCCACCCTCCGTCGCTACATCGACCACGGCTACAACAACGCCACAAACACCTGGACGCTGGAGCGACACACGCTCGAGGACCTCGCCCTCACAATCGTGTCGCATCGCTACACCTCCACGCGACAAATCATGGCGCGCCTCGATCGACTGATGGTGAGGGACGGATTACCCAGGAGGATAGCAGCCGCTTACAAGGTGAGCGCATTTTGTGTCCTGGTGAATCTTATGTTGCCCCGACTAAAAACAATCTCTCATACATCTCAATTCCAGCGACACACAGCATTCTTGAAAGTTTCGCAAAAATAATTCTTAAAATATTAATTTTTTGAATGTTTAGTTAATTCTTGAAGAACATGAATAAATTTTATACCAACTCCCTACAAAGTTCAGTTTTGAATCTAGAAAATAGTTTAGATGAGGGGAACCACAAATTAAATAAAAATGTATTTCGAATTTATTTGAAAGGAAATTTACAACTATGCAGTTACGTTCCAGTAATCAATTCAAGCAATCATCATATTAGCATTTGTTTTAATATAACAAATATAAACGAAGGAGGAGGGACGCTATACATACAAGGTCAGTTCTGGAGCAGTGATAAGTATTCTTTTTTTGCCTGGATTTCTTATAAAAGGAAAGTTCAATCCCTCTCCCACCAAAATTGTATTCAAAATATAATCTTCGCGACAGGAATTATAGCATTAAAACAATTTAGCGTAATATTACTCTGACAAGTGTATCAACTCCGAGTTGGGGATCGCAGTACGCCATTCTGTAGGCAAAGACTCTTGCTTCGTACTAGAGCGAGCATCCTCTAAACAGAGCAAAATCTCGAGCATATTGAAACTCCAACATATCCTCCCTTCATCAAACGGAACGGAAATAATTACTTTGGATATATATTAATTACCTATTAGATCATTTGGATAGAAGTGGCATTGTATAAGCAGGAGGAACTGATATGCGAAGAGAACAATAATGCTCAGAACATCTTGAAGAAAGTGTTACAAAAACTCAATGGCATTTAAAGAGGTTAAAAACGGAGGCAAACCAATCAGAATTATGTTTTAAAAGACGTAAAAGATCTAAAACAATTATGAAAGATGTAAATGTCAACATATATCCGAGCCAATTATGACAGCACGATTACGTGTAAAAATTGTTCCAATAGTCTCCTGAAACAGACTACTTCCACGAATTACTTTCTTTCTTCAATTGAACGTTAAAGAACAAATCAGCATACACTGGTGTCAGTGAAACGTTATGAATCATATTTATTAGAGCTTAAAGAATGCCTGCTATCTATTTCAAGATCTGGAATTCGAAACGAAGAACTAGCGAGATGTAATTGTACTGCCACTGAGTACGAAAATGCGATTCCACAAAATCTCGCATGTATGTGTTACGTCAAGTGTACAACCTCAGCATTTTCTTCTGAACCGACATCTGTAGCGTATGACGCTTCGTTAAATGAAAATTATATTGTCATTCTAATCTACAAAAACAAATTCTAAGGCTATGAAACCGACATAAAACACAAATTGTTTTTGAATTTGCTGTTAAACCTATTCTCCAAAGCAAGCATTCTATTATACTCCATTCAGCATAAAGTAGTCTAAGAAGATACTCAGAAATTAACCCATATATCCCCAAGAGGTCGTTAACGACCCACTCAACATTTTCGCTGGTATATTTCATTTTTATTATATTTCTACAATTGTTGTGTAGTCTAGTTTTACGTATGTTGACAGTTGGTAAATCTGCAAGCCCTGGGTTTCAATCAAGCATTTTATAACTTTTTGTTATTAGTTTGTGTTGGTGTCAGACAGATGGTAATGAAGCAGTGACACTTCTCTGTAAAAATGTAAATATTATGATTACAAATGATTTTCTGTGTGTTGGAACTTATTTAATGTGAAGTTAAATGAAGATTTAATACCATAGGTTACTATTTTATCAATTGTTTGAGGCTAAAAGTACAATGTGAAACATTAGGTGAGTCACTGACGACCCATGGGCAAGTGTGATATCACCCTATAGTGTCTTGAAAAGTAAAAAATTGTTAATGTTTACTTTCATTGCCCGACTCCAAATCCTGTTTACACTACACAACAGAATCATCATTGGCACATATTTTTATTTTTATCAATACATGTTATATCTGCTTGGTTTTTGATCAGGCCGATTTCTCAACTAGAGGACAATTTTCAGTCCGGTCATTCCGAACAGTCCTTGTTGCTAAAATACATTTTAAAGTCTGTAAAGAAGTTCAGGGCTCAGTATGTAGAGAACCATGACTCAGGCTAGCTTTCTTGTAGTAGTTTCATCTCTACACCTACACCCAAGCCAATTCCTCGTTCCATACTAGTTTCTTTACCTTGATGTAGGTGAGGAAACAATAGCCTGGACTTACAGCTAAAACCCAGGTTTTGTATCAAAACCTAACGGGTTTGTGTCTAATGAATTGTTTACATCCATGACTGCCAAAGTAAGGTATCATTAACTCATTTAGATCTTGAAACTGGATTATGCATCATAAACAACAATCAATTAGCCAAGAAATTGTCAAATCTTGGGCATTTTATCAGATTTTACAATAGTTCATTAAACGAGTGTAACGAAAAATTTCTTCAAATTTGATCCATCTCATAAAGTAAGAAAAACTTCTTGTAAATGTTTACTAATATACAGCTTTATTGACTTACATTTTTAAAAAATCTTAGAAGTGAAGAAAAATAAAGTATTTTTATAGTCTTCATGTTTTCATGTACACTATCCTGTTCACATTCCATTCCAATACCCAAATATGTTACATATGGTCCAATCAGTCAGGTGTAATTTGATATCACACAAGCCCAGGGGATCTTCAACGAGCCATGCCAAAAAAATGGCTAAAAAATAAAAATTAAGAAAATCAGGAAAATATAATACGTGTTTCTAGTGTATTTCAAAAATTTCAGAAAAAAGATCTGGGCATGTACGAGTTGAGTCGGTACACTCAATGAAAACATGAACTCGCAACTCTTTGCTCAATATGAAATATCAGTTTTTATTGCTTTCAGCGACTGAGACATTGCGACCTAAGATTGGTTCATGTGATTGCTTGAAAGACATTGTGATGAAAGCCCCACACACATTTACAAAATAACACAGAGAAGTGCAAATAACTTAATGGTATTTCTAAACACGAAGCATAAGAATTATTAGCATATATACTTAATATGAACCGAGAACATTATTTGTATGAATAAGTCCTAAAATAAACAGAAAGCGTAAAAATATAGCCTAAATAGTAAATGAAAGGAATAATTTGCATCAATTGTTACTTGAAAATAATTCAGTGGAGTAAATATGAGTATTATGATACAGAATAACGATTTCAAAACCAACACTTCTTTTGTTTGTACAACGAAACATCAGATACAATTCCTTCTGTTTTGCTACCAAGAATTTCAATATCATGAGTCAATAACGAACAGATTTTTCTTTCCGTTCTGCGGACACAGCGTTTAATAAGAGCGAGGAGACAAAAAAAGAACTCGCCTCGCACAATCGATTCTTTAAACTCTAGCTCACCCCACCCACATTTGTATCCAGCCTACATCCGGCAGATACTAACCCTTTCACGCTGTAATATCATCCCGTTCCGCTTGTGTTGGCGACGGAGCCCTGAGTCATCATCCTCTCTCTTCTTTCGGACTTTCGCACAAAGCGAATAAATCCGAACTCAGATTTAGATCGTTTTCTTTGTTTGTCAAGGGGCCCCAGTGCAATCGAGACCGTCCGCTCGACTCTCACAAAACAATCCCGCGTGGACGCCAACAACCTCTGACACAGTGCGATCTCCCCTTGTCACGGCCAAGATAAGAGAGCGACCGTCGTCCCATCGCTTCCACAGAACGAGGAAGTCCTTCAACTGATCACATCCTAGCATGGCCGCGGGGCGGGGTGGGGGTGTAGCGGGGGAGAGGTCGCGGGTCGAGAGGGGACCAGATCCGGCGGAGGCGATGGCGGCGGTCGGCCGGCGCAATGCAGCGGAGCAACTGGCAGACAGCGTCGCCACCGCCTCCACCTCCTCCGCCATCGCCACCCGACTGTCCGCGTCTGCACCCGAACGCTACCGACCGTGCGAGCGAACGGCCGATCGGCCGACGACGACGGCTGCGAGCAGCCGCCTGCGCCAACCGGCCTTCGCACCTGCGGCCGCTTGCTCAGTGACGTGCGCGTGCTCGTCGAGAGAACGTTCCCACATAGACGACATCCACGCTGCGACAAGTGGAGAAGGTTCATGCCTGTCAGCCAGCCACCCAGGCAGCGCCTCAGCCCGCTCCGCCATCGACAAGTGGGGCACTCGCGCGCCAGTGACGCGCCGCTCTCCTGCTAGTGAGCTGTAGAAAGTCCACGAGCGCCGTCGCGTCCGTTCGACCGTTCACTCACTCTTTCGGTTCCCGCGGCAGCTGACAGTTCGCAGCGAGTACATTCGCAACAGAGCGCAACCCGACACCACGGTAAAGCGCATCACTTTCGCGGCCGCGATGGCGCGGCGGTCGCTGTGGCTGCCGTTGCTGCCACTGGTGCTGATGGCTGCGGGGGCGGGAGCTGGCGGGGGAGGCAGCGGCGGAGCGGCGGCCGGAGAGCCAGGAGCCGCCGCCGTGCTGCGAGAACGCCTGCTCAAACGTCTCGACGACCTGTGGGACGACGTGCGCGACCCTCGCTGGGTGGCGATGGCCGACGAAACGGAGGGGGCAGACGCGGAGCTTCTGCGTGCGCTCTATGCTCTGGGCGACGCGGCTGAAGTGGAGGCACCGGGTTCGGCCGCCGCGCCTCCCCAAGGACTCGACACGTTGTGGGTGTGGGCGAGAACGGAGTCCGAGCTGGCGGCGCTGGAGAAACTCTACATGACATTCCGACGCACGCATCGGCCTGGGCGCGTGCCCGGAGCTCGACGCGCATATCAAGACCTCGCAGAAGCCGTGCTAGCCACTGTGCCGGGTATATTTGATCGACTCGATGACATAGTGCTTCACGCGCGCGATGGAGATCTCTTCCGTCAGGCGCTGCAGGTATACTCCCACAAATATTCCCCTTACATATTATGTAACTGGCCACCGCGTATTTTGCGAAACTCATACAATTGTAACATCGGGTAATTCGATGAAGTAGTGTTACAGAATTGGTGTTTCGCAGTAGAGATATGCTGATTATAACATTCCAGTTTGTGAGAAATTCAGTGGTTGTGATTTTTCTGCAATGGAAAACTTAAAGCGGATAGATCAATTACGCAGCAAGCAGTAGTGTCCCAATACATGAGAACTTAGAAGTATCGAAGAATTACGATACGAGTTTTAATGTCATATGACCGGGTATTAAATAATGCTCTAAGACGAATGCATAACTTTAGTGTTTTTCGCGAAATGCCTCACCTGTGTTACGTAGGCTCTCACAAAGTATTACTATTATGTTCATGATTAGAAAATTATTTTAGGAAGAAAATACTTCAAGTACATGATGTCCTTAATGTTTTTTACGAGTATCGTTCATGTTTACATTTTATAGACACAAGTTTATAGATACAACGTGCACTTACTGAAAAACAAGTCGAAATACACGTTCGAAGGACATACTCTACATTACACGACAGTCGTTTCCCTTCAGTACAAATAATCTCGTGGGTAGATACACTGTATCTGGAAACACGGTTCACAGCTTATCAAAAGACCGATCTTTAAAGGGAATGCGTCCGACCGCGCGCTCGAAGTGGCGCCCAAAGCAACTCTTCCGCCTTGTGCGCTGTTACAGGAAACTGAGACCTTGCACTGCACCGTTCAACAGAGCCCCCAGCAGGTGGTGTACAATCTCTATAACGCTGTGGCCCTCGCTGAGCTTAAAGGATATGCCATGATGCAATTCTCTTGGATGCTACTGCGCCTCTACAACAAAGGTGAGCTAGTGACGTCAATCCACCATTATTTCACTCCTTAATTACATCTTAATTGCAACTCATTTGTTCTAATTAGCTATATATATATTACATGTTTAACTCATGTCTGATTCTGCGATAAAGATACGACTCACTTTGATGTAAGAAAAAACAACTGGGCTGTACTATTACAAATATTGATATGCCTTAAGCTGTGACTTCCGTTCTTTTAGATTGTTTCGTATTCACTCTCTAAAGAAATTAGTCATCCAAAACAGTTTCGAAGCAATGCAACTATTTTTCCATCAAATCATTCATTATTATACATGCGCTGAAAATTGGAGCAAGAAACTCGTACAAATGCGACATAAAATATTTTCCACACAAATCTGAGCCTTGTCGTGACTAATCCGGAGTAGCCGAGTAAACAGTCGTAAAATAAATATTTGTCAAATCAATTGGATAACATGGTAGTTACTAACGCACTCGCCTTCTACCTCTGGGGACTCGGGTTCAAAACCCGTCCGATCCAAGTAGAATTCGAGGTGGTGGACGAAGCGGTGTTCGCGGCAGGTTTTCTCGGGGTTCTCTCGTTTCCCCTGCCTATCATTCCACCACAACGATCACTCATCATCATTCACCCCCATGTCATTCATGAATCAACAGCCTCGGGAAGGTGCGACAGGAAGGGCATCCAGCACCCTAGAAATTCCCCCGCCAAATCAAAGTAAGAGGCATCACATCATCCCCATCTCCGGCCCCTAAAGATTAGGGAAAAGGAGCTAAGGCTCCGACCCCTAAGGAATAGGGAAAAGGAGTTAAGGTAATGAAGTAGAAGAATTGGATAACACGGTATTATTGTTTAAGTACAACAACGATACGTAAAAATGCAAAACTACGACTGAGTGTGATGGCATAGTGGCAGAGTGGAGCTGAGCGGGAGAGTGCAAGTTCGATCCCCCCAGAACTGCGCCAGCTCTTAGTTCTGAGTGTTCCCAACTCATTCCCAGCCAAGAACCGTTCGATACCATGTTTCCCCGCAATCTAACAATTCTCTAACCCATTTCTCTTGACCAAAATTTGGTTAGGTGGAAGGAAAAGTAGGGGGTTGAGTTATGATACTCAAACAAAAGCAATATCCCAAGTAAAATACACAAAATAATGTTATTAACAAAAGCCAAAAAGTGACATCTGGTACCACAAGACATTCATGAAGAAACATAAATGAGACGTTACGTATGTTAATAACAAATCAGAACATCCATACTTTAGAAAAACAAAAGAATTATTTTAGACGCTTCGAAATAAGTATTTTTATAATAACTCAAAAACTATTTCCGATATACAAGCATAACCAGGGAGCGCCTGCTATTGAAAGATTTCTTTAACAACAAAGCAGATTTTTCATGGGAGAGGACTATTGAATTCTGTCCCCACCACACACTCCTAACCACCGTGACCTATATTACCTTAGAACCCTTTGTATCGTGAAACCTACAGGATTACTTCTGGAGTATTTTTGTGTGATTCTCGTATGTTTGTGTGGCGCGCGCAGGAAACTTCACTCAAGAGGCATCGCTGCTGCGCACCACCTTCGAGGAACGCACGAGTCGTCAGGTGGCGGCCACGCGCGCGGCCATGGAGACAGCTGGACGCACCGTGTGGCGCTGCGACCCGCCCGTGCACGTCGAGAACGAAACCTTCGTGCAACTTACGCGACTCGTGCAAGGGCACATCCAGAACGAAGTTGACATGAACACCGACAAGACGTGCAGGGAGAACTGCAACTACTACTCGTACGCGCAGACGACCGGCTGCTACGACCAGCGCACCTGCGACTCCATGCAGCGCTGCAACGGACGCATCCTCGACTGCCAGTTCATCGACTCCGACATGTGGGTGTGCCAATCGGTGAGTGAAGTGGGTGCCTCCGCCGCACGAGACGCGTGCCGCGGAATTGGCGACGCGACCGCCAACACGCCGCGCGCAAACAGCTTTCACGCGTTTCGCATCCTCTTCGCCGATTAAGTGAGCTCCATCTCCATAGCCTTTTATTTTGTTCCTTTATCACACAAAGGTGTCCTATTAAAAAACCAGAGGATCGCAATGGTTTCCACAAGAACGGTGAAAGACGAGGGGCGCAGCTATAATTAACTATCAGCGCAAGAAAAAATAGTCCACAAAAATGAATTCGTCTGTGGAAACAGTACCGAATGTACCCTTGTGAATAAGTACGTTATTATTATTATAAGTCCGCGTGTCTATTAGAGTACAGAAGTACAAATTACATGGAGTTACTTCGAAAAAAGGGGAATTCTGTAGAAAGTAGGTTTAGAAGGTACAAACCCTATACCTTTAGTATTCTTTTAAAGGCTGTATCACGAAACTAAGGCTCAATAAATGGAGCTTAAGTTTCGGAAGCTAGAATTATCTTCAAAATAGTAATACAAATGTATCAATCAGGAATATGGTTTTAACTAGATCTCTGCCAACTTGACTGTTCGTCTCTTCACTCTAAACGTTTTGTAAACTCATATATTACTAATTCCCAAAGACGACTACGAGGAGCCTGGTGGAATTAACTGAATTATTTTCAGGGTAATCAATACTCCCAAAAACCGATCATTTCAGTATTAATGTAATCCTAGCAGGCCGCAAAAAATGGCTTGGTGGGCCGTATGCGTCCGGCAGGCCGCCTCTCGGGCAGGTCTATATTAGTATAAGAATTGACCATACAAATTATTCCGAACGAGAAAACGCAGGTTTTGATCCATAAGATGCAAAGCGCGCCATCACACAACAGTAATTACTTGCTCCATTAAAATTTAATCCCTTCTCTATTAAGGTTTCCCCAGCATTGAATTCAAATGTGTCATCTACTTGCAGGACAAATTCAACACTCGCCGTTACGAGTGGCTGGAATACGAAAACGGCCGAACTCTGGGGCGCCCTGGGACCTGCGACCGTCGCCGCTACAAAGTGGACAGCTGGTGGCGCTGGCTCTTCTGGCATTGCTCTTACTGCTTCTGTCTCTGCGACGAGCCCGGGCCTCGCTCCGACCGCTACTTCAATTTGCGACCTGTACCTGCTGACGTCGCAAACGACATGTACGTGTAAATTCACGCAGCTATTCTTACCCGGTGATGTAATTCACTAAGACAAGTACATGCAGCAAAATCTACCAACATCCAACGATATCAGTTTCATCTCGAATGCAATACTGTCTTTCTTTACGAGAGCGTGAATTTTTCACATCGCAGAAACGAAGTAAACAGAAAAATAACTGTCGGTCCCACAAAACTTGATAAAACGTAGCGAAAGCCTGATAAAGTGCCGAGATTTCCCAGAATTGTGGCATCACACAGCGGGAAAGCGACTCGAACGAGGGAAAGTAAAACGTTGAAATGGCGAAGGGAGTCACAAGTTGGGAACGGACGTAAAACAGCGTTGTTAGCACGATATACGACACACTGTGAGAAGTACTAAAATGCTGAGGCATGGAATTTCCCCCGAGCGACAGGGGAACTGACGGGAGAGGATAAGTAACGATTCGTTCGCCAAGCTCGACTACTTACTACAAGTATTTCGTCATCTGCTTTAAATAATAATGTAATGAAATTAAAACTCAAATTAATGTCATGTTTAAATACACTTTGGTCTGTCGTAGGTGGATTTTGTCAAGAAAAAAAATATTTTAATTTCCAGCGCTTCGGTGTATACTAAATCAAACGAATTATTTACTAAAAACATAAGCTAACACACAGAAGATTTTGTGACCACAGCAGATAACACATAACCGATATGACGCGTAAGAAAAGTCAAAACGAAGTATGTAAGTTAGAAAAAGTTGATGAACTACTTTGAAATTTCTTACGTAAATTTTTTAAAAAAAAGGGTTCGTCCGGAGAACAACGATTTAGTATCGGCGAAAGCATTTCGTTTTCTGCGAGGCAATATGTCGAGAAAGAAAGGTATAACCGTAAAGTGTTACGACAAAATTTTCTTTTTTATTATCCAGGGTAGTAACGGGATTACGCTTCGTGAAGAAGAATCGTGTCATCCACCTGCAGATCCAGGAAGGGAAACTGCTCCCGCGCGGAGTCGTCAACGCGTCATCGATACGCTGGCGCCCCGTCGACGCCTACAGCATTAGCGACCTGGACGTGCAAAGCGGCAGAGACTTCCACACGCTCAGTTGGGAACAACGAGCGATTGATCTCGACGACCTCGAGGCTCCGCCAGGACACGTCCTCACAGGTGACGCGCGCTTCAAGTTCACGTGATAAAAAATACAGAAAATGATAGTGCTCGTTACATGATAAATACACTACACGGTTCCTAACTTAATAAGCACAACTGTTGATTAGGTTACGATACATGTATCATCATAAAATATCTAAATTGGGTATCAACCAAAATCATTGCAAGATAAAAAAACTCATTTCGTTCGTTCCATTAAAACCTATTATTTGCATTCCAGGTGTCCGATTTAGGTCTGTTGGTAGCCACTTGAATCCAGAAATAATGGTTACGCCAATAAACTTCACCGCGGGTATTCTCATTAAACCTAATGAGAAGAGTATGTGGATGAGTAATGACAACACTGATGGAGCAATGCTTAACCCCAGGTAGGCACTGTTAATTATCTCTTCCACGCTTCACAAAATCGAAGAAAAATCTACAACTTAAAATTATTGCAATTCTCGAAACTGAATTCTTCATAAATATGGGTACAAAATCCGGAATGAAAAGTATCGGTGTTCCTTAACATATAACTATCAGTCGCATCCTTCAAAAAAGTGACTCCAATCCACCTCGCTTCTTTGCTTTTTTTTCAGAACGCAGCTGAAGCTCCTCGCGCCCGACGTGCCGACCAACAGTCACGACGGTTCCAACCCCGACTCCCATCCCGATCAATTTATGCTGTTCACGCACTCCGACATCGACGCCGACGCGGCTCAGACAACCGTCCCGTTTCTGGACTCCCAGGCCGTAGCGCCGTCTCCGGCGGTGCCGCTGGCGGGCGCCGGCATCTACCACAAGGGCCGACCGCGCTACGGCGGTTTCATCGCTCCGCGAGTCTTCACCTACGACTTCAGCCCGCATCTCACGGCCGAGACGCCTCCTCCGGCCGCAGCATAGGTTCGCCCATTTCACCTCTGCGACGCTGTGCATCGCTGCGTCATTGATCTTACGCTTCTTTGTTTACTCTTCGTATCTTTCAAAATGTCCAATACCCTCAGGTCATAAAGGGAGTTATCGCTAATTAGTGAACGTAACTAGGAAACAAGTGCATGTATGGCACGTAAGTTGATCTGCGAGACTAACTTCAGGATACTCGCATGTGATACTCCGATCGAAGTGAGGAGACATTCTTGTGGTCAAGCAAACAGTGTCTTACTTCTGCTATGGAACCATTTTGTAGGAAACTTAACCAACGTGAAATTTTCCATTACACCACGACATAATACCATGGTATTAAGAGAGTAACGAAAAGGTAAATTTTTTCAGCCAACGAATATATATAGTTAAGAATTTAAATAGTACTACCGAAAAGTTTAAGAACATACAAATAATTGGGACCAGACGGTGTTCATACGTGAAAAAAAGAACAACTCCAATGCTGCTTCTAGTTTATGTTCTGCAATCCAATGTAGTATGTGTCTTTTGTTAGAAGTGAATATACCTAGTCTTATCTGGTGCAATGTACCAGGAACTGTAAATGAATTTTGTTCCCCCTTTTGCAGCACAGAAATGTGCATTAATAATGCAGAAGTAATTGATGATGTATGTAATAAATAAAAGATCTTTTGACAAGAATAATTCATTTAATGATTTCCAATAGTTCTGGATTCAAATAAACATCACTATAACAGACAATTTATTACAAAATGGATTTTTTGAATGGGAAAATTGGGAGAAAATATATTCAAAATTGCAATGAATAATCAGATGTATGCAAGAAGTCAAGATATTACTTTTCTTGCCACATGCTATAACACACATACACCAAGTAAACCATAAAATGTCACTGGCAAATTTATAGGCTGACAATTCAATGCAGCTCATTTGTGTATCATTTCAAATACACAGAAATAAAAACATTCATAAAAATAAATCTACTCAAGAAATAATTGCACTATATGTTCAAAAAAATATTACTCTAGGACAAGAAAATATATCCAAAAACAAAGATCAATTCTGTAAAACTATTTCACTTAATGAATCTGGGAGTAGTGCCACTAAGCTCAAAAAAATGTTCATACTACATTTAAAAAATGAGAAATGTTAAAAAGAAATACTGTAAAACAATGCATAACATTTTTCAAACAAATAAATGCAATCAACAGTCATTTTATTGCTACATAGATCAGAAAAGACAAAAACAAAACTAGGCAACCAGGATTCTAAAACAGAAAAGTTTCCTTATATTGAACACCATAGGAGTATCAATACAAGAATAGTATGGGAATTAAACCAAACATCAGAAATAATAGGACTATTTCCTGATGAATAAAATCCCTAAGGTTGTCCCCAAGAATTTGACAAATAAATCAAATATTTTAGTGAACTAATTGAAATAAACTTTCTACATGAAGAGTACTTAAAGTTTGTGGACTTATTAAAAAAAGGTCTTTGATGTCATTTTTTTTTTTGTGGGGCTTTAGGGCTCGTCAACATCGAGGTCATTAGAGCCCTTAAAACTTGTACAGGTAGGGAAAATGCAGTTACGCACTAGGGAGAGCCAACATGACTCTCCCCGCGTGTGGGACTCGCCGAATGACTCAGCCATACCCACAAAAAACCCTCCTGAATTACAACTCAAAACTCAAATCCTAACATATCTCAAGACTTTATTAAAAACATTTAAAAAAAAAAAGAGGAAAGAGGAAAATGAAAGATACCCTAGCCCTAATAGCGTCGGGATCGAAAAGAACAAGAGGTGTCTTTGATGTCATCTTATCTCCAAAAGGTAACATTTTATTAACATCCGTTTTTCTTCCATTTACTTATCCAAAAATTAAGTACCATTACAAAGATAATAGTGAGATATGTAAGGAGGTCTGAAAAGTTACACTGATTCATATTGTTTAGTACCTTCCATTATAATACAGAGGTTATCCAAAAATGTTTTATTACATATGGGGCAATAGTACATATATTCATGTTATTAAATCTTTTTTTCATATCTCATTACAAAGGTTTTCTCAACATTTGTCAAAATCCTAAACTTGTGTAAGTGAAACATCAGATTAAAAAAGGGTCCATATGTAACACATCATCCTTAGCAAACATTCCAAAATGATGAATTGTTGAAAGAAGACGAGAAAGCTGGTGGCAATAACAGCGATTGGTTCAAGAGTGAGTGGGAGACCAGTAATATCGTCATCTCTAGTATTTGATAAAACTTGCATCAAAAACAGAAAACATTGAAGGAAGAAATCAAGCTAGCAATTATGGTCTGGACTGAAAATAACACAGGTAGAAGATTAAGTCATTTTGAAAGTGTCAAAGTAATTTTTAATCAATCATACCCAGGGGTATAAAGTCAGATTTTGAAAAAAAAAGAAGATACTTATCCAATATAACCAAGAGAATGTGTAACAGACTTTGCACTAGTAATTTCACCAAGAAAACAACTGTTCATTATCAATGTTCCCATTTACCCAACTCATGTCAGATTCAGTATATTTTTTCTGTAATGTAAAATCAAGTTCACCTATGTATTAGTATTGGCTTTTAAAATCCGTTTAAAATTATTCAGGTAGTCATATACATAACAAAAAAGACTAAAAAAAGAGCACAAAAATTAATTCACAACTTCAAGAAGTAATTTTTTTGGAGGACGATTCTATTCATGTAATTAACAACTGTAAGGGAAAAAATCAGGGATATTTTAGAGAGAACATTAAAACAGATGGAGAAGGTAAATCATGCCAAATCATTTTGTTTCATTAGTGATTTATAGATAAACTCTAACATGCAAAAAGGGATGGATAGTTATTTTTCCAGGACACGCCTAAAGCAAATTCCGTTAAATGAAACTGTCTAGAAGAAATTAACAGAACCAATTTTATTGATATAAAGAAAACAAGTACATTTTCACTCATTCCTGAGTAAAATGTGTACTAATAACATTCTTAATATAAAAAAAGGCAAGAGAAACAAAATAATGTTAAACTTTTATCAAGTAGTCTTTGTGGCTCTTCATTTAAAACTGAAACTAAAGGGATCATACAAGTGTTTATGGAGATAATGCTCTCAACATTTATGCCAACCTGTGTAATAACACATGTGGTATAAGGTAAGGGAAGAAATTTTTAAAAACTGCATCAGAAACGTTTGTGTAACAGCCCACCCTACATTATCAAGTCATGCATCCAAGTGCATGCAGCACATTTAACTATCATATCTGGAAGACATTATGAAACTTTCTTTACTTCATGATAAATTATGGTTTGAGAGGTCATTGAAAGAAATAAAAATCTACAAATCAGTTAAATTGATATATTAGGAATATTTTTATTTGTCGAGGAACAGAGAATAATAACAGCGAATCTCAACCAAGGTGAATTTTGCAACCTTATCTGTTTATTTCCATAACTAGGAAATTTTCCAACATAATTACGTTTATTAGTCTTTTAACCATTGTACAGTAGTCTCAATCCAATCTTGCTCGCAACTATCCAGCATCCATTCCTTCAGAAAGGGAGGTGAGAGAAATTGAGCACGAGAAAGGGGGGGTGGGGGGTGGAGAGAGATTGAGTGAGAGGGAGAGAGCAGAGAACTTGTGCGCTGCCAAGAGGCAGACATGTAGTATCTTCTCATACATATATGTACTTTTACTTTTGTAATAATTTGTAAATATATTGCTACAAAAGAAATAAAAATGGAACTGCAAAGTTTTTTTTTTCAAATACAGTACCATACAATTTGCTTTTTTTTCCCATTCATTTTGACCTGAATGCCACCTCATCTATGTTGCTGTAGCAAAACAAGGGTCTGGTGGTCATATGTTTAATATTCTGTTTGTGCTACTTATCCACTATCTGTATAGCCCGCCTGCACCATGAGGAGCCGTACCCAAGAAAGATGAAATTCAACTGAGAAAGGTGAACTTTAGGTGAATTGACGCATGCATAAGGTTGTTAATTTATGCAAGCTGGTTAACAATGGCTAGTTGGAACCGAACCTCTGGGGTATCCGAAATTTTTGCTGACCGGCCCAGACAACCATCAGAATAGGCCGGATAGGATAGTGTCTACTGTATTTTAAGTTTATCTAGAAATTATTGAACCAAAGTGGTAAATAGTTTATCAGATTTAGTATTGTTTATTAGATACAAATTTACAGTGAACAAAATGGGAGGAAATTCAAAATTATAAAGTAACTTGCCCAGCTCCATTTCCAGATTACATTCTTTGTGAACATCAATCCTATTATAAAGAAGATTTCAGTAAGACTTATGACTTTTTTGTTGTGGGGCTTTATGACTCGTCGACATCAAGGTCATTAGAGCCCTAAAATTCTGTACAGGTAGGGAAAATGCAGTTACGCACTAAGGAGAGCCAACATGACTCTCCCCGCGGGTGGGACTCACCGAATGACTCAACCATACCTATTAAAAACCCTCCTGAATTACAACTCAAATATCAACACATCTCAAAATATTACACACATTTTTACAAAAATAAAATTAAAAAAAGAAGAAAGAGGAAAATGAAAGATACCCTAGCGTCGGGATCAAAAAGAGCAAGAGGTGACCAAGGAAGGACACAAAAGAGAAAGGAAGGAGCCTAACAAAAATGGAAGTAATGCCTGACTCAACTCGGGGCCCCATGTTTGTCAAACACGTACTTACTAGATGTAAGTCCCCTGGGGAGAAGACTTATGATAGTTTAGTGGTACTTATACAAATATTTTCATGGTATACAGCTAGGGTGTCACGTAAATATCCAAAACTGAATTACCAACTTTTTCCATCTTATCTGTCAAAATTCTATACCTAAATCCAAGTTAAAATACACATTGAGAGGGTACTATTTTTCTTCCAATGATTGAAAACAATTTTTTTGGGGGGACTTTAAGGGCTCGTCAACATCGAGGTCATTAGAGCCTATGCAGGTGAGGAAAAATGCAGTTTCGCACCATAGAGAAGAGCCATAGTGACTCTTACCCCTGTGTGGGACTCGCAGAATATCTCGACCATACCCACTAAAGGGCCTCCTGAATTCAACAAAAATCTAAATACAAAGATGAGAGAAAAGAAAAGGAAACAGTTGCCCAATACATTACATCATTAAAAAAATTCTAAAAATTCTAATTTTCAAATTACACAAAGGAAGGATGAAAGGAAAGATGACAGAAGAGGGAAGAAGAATGCAAATTTAAACCCTCCCGAGAACTTGTGGGAGGAGCCCCGATCTACTCATAAAATTCAAGAGTTTATTAACATTAACCGTTTCATTTCCGAGAACTTGGTAAATCTGCAGCCAAACCAATTTGTCTCCGTATACTCAAGTATCTTCTGTAATCAGTTAGTCGCTGACGCACTCGCGAAAAAATCCCCGCGATTCTTGAGGCATGCCGCCTTTGCGGAAACGACTGCTTCCTCATTTTCTCTGATTCCCACGTGTCCGCGAATACACCAAAACATTATGTTCTTTCCGTCACTTTGGAGCGAGAAAAGCGCATCCTAGATCAGCTTATCAGATGGATACATAGTCTGGATTGCTTGAAGGGCACTTAGAGAATCAGAACAAATCAGGAAATTTGATCTACGCGAGCACTTTGTTGATCGCAGTGCTCTCAATTTGGCGTAGCACTCAGCAGTGTAAACGCTCCACAGGTCACGAAGACGGTAGCCACAGGTCTTACGGGGAAACACCACGGAGCAGCCAACACCATCAGCCTGCTTCGACCCGTCTCTAAACACAGGGATAAGGACCCGGAGTTTGTCGATGATTAGGTGAAAGTATACGCTCAACATCTGAGCTGGAGTGTTCTTCTTGTCATGATGTAAAAGATCGAAATTAATCTTCGGCATGTGCAAAGCCCAAGGAGGAGTCTCACTGAACCCTTGATTTAAGACATTAGGTGTGCGTAAATTAAAAGTTCCTTAATTTGTTTACAGCGATATCCAAAATGTTTGGTTGTTCTCAGTCTGCTGTTGTATAAATGGATGGAAGAGGAGAAAGGATGAAATACTGCATTGTGATCCAGATTATCGAGAAAAGTTAGCACGAGGCAAAAGTGCTGTAGCATGAGGAGATGCCGCCGGAGGTAGAGAGATGGTTCGCCACTCTCGGCATACATACTCGGAATGGGACTAGTGCGGTAGGCTCCCGTAACTAGTCGAATTCCTGCATGATGGACACTATCCAACTTCTTTAAATAACTTTCACGAGCAGAGCTTAAAACAACACAGCCATAATCGAGCCGATATCTTAAAAATGCTCGATAAAATTGGAACAAGGAGTAGCGATCAGCGCCCCATTCCGTGCTACTCAGGCACTTCAATACATCAAAGACTTCTCGCTCTTTGGTCTGTAAGATGTTCAATCCAATTCAGTCTCTTATCAAAGATTAGACCCTAGAATTTTACAGAAGGTAGAATTTTAGAACGTTGTCCCCCCAGGGCGAGGTGAGGTTCTGCCAGAATACCTACTGAAAAGAATACAGCGCGTTTTTTCAGCACAGAAACGAAAGCCAGTCATCTTCGACCAGTGGTATAATCTATTGAGGACGAGTTGGATTTGTCGCTCCGCACCTGCGACACTCTGTGATGAAAAAAAAGATGGGAAAGTCGTCGACAAAAAGAGAGTGTAGGACAGAATTCTTTACAGCAGATGTCATGCTGTTCATGGTCACTGCAAATAAGGTCACGCTCAGGACTGAGCCCTGAGGAACACCCTTCTCTTGAAGGAGATCTGAGGTCTCTCTTCCAATTCTGTAGCGGGAGGAACTCTGATCCAAAAAGGACTGTCATTAGAGGAAGATGTCCTCTAAACCCCCAAGCATTGAGTTTTAAAATGTCATGATGCCAAGTAGTATCACAAGCCTTCTCGATGTCAAAGAATATTCCGACATGTTGTCTTCAGACGAAAGCATCTTGAATTGATGTTTCCAGGAGAAGTTGTCCAGGGTGGAATGGCATTTCGTGAAACCACACCGAGATCAACTTAGCAAGTTATGCCTTTCAAGATACCAGACGAGACGTCGGTTAATAATTCTCTCCGGAGTTTTACCAACGCAACTCGTCAAGGCAATGCTTCGATAACTACTGATGGCCTTCCTGTCCTTTCCTGGTTTTAGTAAAGGGATAAGCGTTACTTCCTTCCAAGAATTAGGGAATATTCCCTTGGACCATGAAATATAAAAGATATCCAGAAGGTATAGATTCGAGACTGAGCATTTCATAATGAATTGAATCAGAGCCAGGCGCAATGTCGTGGCTGTCGCTAGAGCTGACTCAATTTCCCACATAGAAAAGGAAGAGTTGTAGGGTTCGCAGTTGGAGGAACGAAAGTCAAACGATGTGCTCTCTGCTATTTCCCTTTTTCTCGCGAAATCAGGATCGCAGTTTGCTGCAGATGTTAGCTTAGCAAAGTATTCAGCCATCACTGTTGTCATTTCTCTGTTGGTGAGAACCTGATAATTGAGTTCAGATATTGAGACTCGAGAATACCTTCCACATACCTTTAGGATTGACTTCCATAGTTTAGTGGACGATGTTGTTCTCTTAATTGTGCTTAGAAACTCTTTCCAGAAGGTGGATCTGGATTCTTTGATAGTTCTGCGCGCTTTTGCTCTAGTAATCCGATGTGCGGCGAGGTTTTCCGGAGATGGACTACCCTTAAATTTCAGCAATGCTCTTCGCCTTGCCCGAATGGTGGACCGACATGCGTCGTTCCACCAGGGAACATGAGGTCTTCGCGGAAACAGATGTTTTGGGAATGGATTCTTCATCGGCGTGATGAATCACCTGGGTCAGATGGTCCACCCTCTCTTGGACACTATCCGTTTCTCTGAAGGCAGCCAGAGAACGGTAGAGTGTCCAGTTAGCCTTTCTGAGAATCCATTTCTGTGGCTTGCATTCGGGAACAGTCGCACATTCCTGCAAGGATAACCAGATAGGATGATGGTCGCAACCATGCATATCTTCTACCCTCCATTGAAAGATATCAGCAACTTCAGGAGAGCAAATGAACAGGTCTATAGCAGCCCCTGACCTCCGTGGCAAATGCAAATTGGATCTTCTCGCCGGTGTTCATTAGGCATAAATCTTCTCGTTTAAAGAGACAATTCAGCAGTCGGCCCCTGGTGCAATCGCTAGACGAGCTCCACAGTACAATGTGGGCGTTGAAATCTCCGAGGAGGAGGAATGGTCGAGGGAGCTGGTGAATTAAATCCCTGAGCGAAGTCTCCAAAAAATATCGTGTCAGAGGAAGATATATTGAACATTCGGTCATAGCTGGTGCGCTATGAATTTTTACTGCTATAGCCAGGGTTTGAGGTTGTAGGAGAACAGGTGAGCAGAGGATAGTGTTTCTAACAAGCACCGCAACTCCACCTCTTGCTCGATCTCCCGTGGAGTCGTCATATCTGAAGCTGCTGTATCCTCGCAGAGAGGGTGAGTGTTCTGGTAAAAGGTGTCCCCCTTGCAGGCAAAAACAGATCGGATTGCGACGCGCTTAGAGCTGTAACTCCACGTTGAGTTCTATAGCCATTAAGGTTCCACTGAAGTAAGAAGCCATTATTATTTGGAACCTCCTGGGTGAGACTCGTGAATGTGCATTTCCGCGTCAGTCGGACAATGCACAATCTACCACAGAGGAAGGGAGTACAGAGACTTTCTTTTTACGTCTTTGTGACTTTTTGACTATGTTGTTTTCAAAAATTCAACAAGGTTAAGGAGTTTTGTCTCTTTCTTGGTTGTTATCATGGTAGGTTTCACACTACTTGACGGTTTCTTTGTAGTAGTTGGAGTTTTCGGTTTAACGGGAACGGCTGAAACATCTTTCTTCAAGCATTTCAACTCGCAAATGCACGACGTTGTCGTAGACACGTCAGTGAAATCGGTTTGAATGGATACACTCTTCATTATTTTAGGAGTCTTCGCTGCTGTGAAGTAACTGGTAGAAAATACAGGATGTAAAGCCCTATATTTCTTCCGTGCTTCACTGTACGGAATCTTCTCCGTAGTCTTGATCTCCTGCACTTTCTTTTCTTTCAGAAAGGCGACGCACTCCCTGCTCCACATCGGGTGGCTACCTGTGCAATTAATGCACTTTGCAGGGCCCGGGCATGAAACGCCGGGTTCGTGTGCCTCCTTCCCGCATGTATCCCGGCCCTTACAGGATGTTGTGGTATCTCCAAATCTACGGCATTTGAAACATCGCAGTGGATTTGGAATAAAGGGACGCCCCGGCAGGTTAAGCCATCCAGCTTTGAGATCTTTCGGAAGCTGAGGACAGTCAAATGTCACGGTGAAGGAACTGGTCTTCTGCGGAACACCATTTCCCTTCCTCATGATCAACCACGTGGTCAGCCTCCCATTCTGCAACAAGATCGTCAGTTGCCTTACCCACAATGTCCCTACAACGTACGACTCTCTTGCTGCGCGGAGCAAGCACTTCACAGGGAACTCTCCCAACAAAGTACATTTTAAAAGTACATACAAACGCTTGCTTGTTGGTTTTTGTTTCCACCAGCATGGATCCATTACGCAGTCTTTTCATTGATTTCAGCGTTTCAACTAAACCCTGTAATCCTTTGTAAATATAGAGCGGGGATACTTTCTCAAGTGTCCCGCCTATACGTGTCATTATGACGAAAACATTCTCGTGAGAAATGTTCTGTTTCTGTACTATTTTATCTTCTGAAGCGGGAGGGCTGTGAACCCTCGGTCGCTTCGAAGACGTTTGGGTGAAATACTCACATCCACTCCGCAAGGCGGGGAATCGAAGCATCTGTCATCTTGTCCCACGAGTTCGGAGGAAAAACATTTCTGGGGACGTGGAGCCCGCATCACGCCACTAAGCCTTATTCAACTGAGGTGCGACAGTTGCCCCAGAGGTTGTCCGCTAGCGAGTGTTTATCCTCAACACCCATTCACCTCATCGGCGCGTAACACACTTTGAGGTTGAGGGTATTTTTTATAGAGGTTTAATCCTTCCTCGCGACCCAGCCAATGAAGGCAAGATCTCCGCCCTTTGCAACACACAACTTTCCACCATCGCGCCAATGGTGGTCGCTGAAGCATGCCCAAAGCTTACGGTGTCCGAGGACTGGTGGAGCAGTACCAGACCCCAGCTCGGGGCCGTGGGTTCTCCAAACCCATACTCAATCGAAACTGAGCCCCCTGCGGGGTGGTTCAAAAATTGACATCGTTAGTCTCTGATGATTAAACATACTGTATAGAATAATCCCATCACAAAATAATTCATAGAAGGCAGACTAATTACACAAGATTGTTCTTTAAGATAAACGCCTGTAGTCAAGTTGTTTAAAAATAAAGCTTGTTGTAACCATATATGTTTCAAGGTAACTGTCCCAACTTCCGAAGTACAGTAAAATTAAAATTAGCACCTCATTTGGATTGTTTAGGTAACTACATATCTGCTCACGCATAAAACACTACCAACTAAATACATTTTAATGCTAGACACAAAATGAGATGGAGTACCACAAACATTTGCAAACAGCTGTAGAGAGAATCCAAAACAGCCAGTTGTAGAAATGCAAGAAAGATTTTATCCCTCTAATTGTTAGTCTATTACTCAGAGTGTTCTTTGACTATAGTCACAAAAATGAAACAACTACTTAATTACTGTTCAATATAAGATTGTAGTAATGTTCATTTTTCTAGTAAAGTCAGAAACAATTTAATTTTTGTTAATTTTTGGTTTAACAATCTTGAACAAAACAGAAATTTCCAGGTATTTCATGTTCATAATAAATTACCAAATTTTCTCAACAGTTAGACACCCTTACTGCTCTATTTTTTAGCTTCTCTATTAACTGTATTTAGAAACAAGTATATGAAGTTTTATCTCCAGAGCTAAAGCACCCCCAGTCATTTATGCAATAAGAGTATATCCATTTTCTGTATGGACGAATATTTTAAATGAAATACAAGCATTTTAATACTTCCTCATTAGTACATTATAATGCTTCAACCTCAAAATTGTAGTTGGGATCTGCTGTTATTATTCTGAGCATATCACTATTTTCTTAAATTGAAAGCATCATCTGAAAGTGCACAAAAAAATCTAAAGGATTCACAAATGAAAAAATACATGTCCTTTATCAGCTATTCCACTGAATATATACTACCATTTATCAGCTATTCCACTGAAATTATATTTTTTAAAGAAAATTACATTTAAAATTTGTTTAAGTAATAAAATAACAGCACAGCAATTTTTTAAAATAATTCTGCACAAAAGTACACTCACGTTAAAAGGAAACCCTTTCACACACACAATAAAGTGAGCAAAGTAGTAATAATAATCATCTAAATGTTGGGTCCCCTTTTCATATTAATCTATTGCATTGAAATAAAAAGATTATTAAAAATAAGTGGAATAATTCACAACTAGGCTTTAAGTGTTCTCAAAGCATTGGGCCATATCAACACATACAATGACGAGGTAAAGCCTCATGATACCATAAACAGTATACATACACCACATATTGAAGGAAGGAGTGACGACAAAAATAAAAGGAGTGAAGAATATAGAATATGTGTATGCTGGACAACAAAATATTTTGAAAATATACATACATTTGTATGAAGATTTTGAAAATATACATCATGGATTTGTTGGAGCTTTATATACAGTAATTAACTTAACAGTTTATATTATTTTTTTAACGTCCAGTATTAATGGAGGCTCACTAGTTCACTCCCTTTATTCAGACTTGTCAAGAGCATTCGATATAGTCAACATTAAATTACTATTGAGGAAACTGGAACATTATGGTATACAAGGCTCACTACTGAATTGGTTTAGATCATTCTCATCTAATAGGAAAATAAGAGTTAAAATAAACATGTATCTAAGATTATTCCTGTATTGTTAGGGGTTGGCCAAGATGCCCACCTTGGACTAGTGTTATTTCTTATTTTTATTAATGACGTTGAAATGTGTGTAAAGCACAGTCATATTTCTGTTTGCTAATGATACTAAAATAAATAAAGTTATTTATTCCTATCAAGATTGCCTTTTACTTCAGGAGGATATAAATTCCTACAGTGAGTGGGTTGAAATGAATGGGCTTTTATGTATTGTTAGTAAGTTTTCCGCTATCCCCTTTGGTAAATTTAGGAATACTGAGAGCAATTACACATTTAAAAATCGGCTACTTGTAACTGTTGATCATTTTGGTATTATTCTTGATTCTCAGCTATCCTTCCATTGATATTGCAAGAGGCATCTCTTGAGGCTCGGTATTGGGTCCCCTTTTCATATTAATTTATGTAAATGACTTCCCTCAAGTATTATCAAATTATAGATATCACTTGTATGCAGCCAATTTACAGATTTATGCCAGCGGAAAACTGAGATTTCTTCTTTAATTCACCAAACAAAGTGCAATTTTACATCTCAGCACAAAGGGTCTAAGCAAAATGGTATTATTCTAAATCCTTGAAAATCAGGAATGGTGTTAATTGCATCTTCGTGAGATCACAAAGTTCTAATAAATACAACCTTACCATATGTTGTGATTGATAAGAATATAGATCCAAAATCCTCAGTCCAAAATCTCTGAGTAACTGGAAACCTAATGATCATAAAGTATGTCAAAAATTTTATGTCAATATGCATTCACTCAAATGTTTGGGAAAATGTCTACCAGTAACAACTTTAATGAAAGCTATGATATTTCCCCATGTTAATTATTGTGATTTGATCAACAATAATTTGAATAAATCATCAGCTGAAACCTTCAGTGAGTCCAAAATGCCTATTTTAGTTTTGCATATGATGTAAAAATATATGATCATATTTCAGGATGTTATGAATCTAATAAAAATTCTCAGTTTAAAGCACAGGCACGTTTCATTGTCTCCGTCTTTTCTACAAAATTATCAAATTCGATTCCCCTTTATTCTTAACAGATAACATCACAATGCTCAATTCTTCCAGATTTCAACAACAAAAATTATGCAATATCCCAAAAAGTTGTACAAATTGCCTAAATAAATCCTTCACGGTAGCTACAGTAAGATAATGGAATAATCTTCCTCGGTATTTTAGAAGAGTCATTTGTTTAAGTTTTCAAAAACCATTTAAGAAATTTCTTTCAATTGTAGTATGAATGAAAAGTGTGCACTAAAAATAAAAATAAAGTCATATTAGGAATCTGTAAAATGAAATCATTATGATTTGTGCCACATTTTAAAAACAGCCATTCTTTTAAAATGTATTATTTCAATTTTTATTTTTTATTACTTCTAATCTAGTTTGTTTTGTCTTTCTTATTCCATGTATTATGTATATATCGTAAGTGATTAGGTGGAAGAGTGATCCAGATGGCCCGAGCCTCGTCACATAATAGAGGCACTATTATTAAAAGCATTAATACATGTACATTTGTAGATTTAAAAAATATGAAGATCTACAAAAGTTAAAAATGAGATACCAGGCAAGAACGATATTCTTCAAAGACAAACAAGGGAATTTGATAGGTGGTGAGGATGAAATTAGAGATAGATGGAACTTTCGAGAGCTATTATAACAAAAAGAGTAATGAACTAGATGAGCTACCCCATATTGAAGGAAGGAGTGAAGACATAAATAAAAGGAGTGAAGAACAACTTCATAGATTAAGAATTGTATAAGATTAATGAAAAACAGTAAAGGACCTGGAGAAAATGGAATAAGTAAAGAATTAATACAATTCTCAGGAGAAAATATGTTGAAAGAAATTCACCATCTACTGGAAGACATACGGAGAGAAAAGGAAATCTCGAAAGAATGGGAAACAGCTGTAATTTTCCCTGAGTACAAGAAAGGGGACAAAATGTGCTGTAGTAATTATAGAGGATGCGTTATATAAAATCTTCTCACCAATATTATCACAAAGATTAGAGAAGTATACTGAGAAAAATCTCCACAAGTACAAGAGTGGTTTTTAGAAAAAACATCTACGTTGGACCAAGATTTACGCTTAAAATGATGATGGAAAAGTGCTATGAATATAACACAGATTTAAATATGTTATTTGTTGATTTCAAGCTAGATAATGACAGCATGGATAGGGACAACTTATTAAAGTCAATGGTTGACTTTGTAATATTGCACAAATTAGTCTCTCTGATCAAGTACACACTATAGTGGACTAACAGGAATGTAGAATGAAAGCTCACAGAAGCATTCAGTATTAACAATGGTCTTTGACAAGGCGACCCAATATCACCTGCTCTATTTAATATGGCTCTCGAAAAAGTCATAAGAACTATTTGTAGCGACACCAGAGGAACAATATATATATAACGGGTTTTACCAACACCTTGCCTATACAGATGATGTCAACATGTTAGCAAGACGTCAAGACACACTCAAGAAATCTACAAAGAATTTGAAGAGGCAGCCAATGGCATGGGGCTAGAAATAAACCAAACCTCATAACATCTAGAAAACCTGTCTTAAGAGGAATTGAATGGGTGGGAAAAAATTTTGAGAAAGTGAACAAATTTAAATACCTTGGTGTAATTGTTACTCATAAAAATGAAGAGTGAGGAGAGAAAAGCTAGGGTTATGTCCGGAAATAGATGTAGCTTTGCTCTTAATACTATTTTAAAAGCCAAAGACGTGTCTCGCAAAGTGAAAATTATGATATCAGACAATGATTAGAACTGAGGTGCTCCACAGATGTGAGGTATGGGTTTTAAACACCAAAGACCAATTAATCCTAAACACATTGGAAAGAAAGATTTTGAGGAAAATTTACGACCCCATAAAGCAGGATGACAGATGGAGGATAAGATACAATAATGAATTGTACTAACTTCACCAACAAACAAACTTGGTTGGTACAATTAAACA
This sequence comes from Laupala kohalensis, assembly GCA_002313205.1. Taxonomy (NCBI): domain Eukaryota; kingdom Metazoa; phylum Arthropoda; class Insecta; order Orthoptera; family Trigonidiidae; genus Laupala; species Laupala kohalensis. The sequence goes on from NNCF01129743.1 coordinate 156,699, forward strand.
AAGGAGACTCCAATGGTTGGGACACATGTTGAGAATGGAAAAAAATTAGTATCGTCATGCTGCCTGGGGGGGACATCCGGGAGGCAAGAGGAAGAGAGGAAGGTCTAGAGAAACATGGAGTGATGATGTGGAGAACAATTTGAGAATATTGGAAATAAGTTGCTGGAGGATGAAGGTGCAGGATAGAAAGGGGTGGAGATGGGTTGCTGAGGAGGCAAAGGTTTTACATGGACAGTAGTGCTAGAAGAAGAAGAATACATGTACATTTTAACTGATTAATTAGCAAACCAGGCTTATCGAACAAAGCCAAAGCATGAAGGTGCATGTTGAAAGCAGCACATTGTTACTGTTAGGAGAGTTGGTTTACTATTCACTTATTTATCTCTCTACTATTGCTTTTAAATGTTTCTAAAAAAAATCCTTTCTTATTATTTATGGTATATACTAGTAAATTTTGTAGCCTTGAGATGTTAGAAGTAATAAATAGAAGCTCCCAGTCACAATCAATAAAAGAAAGTCGAATTAGGTGTAATACTCTAAATTCTACTTCCTCCACTTATGACTAAGCAGATACATCAAAAAATTCTTCATAATTATGCAATATACGGGATGGGAAATTATTGCAATTGAAACTAATCACATAATAAGAGACATTGAAATGAGAACATTACAGGAGAATTATTGCCTCCAATTCATAAATATGAAATTTGTAGTTCCAATAAGGGAGGAAACTGATTCTCAATTATTTGAATATTCAGAGAAATAAAGAAGTGTATCAAACTTTGGGCTAAAAATTACATGTGAATCAAAATACTGTAGGGCTAAAATCATATAAATCCAAGAATAGAAAGAGAATAATCATGGAACAGATGTTCCAAGCAATCGAGAATAACACTACAATAAGATGTGGAAGTATGATCTATTTTTAGCAATTCAAAGTGAAGCTGATAAAAACAAAATGCCAACACATGAGATATTTAACCATTAAAAGCTAATATATACTCCTGCTGTCATTAATATGTGACAATCAAGACCCCTAAAATATTTGGATAAACAGCCTGTTCGATAGTTTGAATTTCAAATATATAATATTGTATGGTACCACAAAATAAAAAATAAGGGATTCATAAAATGGAAAGTAGGGAATGCCAATAATTATAAATATGACAAAAAAGCAGTACAGTAAGAGACAAAAAGAACATTCTAGGAACAAAAAGAAATGCATAGAAAAAAGCAGCAATTTTCAGCTTTAGCAGCACAATTTTCGAGACTAGATTTCCTTCAAAAATCCAGATTTTCCGATGCAGTACCAAAAGAGAAAAATGTATTGTCTGCAGAACAAACATTCAGATATGCTCAGCAAATGATGGGGTCAAGGTCCAACAAAAACATGTTCCAAAAGATACAAACAAATTTAGTGAATAACTGGAAAACCAACTTATTATGTCATAAAGACTTTACTCGGTGGAATTCCTTAAGAATTACAAGTCTATTATTAAATAATTCATATCAAGAGGCATGAAACTACTCACCTGTACACGCAGAGGATGCATCATGACCAAAGCCAATGTATCTCGAGGAGGTAGAACTTCTCTTAAAGGAACACCTTGTTGACGAACAGCTTGGCACATGAAGACTGACAAATAGCGATGTAATGGCAGGTGAAATGAAACTTGCAATTCATCACTCTGAAAATAAAATGTATCTCATGTTATTTTCCACATTACTTAATTTAGTGATATCCAAAAAAACAGTAATAAAAAGTTTTCAGCATATGCACAATCTAATTTCACAGTTAGAAAAATATCAAGAAAATCATTATTTCGGCAGCATGAAAGTCATTATTTCAAGAAAACAATGACTTGTAACAAAGCAAAATAAGACAATAAAATTTATTTATTTATTTACTTATGCCAATCAGCTTTGTACAACTAATATTAATAAATAATAAATTTATTGTCAAAAATCAGTACAAACTGCGTATGACCACGTGGAGGACAATAAACTAATTTTATTACTAATATTACATTTTCTGATTCTGAAATGCACATATAAATTATACTTTGAATGAAATACACTGTATTAAGTTATATGAAAGACGTACAACATATTATTGAAGAAATACAATATATTTTAACAAAAGAAAGAAATACAATATATCACTATCGAAGTAATGCAATATTCTTTATCTTTGTCAAAAATGTTGACATAGAGCCTCCAAAAAAGTCAATATCGAAACAGTGTTCATTTACAAGATTTACTATTCTGTTCTTTGGTCCATGGTACAAATAGTTTTTTGATAACTTCACTGAGTTCAGCAACCTGTAGGATCTCAAACCTGGTCTAGAGCAAATGAACTCAATTTATTCCAGTTTCTCCGGGCAATCAATATGTCCATTGATGGTCTTATAAAAAAAAAAAGATCTGTAACTTGTCTCCAGCTGAAAGGCTAACAATTTTGAATTGTTCATAGATGTCCTCAATGACCATACTTGTGCTCCGATACTCATGTAATACATGACATACCTGCAGAATTCTTTTTGTATTTTTTTTTTCACTGTTGTCAGTCAGAAAATTTGTACACAGTGACCAAATAACCGAGCAGTATTCTAGTTTCGAACAGACCAAATATGAGTATGTTTATAATCATATGTACATCATTAAACACTCTTCCTGATCTGAGTATAAATCCAAATATCTTAAATGCTTCAGTTGTCATCTTATCCATGTGACCCAAGAAAATCAATTATTTGTGGATAATGACACCCAAGTCTCTCACTGATGTAACTTCCTGAAGTTTATGTTCATTAAGATGGTATACTGCAGGTAGTCGATGGAATGAGCATGAGAAAGACATCACAACACACTTACCGTACACACTCAGCTTCAGCTTATTTTCCACACACCATCTGCTAAGTCCGTCGATGTCTCGTTGAAGTATGTTAACATCGTCATCGTCAGTTATATTTCTAAATATTTTCAAATCATCAATGCAGAGCAAATATTCTGATTTGAGTTTATCACCAACATCATCAATGAAAATATTGAGCAGGATTGGTCCTAGATAAGAAGTTTGTGGAACTCCAGAGGTTACTTGATAACCTGTTGAAATGTGGCCATTTACTCAAACCTGAAGATATCTTCCTGTCAGATATGAACGAAACCAGTCCAGTGCTCTATCTCGTATTCCATATCTATTCAGTTTACTACATAACATGTCGTGGTCTACCATATCAAATGCTTTGCTGAAATCTGTGTATACTGTGTGTATATCTGTACCTTGATTCAGTCCGTTGAGCACGTGGTTAATGTATAGGTAGAGATTTGTAGTGGTAGATTACCTTTGAAGAACCTGTGTTGTTTTGTCAATATAATATTTTTAAAGGGAACGATTATTTGTGGTAAAATAAGCTTTTCAAACACTTTAGATATGGATGATTGCAGACATCATCGAAACAGACAGATTAACATCCTGGTTTGCTGGGGGTTCCAGTCACAGGCGTTGAAGTAGTGTAATTAGAGTTATTTGAGTAAATGCTTTCAAAAAATGATGTGAATAGGTTACTCCCATCACTTCCATTTTTAGCTATACTTTCGTTCCAGGATATAGATGATGAATGTGTAAATCACTTCGTCTCTTATTTTTAATAAATTTCCAAAATTGACTGGTTTCTTCTTCACTTTACCCTCAACTCTTGATATATAACTGTTGTAACAATTTCACTAATTTGTTTACATTCTTGTCTCAATTTTCGGAAACAATTGTAAGCAACTGTTGTTCTCAATTTTTTATATTTTGCATGTGTCCTTCTTTATATCAATTTTGTCTTGTTTATCAATTCTCTACAGAACCAGCAAGAATAATTTCTCATATTATCAGTGTATACTGGAACAAATTGTGCAATTCCTTTGTTGATTTTTTTGTAGAACCAATTAACTTTATCATCCAAATATTTTAGTTTGTAAAGTTCAATCTAGTTAGTTCTCAAAAAGAAACCATTAGGTTCCACATAATCTGCCTTTTTAAAATTATACATTAGTGTATTATTCGTTTTGAGACTAGACTTGGTATCAACGTGTATTTTCAGCGCAGGGTGGTGCTTATCTTCATTGATGATGGCTTCTGTTTTGCTCACTTTCATGTCTGTACTGCTGAAACACAAATCAAAGATATGATAATTTGCGTTATAAATTTCAATATACAGTTGACATTCAATCAAGAGCATCTCACTGTATACAATGTTCTCACAGTCATTACAAGGGTAGCTGCTGGGGAGGTTGTAATCACTCATAACCAAAAGCTCACAATTGGGGTATTTATCCTTTACATATGATATTGTAGACAGATGGTTATATGTGTCTATGGTTGACAATGGTGGTATGTATACACATCCCATTACTATATCACCTTCTAAACATTTTATTTTAATAAATACTTGCTTAATATTGTTTTCAATTGTTAATAGTTTTACCGCAATGAAAACAACGCCTCCACGTTCACAATTACTTGTCAAGTTATCTGTCTTTTCTAAATATCACATACGTATCGTCTATTATTTCTCTGTCTAAAATTGATGAATTCTACCACAATTCACTTACACCTATATCACCATGATAGATTCTTCAATTTGGTTCTCAAACCTCTAGTATTCTGGTAGTAGACAAGTAGATTATGTTTCTCTGTGTTTTTCTTTTGGTGTACGAAATGTCTGTTTGTTGATTATCTTTATATATTTAATCATTTTATCATTATCACCATTTTTGATTAGGGTATTGAGTTCTAAATGCAGAGCCTTGAGATGATTTTGCTGAGCTTTAGTTAAACTTGGTTTAAATGAGACATTTGTTTGAGAGACAAAGAATGAGTTTTTTCTGTTGTTGGTTGACCAAGCCGACAAAATTTAAGACTGGATACAATCTCTGATAACTCCTGAGGAATTAGAGCTGCTACTTTCTCATGATCATCCTGTCATTGATCAGATCCAATTAGTTTTTCAGACTCTGGCACATTGAACGCTATAATTTTGGTTTCTAGTTTTCTATGTTCATTCATCTCACATATCATGCTCTCAAAGTCAATTGAAGATTCACAGAACAACGATAGTTTACTCTCAACTATACTAACTCTTTTCTCCAATTGTTTGTATTGTTGAGTAATAATTTCATTTTGCTCAGAAATTTTATTCAAGCCCAACCTGTAACACTACTCTTGATCCTTTCAATCTTCTCTCTGAAAGGAGCCAAGTATCTCTCTAATATTTTCTCTAATTCGGTCTTGCTGGTAGACAACGATGAATCATCAGCATCTTCACTCTCATTGTCTGTACTAACCTCAAAGTCAAACTCTCATTGTCTCACTATACCAACCTCAAAGTGACATCTCGATCATTGCCAGTTGGTATGGCCTGTTTTTGTAAACTCAGCAACAAGTTTTTAAAACTGATCATTACTCAAGTAACTACACTTTCTATGGAACCAGTTTTTATAGTTAATACAACTTAAGCTTCAAAATTTTCACTAATTTGCTTAGAGCAACTTGCACATGTGTATGTACTCGATGCCATATTGGAAATTTAGTAATTGCAAATCATTTCAGTTTCTTAACAATTCCTTCTAAATTAAAATAATTGATCATAGTGTTTCTGGGGATGCTGAATATTCTGTAGAAAGGGCAAGTCAGCTTCCAGACAAATCTTTCTCGATAAAAATTATTGAACATTATATATTTTAAGTCTGGATGATATTCTGTAGAAATCATTCAATAATACAACATAGGAGAATAACATTATGTTAAATAGTTTTCGTTGGTCACACTCCAATCACATCTTACAGGAAGCCTAATAAGTCTTTGTTGAGTAAGAAATTTTAATGCGTAATTTTAGACTTGTCGTTTTATAAAATCAACAGTTAACATCAGTCCTTCTTCAGTGCGTTTTGAAAAATAACCACACTGTATATGACACACACAAAACAACAAATAAGGCTTTCAACTTTTTGAAAATGTATAAATTAATTTAATGAAGAAAAAAAAACAATAATAAATGACTTCACCAATGTAAACTACAAAATCTCAAATTACCTTCATCAAAATTTCATCCTTATCTTCCCCAAACAAAATTTCATCTTCACCAAATATAGGCCTAAAGAAGCATAACATCTGATAGGAGAAAATAATAGAAACTTAAACTCACAGTTGCGGGATGAGTGAAGTTCACAGCTTCAAGCCACTCTTGCAAAGCAGCAAGGCACATGGACAAAACACTTTTAGTAAGTTCCACAGTAGAACTATCTCTCAAATGAGACACAAGGGCCCACATAGGATAAGCACTTGCTTCCAATTCTGCTGAGAAAGCAGCATAATACGTGTTAGGTTCAAATTCTACATGTTGAGTAAGTTCTCTCTGATTCACATTCATTCCTGGAAAGAGAAATAGATATTTGTTGGCAAAAAGTTATAATTTTTGAAAGTAAGTTATTAAATCAAGTTTCACTCAGATTCATAGAAATTATGGAATTAATTATACCAAAATACAAACCTTGAAACATTGATAAAAAACTAAACCACATCTCTAACAAATTGTCATCACTCATGAATTTGACAGCAACTGGTCTATGAGATAATACATTGTTTAAATCTGATACAAGAGGCCAATAACAATGCTCCTTCATCACTTGACGACCACAATCAACAACATAATGATAATTCTTATCAGTATCTGAAAAATCATAAAGTGCAATTCACTCTTTCAATATCACCAAGACCAAGTGGGAGCAAAATAACACACTTTGAATACATGAACATGTGAGAGAAAAATATGTCTCACCATGGAGAGAATTTTGTATCAAAATCTTGCCCATCATGTATTTTAAAGATATCACCATTACATGTAACAAGTTCAAGCGTTCTGCCATTCGAAAAGCTAAACTTTCATTAGAAAAGAGTTGCACACTAACATGAACAACTCTATTTGATAAGGTATCAGGATCAGTTGAGCGTTCAAGCATCAAAGATATGCGTGAGTAATGCAATACAAATGCCTGAGTTAAAGCTTCCTATAACATGAATCAAACAAACAAAACAAAATTAAAACTGCTTCGACAAGTAACAAAGAGAAAATCTACATAGTACTACAACAGCATATGAAATAAATTACCTTGTAATCTGGATCAGGTAACATGTTTAACAATAAACACACTACTTTTTGAGGAAATTCAAATTTTACAGTCCAAAATACTAATTCTTCAAGGAAAGTTCGATGCACCAAATGTTCTTGCAATGAAGGGCAATCTAAAAATGAAGAATAATTAAGTTAAAAGAACGATGAAAATGCATCCAACCAAAAATTCAGTCAAATACTTCCAAATTAATCCTCATAAATATTATTAAATAACCTTTGTATTCATCCGGAGGTTCTGGATTGGGTAGAGATTTGAGAACCTGCTGATAAACTCGTTGGCTCTCTACCATATAACTATAATGTTCAGAATCTGCTACAGGACAGTCAGTCAGATTTTTATATATCTAGAGGAAAAATCAGTTAATGCAATATAAGTCGGAATTGAATATCAGTAAGACAATACCACCAGCCAATAATAATTAAAACAACAACTTATTCTATTTGACTTCACTTAAAATTTATAGAATTTAAGTAAAAATCTTTTTTAATGCAATTCGTATTCTACCTGAGGATTGGTAAGGGCTCCTGTCATTACACGGCGCATAACTGCTCCCATAGCACTGAAGTCATGTAACATAGTCAGAAACTGATCAGCATCCTGGATAGCTACCATATGCGCATCAGAAACGCCCGATTTACTAAAACAGAATCAAACAAATTATTTTCCACCAAACACATCAATTGAGATTATTTTTAGAGACAATTTTATATTACTTCAATAAATTACCTATTTTCCCTGAGGTGCTGGATGAGTCTAAGAATAATGCGAGGCATTACAACTTCAGCCACACAAACTAAATCATTTGGAGCTGGAGGTTTATTTACTTGAGCTTTAGGACCATGCCTGTCACAGAAGCTAAAAAAGAGAGGAAAATGTTGATTATTAAATAATTTAGAAATATTGTTACAATCTTTTTTTTTTTTGCTATGAAATGTATGAATGACCCTCATCCAAAGTTAAGGAAGAGTACAGTAATTGTCACCAGTATAGAACACACATTAATTCTAACAAGATAATTATCCTACATAACCATAATAAGTAAATTAAAATTTTCTGGCCACAAACCCAGTTTCCTTCATGACAGAGGTATCTCCACAGTCACAAGCTCCTCCAGCCTGACTGCGGAACATGTTAAAATCATGACCAGCATGGTTACCATTTTGAAAGCAGTCAGCACAAAGAGACATACAAGGTGAAATACCACAAGTGCGACACCTATAAGCAACAAAATTGGCTGTCCATACTAAACCACAAGTTGTAGCATTATCATATCTCCGAACTGAAAACAAAAAACACATAACATTACACAAACAGTTAACAGTCATCTTTTTACTTAACATAAAAGTACACAACAACCAGGATATTGATAAGATAGTCCAGATTAAGTGTTAGTTAGTAGTCTACATAATTTTAGTTCAACTTTCAACTCCCGCTTAGTTTATCACAAAGTAAGGGTGACACAGAAGGAAATTTATTGTCAAAAAACAGTACAAACTGCGTATGACCACGTGGAGGACAATAAACTAATTTAATATATAGCAAGAAAATGAAAACAATATTTACAATAGTAATAAAAACATATTTCTGAAAATATTCACTTCAAAGTAAAAAACTATAGTATTCTATGTTAGTGTCAAATATTGAAAGGAGGCCAAAACATTTCTCACAAAAATACCTCATTAATAGAAAAGGGGTAAAACTGGGTACACAATAACTCGATATTTTAACGGAAACCAAGAAGAAAATATACCTATTCTTGAAAAATCGTCTGGTGTCTTTCCTCCAGCTATAAGCCACTTGCACCAATCTATTGTTTCCCACTCATCAATCATCTTGCCAGGATTTAATAACACGTCTAAGAGTTCATTAAGATGTTGAGGCGACGTCGAATTTGAACAATCTGCGTGAACGTAAGCTGCTGCACCACGTTTGCCCTTCTTCATTAACACATGGGCAGCAATGGAATTCGAAGCCATTTTTGACGTATGTTATTTTCCTATCACTTTCCTGAATATTTTTGTACAGATCACTACGTCTCAAATTTGACAGGCTGTCTCGCAAGTCACAGTCCTGTTCTTCGACTTCCCAATAAGACAAGTCTAAATGAGACAACCTAAATGGTCGATGGCATCAAACTATAATCTAACATTTGACGTCAATGTTAAAGTAATTTTGACAACTAAAACTTCTACAGCGTCCTTGAAACATGATGTGCGAAAAAACATTTTTCATTATCAAGTCATAGCCGGACAAATATTGAAAACAATTAATTAAACTTATTGCACCATTTCTCATTAACAATCCAACTCAACTGATCAAGGACTAATGAACTAAAACCAGAATAGATGGCAGTGCAAGCAGAACAAATGAAACGCTGACTGCGTATTAGAATGCTTTCCATTGGACCTTCCTTGGTATGATAACAGAGATCCGTGTAGAGTAATGTGTGATTTTGTCGGATAGTCTTTGGAATAAGTATATAAGTTTGTTCATACTACATTTTCAACACAATTATCTAAATCTTTCAATATGATGGATGCCAGGAGGAGTCTCTACACTGCGTTCTCTTATTAATCACATTCTCCATTTTGCAAGGCGGCCACTTCCAAAACGGACTCAAAAGAGGAAAATACGGAACGATCGTAATATTCTTGCATTAACATCCAAAAGTCATTTCGCATTCTCAGTTCTATGACAGTTGCTTTTTTAATTCCGTTTTTTTACTGTTATACTGGTCGATGAGTCATTCGTACATTTCTTTCACTTGATAGGATTTCTTTAAAAATATAATTGAAAGATGATTGTCTTTGATGTGGGAGACTAAATTAGGTTTCTTTTTTGGTAGACTACCTTGCTGCCTTTCAAGTAATGAGCAGATGAATGAAATTCGTATCGGGAGAAATTGAGCGATAGTACACATGGGCATTAATCACGCCTGAAATTGAGTTCACTGAATAAATAATGTCTGTTTTTCTTGTTAGTGCGCGTCAATAAAAAAACTTGCAATACTCTATATTTGAAGCAGGGAGAATGAATTTACTTAACCCCCCACCCCCATTTGTGATCAGCTGTTGCCTCAGGTCCCGCAGGTTGCAGAACTGCGATTGTTTTGTTGCCTTCGGAATTTAGGTGACAGGTACCGCAGGGTGCTTGTGGGGGGGGCTGCTAGTTGGGGTACAAAGAAATAAAAATGGCAGGATCTGCATTAAGAAGACTAATGGCTGAGTACAAGCGTAAGACAACATCGCTTTTAATTTTCATAAATCACATACCTATAATGAAAATTAATGTTTTAGTAGTTACATATGAATTAACTCAATGTTGTTTGGTACTTTATCGGAGGGACAAAAATTAGTGCTTTAAAGTACCATAATTTGTGTTTTCAAAACTTACTTATTCTTCTCTCAATGAATTTCTAAAGTGAGTCATTGCATGACTGAGCAGTTCTATTTAATGTATTGAATTGATTTATTGGTAATTGGTAACCACTAATATTGTTAAAAGCAAATAATTTTATGTCATCAAATGCTAGTGCTTTTAGTATCAATTTATTTGTTTACATTATTAACTTAATGAGGTTTTTTTTTCTATCTAATTCCACACATGTAGATGAAGGGTTTGAATTGGTATACGAGTTGAAATATACGTCTTGCTGACAAAATCAATCACATTTTGTTTGCTATATTTTATTCTCTTTTCCACATTTTGTCATAACTGCTGTGAACAATTGTCTGTTGAGGTTAAAATATATCTTATTTGGTTTATACGCAGTGTGGCACCTTGAAACAATGATAAAGTTTATTTTTTAGTTTTTATTTATTATATGGAGTTTGTTTGTTGATGTTGTTGTACTACTTCGCAAATGATTAAATTACAAGTCTGAATTTTCAGAATTAACTCTGAATCCTCCAGAGGGAATAATTGCTGGACCTATTAATGAAGAAAATTTTTTTGAGTGGGAAGCTTTAATAACGTAAGTTTACAAAATAAGTTCCATTTGAAGTAGACTAGTTGAATGTTATCATTGATTTTAAAGTTATAATAACTCTTCATCTATGTATAACTTCAGTCTTTGACTAAAGATGATAACATATTTATTTTATTTTTTCATGTATACAAAGTGTCTAGTATACTTTTTTTGGTTATCATTATTTGTAATTAATTTTTTTTTTTATTGTAGGGGTCCTGAGGGAACATGTTTTGAGGGAGGTGTATTTCCTGCTAAATTAATATTCCCTCCTGATTATCCTTTGAGCCCGCCCAAAATGCAGTTCACATGTGAAATGTTTCATCCCAATAGTAAGTAAGATATTAGAAGTTCAGTTAAATGATAATTCATTTATTACACTGTGAAAAGATATAATGATCTGTGTTGATTTATTTATTTTTCAACTGTTCACCATTTACAAATACCAATCTTATGGTAAAAAAAGAATATTGAGAAATTGTAATACAAATTGATAAGAAAATGCAATGATATTCAATCTGTAACAAATTCATGTCAACAGAATGAAAAAAATATCTATATTATCTAATTTTTTGTAATCATTTGTAAATGTGTTTTCAACCCATCAGGAGATAAAACAAACCTACCATAGCTGCTTCAGTTCCAATTGTGAGGTGTTAAGTTTAAAATATTTCAAACAGGGACATTAATAATAATAATAATAATAAATTTATTGTCAAAAAACAGTACAAACTGCGTATGACCACGTGGAGGGAAAAAAAACTAATTTACTCTCCGGAAGCAAGCAAGGGACCATCCCATCAATTCCGATCAAGGGCCCTAAGGCAGAGGCGGATTCAAAAATTTCAGCAAAAGTTCCTAGATAAGATAAAAAGTTAGCTGCGAGTAATAATACATATATTATGTCAATATGTTTGTAATTTAACGTAAATATGTTTGTAAATTTACATGTACAAGTTATTATCGAACTATAGATTATTCTGAGTATAGTGTTTATAAATCATAAGAGTTGAAAAAACACTAAATTCACAATTTATTGTTACAATACACACGCCCCTAGACAAAGCCTAGAGAACTAATTCTCTATCCAAGTGTAAAATATTTCAAACTTGTTATGTTTATGGTGTGTTAAGTCCAAGTCCATTTTTAAAATGTGATTCATTTGTGCACCATTGGTTTAAGTGAAAAATACTCAATAACCAATTGTGTAAGGCATTTTGTTTAAAAACTTGAAGAACATTTCTCTTTTTGGACTTAAAACACAGAGCACAGATTTATTCTTACCCATCAGTTTTAACCTAATATTGAATCCCTCAATCTTTAAGATTTGGACATCATTCTTATTATAATTGAAGTTGGTAGCATGCTGATTAATTTTACCAGTTCTTGGTAAAACTGTACCTAGTTTTTAATTTACTCATAATTATTTTATTGGAGTATTAAACAATTCTCTTTTTAATGGTATATTAAAAATTCAATAATATAATTCAATACATTGAACATCCTTTATGTGCACTATTACTACTTGAAATAAAGAAAATTGATGTGAATACAATTCAATAATATTGCATCTCTTATTCAGTATATGCTGATGGTAGAGTTTGTATATCAATTCTTCATGCCCCTGGTGATGACCCCATGGGATATGAATCCAGTGCAGAACGATGGAGTCCTGTACAGAGTGTTGAAAAGATCTTATTATCTGTGGTCAGTATGTTGGCAGGTAAGTATTTTTGTTTTTGTGTTTAGTGAAATGTAATATTTCATAAAAGTGTAATCAATTATAAGAAACTTTCTGTTTGTTTATTAGAACCGAATGATGAAAGTGGTGCAAATGTTGATGCTGCAAAGATGTGGAGAGAAGATAGAGCAGAGTTTAATAGAATTGCTGAACGAATTGTGCGCAAAACACTCGGACTTCCTCCTCCTTAATCATTCCAGAACTTGTACTTTTAATTGTGCTCAATTTAAGGGTTTTTTGCCTCCCCAATGAAAAGTTTGCTTCCTTTGGTGCAGAGAGTACCTTTAGATAAGATTATGTATGTATATAGACATGTGGATGTTTTCCATTTTCGGTCCCTTGATATTTTGTAAATAAACTAATAAGTCGATCTTGTAAATTTGTGCCTTGCCTAGTATTCCCCCTGTTTCTTCTAATAAATCTTAATTAAAGCATGATGGAATTGAACGTAGATATTATACCCTTTCTTTTGTGATAAGGGGTGCATCTCTAACACAGTTTTTCATTAATTTGTATACACAATTTTTGCAGGTCAGTTATGGGTTCAGCTTCATTTTTTTTGTTGAGTGTTGAACAAATTATGGCTAAATTATACTTTCTACTGGGGTATTATTTACTAGAATGTAATAAAATACATTTTAAAAATTATTACTTACTTATTCTGGGTCCTTCCATGAATCAGAAAATGTTAAATAGGGGCTCTATTGAACAATTCATAATTCTATAATTCCAACATGTTGTGGAGGATTCTTGTATGTTCTATAATGTGTAGTTTGTTTATGGTTTCGAGACCTGTGGTGCTGACATATATTTCGGGATATGGTTCGACTTTTAAATCAAAGGGATTATTTTAAAGTTTTCTAAGACTTATTAGTAGTGTGGTAAATCAGGTTTACTTTATTTGTGACAAATTTAATACTTTTGAAGGCTGGGTATGTGTGGAAACTAGTTCCCCAATGCTTATAAAAGGGTGTTATCATCTACTCATATGATACCTCTACGACATTCAGTAGGGTTTGTTTCTAAGACACTTTGTGATTTTAAAATGTCTTCATGGAGACAGAAGTAAAGAAATCCAAAAATTTAACTAAAATAGTTTTACTAATTGCTCTTAGTTCCCAAACTTCCAAATATTGTTTCAATTTTTATACATATTTCCAAAATCTTATTAATTTTATTCAAGGTGAAATAACTTAATTTGTACTTTCAACCATGATAAAAACCCATGGTATGTAAACCAGCATCAATTGATGCCACATTATAATTTAAAAAAAGCAACATCTTCAGATTGACTCAAAATAGTCACAGATCAACCGAATCAGTGTATTGGCCATGTTTATTGAAGGCTGCTGTGTACTATAATGTGATGTCACAATCATTGCTGTGAGCAATTCAAGCACAAATATTTTATCATTTCAAATGCAACATCAAAGCCTTAAACACATTTTTTTCATATGAAATATATTCCAGGCACTTGAGGTAAATCTGATCTAGTAAAACATCTTTGTTAAATTTGGCAAGGGCCGAAATATTACAATGTTAAAGTTTCCTTTGCTCTTCGTTTTTATCTTAACATTCTATTTATTTTGCAAGTGTCAGCAAAATTTACTTTTGCTTTGATATATTGTAGATACAAATCAGGATTTTACAATTCTCATCGCCAATGGAATCTTTTTACCTTGGTCAAATGTTATATATTTATATTAACTGATTTCTAGGGAACCAATAACAAAATATTATCATTTAGGGTCCTGGAGATCTAAACGAGCATTAAGTTGTAAAATAAGTGATAAGAGAGTCTGTTTATTTAGTGAGTCTCTGGTTCAAAAATTCTTCTATTGTGTAGAAAGAACGAGCCTGCACCCATTTTATTAGTTGATTTTTGTTTTGCTTGGTGGGTCTTTCAGTTATGGGAGCAGTGGGTTGATGAATTAACCTCCTGCATAAGATGGCTTCTTTTCAAAGAGAGCTCATGCTTCTGGGCAATTCAATTTTAAGTAATCAAACATTCAATTTTTCTTCACAAATATTGTTGTTATTGATTTTTCTTCACAAATAAATGAATTATATATAAAGTGAAAATATAATGTTCATATTTACCCAGAACACAATATCCTACTTTCATGATATGGGCATTATTCATAGTAGTTCTGTGTTCACTACTCAGACTACATTGATAGCCTTCAGAAATGAAGCACTACATTATCATGTAAACTTAGATCTAAAATAGATATATGATATCCAGACATACTGAGACATGATTCTTTTTGACATTGATACTGTCTTTCTATCCACTGTACACATTGGATAGAATGAAGTTTATTGAAATTCTTAATAGCTTCATAACAGTTATTTCTTACAGTGAAGTTTATTGAACTTTCAACATAGATAAACAAACATCTTCATGTAGATCGGTAAATATTAGCACATTTTCAACATACATATTTTCTGTTTTATTCTTATACTTTATTAAGAATCAAATATGAGTTGTGACTATGCTTCATGAACATTTCTTTAGAAGAACATCAGGCATGTTGAACACATCACTGATACTAATGCCGATTTTTTTTTTCATTTTCCTTTGGTGTATCATTGCATTAGAAGGAAAGACTAAAATGGTAAAATTTAATTTAAAAAATTTATGAATAAACTTTACTTATGGAAAATCCAACTTGTTTTGATGTGCTAATCACATGTTTCGGAATTCTCTAAAAAGTATTCCCTCAGAGGAAAGGAGTAAGGTGTCTTCAGAGTGGATTCATTGTTTGTTTGTTTTTTGTTGAATCATCTAAAGTAAGGTGTTTTTAAGTCATAGGAATGATAACTCTTTTCACCATACCTTTCCTCTGAGAAATTTCAACAGATTGAATATGAAAGACTGAAATATATTCAGGAATTTATTTTAATACTTGGATTGCTCATGTAGTTTCAAAAACAATATATTTTTGCAATGTTTATCCTCTAAAAGCAATTAACAGGTTTTCAAGAAAGAAGACAAAGTAAAATATGGTTTCTGTTTCACAAGCCACCTCCCTACAAGACCTAGTATATGACAAGCATTGACTTAATCACAAAATTTATATTATTCATCTGTAAAAGGTTGTAAGTCTTTCATTATTTATTTAATTAAATCAATCACTTTCTGTTTGAGGGATTACATTAAGACATGGTTTTCCCCACCTATTTCATCTGATTGATAATTGTGAGATGACTGCTTGATAACCATGTTCAATAGATGAAAGTAGTATTGATCAATTAGCATTCACAACAAGAAGAGCATGCTGTTTTAGAATTAAGAGGTAGAATTGAAGTGGGGGGGGGTGGGGGTGCAGGTGCACGTGCGTGTGTACACATACATACAATTACATATCCTTGCATGTTAATTTTCATTCTGTTTCAATCCAGGAAACTATTTGATGTGCAATTTACACAATGCATTTAATCTACAAATTTTTTAATGGCTAAATTTTTGTTCTAATTATTTTTTTAAATTTATAAATTGAAAGTTTGATCATGAAAAAAGGTTTAGAACAAAGAGAGTCATATTATCCATGTTATCCAAATGTCTTGACATGAACCTTCATTTGAAACAAGTACATGGAAGTGCAGTGATTTTCACAAATAGTCTGAAAAAATTGTCAGAAAAGAAATTCAGGTAGATCTGCTTTACATATCTTGTGTTGACAACACTATCCATTTTACTGCACCAATGAATATTCATTAATTAAGTGTGAAATTATGGAGTGAACTTATCCTGTGGGTAGGAAAAAGCTATCCCTAATTCAAATGGAGGTGGGGGGGGAGTGTCTTAAATAACAATGAAAAAGGGAATGTTTGTGGGGAGGGTTCTCTCAACCAATTATACTGTGAGCTGCCAAATCCTTATGCAACAGCCAACAAACTTTAATGGGTGATGAACATATATTTGGGAGAAATACTCTCGAAAATCTAGCCTTCTTGTTTTACAGTAGCCTAGCTAAGAATTTTAATGCGTTATTGATTAGATGAGAAGACACTTGAACCGTTGTAACAAAAGATGAAACACTAATCCAAGTTACCAAGAATCTTGTTAAAGATGCCAACACAACATTCTTCAGCAACTGATTACTAGCTATCACAATAAAATCATACAAGCTGTCTTTATGAAAATCTTGTGTACTAACTAATATAATTACTCTCCTCATCCTTGCTGTTTGCTAGAATATTTTTGGGAATCTTGCCTCTATCATCAGTTGTTATCAACAGATGAGATCATTGAAATCCTTAATGGGTATGACTGGCACCAGTGAGATTTGTTGTATTGAGAGTGTCAAAATATTTTTCTGGTTTTACAACTTACACAAAACTTTAACTTTTCTGTTGAGGTAAAGGTTTTGATGGAGGATGAAGATGTTATGGTTTTTCTTTATTACATACTTCTCGTTTTCAATTTTTTTAAATTTTGCACATATGTGTTCTCTGAATCTTCTGGCATCTTTATATTTTTTATAGAGCTCTCACTATTAAGTATAATTCCTTTTTAAAAGGCGTTAAAAATGATTAAATTGTGAATTTGTTTAATGGAGGTGGAGAGAAAAAATGGAATTGTTATACCAGGTAACCAATCTTTACCTTATCAAGTATTTTCCAATCTGTATTGGTAAAAATATTTTAAAGGAAAGAATATATGGATAAGTTAATGAGGAATAGTAAGTGGATTCATAGATATGACAAATAGAAATGTATAAAATGTTCAAGTAAAACATGTAATGTTTATAATAAAAAAATAAAACAATCTTCAATTGAAAACACACTAGTGTATTATGAAAAAAATTATTTCCAGACTATGGTCCAACCCAGTACTAAGTTACCAAACAAATTTGTTGAAAAAATAGTCCCATATCAAGAGTACAACAAGACTCCCATACTAACAAAACATAATATTTGAGAAGTTTTAAAAGTAGGTTCCCTCACTTTTTGTAAGTATTTGCCCTTTTGATTTTGAAAACTTGCATACCTAGGATAACACATTATCTTTAAAATCAAGATAAAGAAAATAATACATTACTTAATCATAGCCAAATAAAATGTTTCAAAAAATCTTCCACAAACCCAACTAAAAAAATTTCAGGAAAAATTAATATT
Source organism: Laupala kohalensis (assembly GCA_002313205.1). Lineage (NCBI taxonomy): Eukaryota > Metazoa > Arthropoda > Insecta > Orthoptera > Trigonidiidae > Laupala > Laupala kohalensis. Next base: position 174,710 of record NNCF01129743.1, read on the forward strand.
CAATAAATAATATAATTAATGCACATATTTCTTCCGTGTACCCTACACGTAAAGAAGATGTGATAACTTTCGGTCAGGTGAAAATGGCGACGAACCGGGAATCGAACCCTAGACTTCTTTGATCGCAGGGGTGTTAAGCACACCACCACCCGTTGGCCTTACACAATTGGACACCATTTTCAGCCAGGCCATTCTCACCTGACTGAAAGTTATCACATATCTTCTCCACGTGTAGGGCAGACGGAAGAAATATGTACGAACCTTAACACGTAGGTACGTGTGAAACCGGTAATAAAGCGCCCACAGCATGGTGTGCCGCCTGGTTCACTTATCTCCTGTATGGGGATGTCTCTCAGGTCTTCCGGAGTTTAGATCTGGGTGAAAATGGTGTATAGTTGTGGAAGGCGTATGGGTGGAGTAGTGGTTAACACCCTTGCGATCAAAGCCGTAGTATATATAATCTATATACATAATATATATAAAATCTTGAATCATACTACAAGAAATATCAAATTTGTGTCTAGGGTTCAGGTTTAAAAAGGTATAAATGTATAACTACAAGTATATTTTTGGAAAGAAAAGATGAATAAGAAAAAACACCATCATCGAATGTGTCGTACATACCATAATATTGGATAGAATATATTTAAATTTTATTTTTGAGTGGAATTTTGAAATTTTCAAGTACATTCAAAAGGTTGAAATTATTTCATTGGAATGTTCACTTACGAAGATGTGAGCCAGTCTTAATGGGCTTATGATTGGTGAAACTGTTTCAATACAAGTGTTTAAACATAAGTAGAGAAACATTCATGAAGAATGTTTAATACAATGAAGATTTCAATACTTGGTAGAGATGCTACCAGCAATTCATTTGGTCATGTTCCACATTTTATTTCTGTCAGCCGGTACAGATTCTTTGAAGTTTGCCAGTCACATTGTTATACATTGCAATACTAGTAGGCTAGTAACCTCTCATCTATGCGGAATTAGAAAGTTTTATGAAAGAAGGAACAGTAAGACATGGCATACAGTGTGACATCAAACTTGTCTCTGAATGCATTACTATAAAGTTAAAATTTTGCTTTTTGTTTGTTTCAAACATTCTGTACCATAACTGTTAGAGATCAAATGTCTCCACTGGTCAAATGAGATTTACAATAGGAGAAGAGTATTTTTAGCTTTAAATTAAGAGCATTCGACAAAATTAGACAAGCTCTTTTTACTTAAAGAAATTATACATTCAGGAAATCATAGCTCCTTTGAACTGGTCAAGGATAAATGGGTTGATTCATCCTGTTTGATAGAAAGCCAATGCTGTCTACAAGCCATATTCTCTATTATCTTAAGTTAAATATAAGGCTCGCCAAAATTGAAAGTTTTAGAAAAGAAATAGTTCATTATAATTCCCTATAAAATTGCATATTTCTTTTCTATGTCAATATTTCTCCCCCTTTAAGTTCAGATTTATTTCAGCTTTCCTAGAATTTTATTTCCACTCTTCATTCCTGATTCAATTAGAAAAAACTAGGTTTCGTTGATCAAATGCAGTCTTTCTTCATTTAATAGAAATTAACAAATTTGTACAAAGAAACAACAAAATTTGCCCATATAATTGAAGTACAAAAAATACAACAGTAATCACAAAACACTATAAATTATGAAAGGTACTAACTGTATGCCTTACATAACATAGTTAGAAACTTATAATTGCTTCCTAACCATCCATTGTGAGAGGGGTTATCAATTTTAAGATAAGAATCAATGTTCTGGAGAAAAACTAACTTCCTTGAATTTTGTTAATCACTAAATATGTTAATAGTTATTTATCAGAGATTTGGAAGAGTACTATTTACCCTACTTCTTCCTGACTACTAATTTCTCAAGGTTGCACTTTCAGCAAACATTAGTATTTGTTATTCCAGAAAGAATTGTGTCCCCTTAATATTAATACATTTGGGTATTCATTTTTTAAATAAATATGTTTTTAAGATTCAGCAAGAATTCCAAACTTCTATGCTATCAACAAACCCTGCTTATTACGGGATATTCTCACCCAAAATGACTTTCAGGTAATGAAATGCACATTTACAAAAAAGATACACTTTAAAATTTCAGTAATGCTTTATAGATAAGGTTTAAATAGAAACAGCAAGAGAAAATATTATGAAGGAATAAATTAAGGAGAAGGAATAAAATATATGAATTCATAACAACAAATTTCTTATAACAAAATTTATATTGACCTGCAGAAACTTTTCTAATCACAACCGAGTTTTCAAGAATTTTTTTTTCATTTTGTGGCCAAAATTAACATATCTTAAGTCACTAGATGCCACTAGGTGATTTCCTGCATTGATGCAGATCAACGGTCATAAACTGCAGAATTAATATAAGCCACCAATAAACTATTGCCTCATTTGTTAATTAAGCTTTACTCTCAAGATAAAGTACTATTGATAACAGCAAGTTCGCTACAGATCTATGAGAAAGTCCAGTTCACTTTATGTTTTGTGAATCAAGAACCAGTGATTAGACTGCATTTTCAATAATATCGAGCATGCATTACCCTGTGACTAATTTCCACATAATAAATGGAATATTTTACATAATATAGAATATACTTCGTGAATCTGAGTCTAAAAGCATATTTTTATTCATATATTATACTGGAATCCCTAGATCGGTAAATAGACTTACTGAAAAATGTGTGTAGCATCTAGTGACATATAAGGTTGTGATGCTTTACTGATGTGCTAACATCTTTCAACCAAGATGTAAATAATGCAAGCCAAGAAAGACACCACAGATGTATTTCTGCGGATGCTATATATTACACTGAAAAGATGAACAGTAGTATATTCATGAAAATGTTCAGTCGTTCAATACTCCTTCACATCATGCACGTTCTCTTTTTGGTTTTCTATTCAACTTCTTACTTAAGGTAATAAAGCCTTTTCATAAAGGAAATATTTCTTTTCATGAGGTTAAAATTACACTGTTTTGAGAGAAGTACTGGTATGTATGCAATAAGTTATGATAAAAATTGAATCTTGAGATATCCATTCATGGGAAGGAAGTATTGACCCACAATATATGAACATCTACCAGAAGGCATACCAAGAAATATTATGAACAAATAATAAATTACTTTCCGAGATTAAATTACCAATCTTGTCATAAAACAAATTTTAACAAAAAAGTAATATCAACATTTAGATTACATAGAAATCATTACTACCATTCTCAGTACTTGGAATTCTACATTCAGTATCTCAAGACAATCCGTAAGAAATATAAGCTCTCATAATATCGGTCAGGCTGGTTGCAGTCAATATGGTGTCGCTTCCAGCCCGTATCACAATACAGCATGTGTAAGACTGCACCTACCAATTCAATGTTTATGAACAATCAATCCATTTCATGGACAACAACACAACAGCCAATAAGATGTACAAATTAAAGCTAAAATGAAATTAAACACATGCACTGGTAGCAGAGTCATGATTACAAATCACATCTATTTCAGTAATAATACAGCAAAGTTGATAAAATACTTTAACAACTCTTAACTTATCATTAATGATTAGAGAAACATTCATCATGCCACTCATGGTCATTTAGTTCTCTCATAAATCACAGCATCACTCAGTGATGACCATACTAACATTTCTACAATTCAAAAATTTAATATAACCAATGAATTTCAATGTTTAAAACTTATGAGCATTATTAAGTCCAAGAAACTCTTAAGAAACATGTCACAGAAGTATAAAGAATTAATTGAACAACCACCTAATAGCATGCTACTGATATGTTTATGGCCAAGATACTGGTCCATTTCCACATCACATCATTGAGTTGCATTCAGATTTGAAAAAGTACAATTTAAAATTCAGTACATCACCATGCAGTAAATATGTTTTATAAATCTGCACAAGTTAGTCTGTGCAGAGTATCTACATATTGTACACTGAAAGAATGCAAAATAATCTCTATTTAAAGGAAGTTAAGTGACCATTTAATGTATCTTGCAAAACTACCCAGCAACCAAAAAGTTTATGTATAACTTATAACTATAACTCGAAGACTAGAACATCCGGTAGCTCTACAACTAGAAAAATCTTCAGGGTTCTTACATGAAATTATATTTTTAACAGTTTTCAAAAGTAAAAAACTACTAAGCTGAGTACATTCCATTCTGCCCAAGTATTTCAAATACCCTGAAAAACCTCTTAAATACATATTAATACAAATTTCTTTGCACAGTACAAATTTATCAAATTCTTCTTTTTTTTCCTCTATGCCAAAATAGTACTTTTTCTGAAGATTATTGTACCCCAGGGAAAGGCATATCACAATCTATTCTGGACATATAAGCATTTCCTTCTTTTCAAAGGAAAAGTGGACGAGCCAATTAGCTAAAAACTTTAGTCAAATCTAGACAATTTTAAAAACCTCAGAGTTCAATTAATTTTGATTAACACATAACATGGATACCAACAACACAGGGGACATCCCAGATTATCAGAGCAAAATACTTTCATTTTCAGAGTTTAAACAAATAGCACACTAGAGTTGCAAGACACGAGTGAATGTATGATCTACTTAAACATTTCATTACTACACAAAAATTATTTTTGATCCATAATTTATTAAGGTACATTTAATTAATTGTTGCACACCTTCCATGTTCTTCAACCTCCTTTGGCAGTGATTATGCTGTACCTCATTAACTCTATAGTAATCTTCATCATTTTGTACAAAACATTTTGCAAGGCCAAAGAAATAATTATGAAAGCACAAATAAAGATCAAAATTTAAAATACACAGAAATATTTACAAATAAGAACTGTATGATATAAATTTCTAAGATATTGGAAGCCAAAGAGGAACATCAATATGTTTTAAGCAGAGTGAGCATATTTTACACAGATCATGAGTATGTAAATCCTGCTTCAGATTTATGATGAAACCTAAGAGAGGTATATATCAAAACAAAATTTTGGCTTCATAATTTTTCAGTTTCTAATAAGAAAAAAGAATTGATAACATAAAAACTAATAGATGTCTAACACAATAGTGTACACTGATATTTTTCAACCAGAAAATCACATCATTTCTTAAAATATCAAACACATTGATCCTAACCACATAAAAAATACACTTGCACATTTTGTGATTATTTAAAGCACATGATTAATGATAAACTGGCAAGGCAAATATTGTAAAAGTACCATCCAATGGTTAGAGCTAAAATTGTTTGCCAAAGCAATGTCAGGTGGCATCTTACACTATCACCTTAATTCTTAAATATCATATTAGTTGCTGCTGTAAGACACACGTTTTCTCTTGTTTTTTCATGCTTTGGGATAAGGCTATGAGAACTGAGAAAAAAAATCAAACAAAAAAATATCATTGTTCATACATGTAATAAAAATATAATAAATTGCAAACAAAACAAAATATAATTGAAATTACAAAGGGCACAACACGGAGTGCCCTCAGAACAAAAAACTATCACAGCATTTGTAGGAGACAATCAACCATCTTTAGAAGCTTAAAATTATAGAAAAAAAATTCATAAAAAAGTTTAACTCATGTCCAACAACAAATTTTTACTGGTAAAATGAAATGCCAAAAGTTACTTTTGTTCCATAGTAAGAGCATACTTCACTGCTATGCAGTATTTGTTATAATTTTACTTTTTAGAGTAAGATAACTTTATGGATTGGTCTTAAATACTCTATAACATACGAATGCTGCCAAATATAAAAATAATATACATAGAGACTCGTCAAATTTCATTTACAGCAAACTAATTTTACTGCACCCATAAACAATAATCCATGAAAGAGAAAACCTAGGTGAAGAGTGAAAATATCTTAAGCCACTCTAACAACATTAATATTTACAGCCGAGACCACAAAATCACATCATATGAAACACAGTTGCCAAATTAAAATATACAGTAATTTCACAATTGTATTTTGGAAGAGTATAATGAATTAAAAATTTTCAAATGATAAAATTATCATTACATCCTTATGTAAACTATCATTCTCAGATATATATATATATATATATATATATATATATATATATATATATATATATATATATATATATATATATANAATTTAACTCAAATAATATGGCATGATTTCATATGGCTCTGTACAAAAGCTTCACCATGGTTTTATAACAAGAGGATATATGTAATGTGTAAATTGTGCTGTAAAGGTTTTGTAGTGTCCAAGCTGAACTCAGCTTGAGAACCATGGTAACTATTTCTTTTTATTTTTAGTTAGTTAAAAGCCTATCTAATATTAACATAACTAAGATCTATCACAGCACTGCAAAAAAATTAAATTTTCTGGTATACATATAATATGAGTTGTTTGATTTATTGAAATCAGTTTGTGTGTTCTCTGTTGCTGTAATGTGTGGCAAGATAGCTACTTTGCACTAGCTCTTAATAACCAGTTACTGCAAGATAATGGTTTCAAACACACCATACATCAAATACAAATAATAATTTGTGTCACAGCAGCCGTCCATAACATCAACAGCCGGTCATTCTCTCTTCAATACCCTGACACTTCAAAAACAAACATTTTCAATAAAATTAGGTTGACTAGTCATACTCTTATCCATAGCTTATTGTGCAAACTCACTACGCATTATTGCATTTTACTGACTTCACATACATTGATCAAATCAGGAAACTGGCCTTCAATTTGTTCAATACACATTTAAGTATATCTTGAATTAAGTCAGCTTAAGTTAACTAGCAATAAAACAAGTTCAACAGAATATAACAACAATTGATTACAGTTCACTGTCATTGATGTAGCACATGGTAAAATTGTTATTAATCAGTTCATATGCAAGGCTCAAGGTAGGTGAGATGGATACACAGGAGGCAAAAAGGCAGCTGCTGGTGAACTACTATCCACAGAGGGTGAAGTTCCAACAGAGCCTCCTCTTTGTAGTTGCTCTTCCTCCAGCAGTTGTTCAGCATAGTAATGAGGTGTGCTCAGATAATCAAGAAGACGCCGTGGAAGGGGAAGAGTAGGAATTAAATCTCTTCGAACTAGTTTTAATATTACAAATCTACAAGAAAGAAATATTAAGAGATAAACTTCAAACATTTTATAAAGTGATATTAAGTCATGTTATTTTTGCATACATTTACAGGTACAACTTAGTTTCATAAATCAAAAGTGTAAAATTGTAGTGTGTAAATAAGCAGCTAAACAACAGTACACCCCACAAAACCACAGGCATAAAATGTAAGAATTGGCCGTCCAAATCATGTTTGAAAAAAGTCAACTTTCAAAACTTAATACATTTTTGTCTTTTAATATTTAAAATCATGTTCAATATCAAGGAAAAATAACTAAATGAGAGAGGAACTGATTGATCAAGGAAAAATGAGACTTACTGATCAGAGAGCAATCTGAATTTACAATGATTTCAGTTGTAAAGAGAAACATGTCATAATATTAAAATATTATTTCGGAAATTCCTTTTGTGTAACACTAATGTACATGAGTTTTAATTATGTCTTAATTATACGATTTTCTCAATTAAAATATATTATAACTTCATATAATTCCAAAACATTTATCTTGAACATAAATTTCTTTCATTCAATTTTCTTTATGACAGTACTGGTTATATTGAAACACTGGTCTGGGAGCAAGTGTTCATCCAACTTCTCAAGAATAAATTCTAGAACTTTGAAATTCCATTTGAGAACAATCTAACTTCAAAATTCATCCACCAATCAAAGAGGATGCCAAAGATCAGTCATAATGAAAGTCTTGATAATGTTCTGGCAAATAACATAGGTGTATGCACAACATTCTCAATTAATTTTCTATAGTTTAGTCCTGAAATATTTTAATACACCAATTTTTTTATTTGTTTTCTTATATAAAAATTGCAGAGAAGGATTACATGGAGGGCCCATTGTAATTACTTGTACAATTAAATTATCTAACACACCACTTTCATATAAGGCAGGTTTTGGTCTGTCTTTCATATCAAAGATGATAATGAACGTACTAAAAATAAATACTGATATTCATCATGACATGGCAAAGAGAAAGGTTTACATAGAATGGACTGCTGCAGATACCACGTAACTTCAATGAGAAATAATACAAGAGAAGTAAAATATTTTAATAGTACCATATAAAATAAGAAAGAGTTCAGAGGAACACTCAAACAGTTTCCCTTCAGTCAGATGTTTTTTTATGGCATAGTACATAAAACTGAACCTTGAACTCACAGTTTATCTCGCCTAACTGTTTAGGGTATACTGTTGAGTCAATATATTCATGACTTGTTTATACATTGATATTACATGATACATTGCGTGTTGTATGCAATTTGTTAATACGATAAATCTTGTTAATTTTTAATTGTGCAATATTCAACCAATTATTTTGCAATAAAGAATTAAAATAATACAAATTTCATGTATAAAGGATTTCAGGGGATTCAAATTTCAAATGTTCCTTCAAATGCCTTTCATGTTTTATCTTCAGTGCAAGTTTAAAAAACTAAGGAAGTATTCCACATGTTTCAAAATATTTCTTTTAAGTATGAGAATTAATAGACACTTGAGCAATTTCTTGACCAATCGTAACATATTAAAACTAATGGTTTAAAGCAGCTCTGTCCAACTTTTCTTAGTCTACAGGTCATTTTCTAAACCCTTTCAATTGATTGGACCAGCATGTGATAGGGTTTGGCAAAATGTTGCCCACCGGATAAAACTAATGGATCATATTTATTTACTTTTAACGTTTTATTTTTATTCTCATCATCAAATTTATGTTACTTCAAGCTAGAAGAAAATAGTGTATTTCTATATTGAAAAAGTATTTTTAGTACTTAGGATGATTTAAAAAAAAATTCATATTGTAGTGTATGATGGGGTAATTCTGAACACAATTTTCCATTTTCTCTCACCTAACATGCTACATCAAATACTAATTCCGAGAGCAAAGATTTAGAACACAAGGTTGTTCCCTGCAATATTTAATCAAAGTTTGAAGCAAATTGGAGTGCTGGTACAAAAGATTTATCAAAATTTAGAAGTTACTAGTTATAACACTACTTTTATATTTAAGTCTCTATGCAAAAAAAAAAATTACTATACTTGCCTGCACATATGTTGTAAACTTTGAACCTGTTTAAATCTTGAAACTGGATGCAAAAGTTGAACTCTCATTGGCCCTAAAACAGGCCTTCGATGTAAAAAGAATAAATATCGACCAGATCTTGAGTGTTCCACAGCATTTTCAATAAAGTCCACAATGGTGTGGCTTTTAAACTTTGTGCAGCTTCCAAAACTAAAATTTCCTGTGGAAGAAAGTGGTTAACTAGAGAGGAACTTTACTATTCTATGGTTAATTTCAGCGACACAGACTGATTTGAAAACCTACATTTTTCTGACATTTGACTGAAACTATAACTTCAAAATCTTCTAAAACATGTACAATAAAAAAGCAAACAAAATAGAAAATGGGTTCTACAATTTTTGGCTCTATTTCTAATAATATTACAGTTGAATCAAATGTTATACATCAAACATTGTACTAAAACTGTGTCATTACTTTATCTATTACAAAAAAGCATGTTTGATGGATGATCAAAAACTTTCAGTTTTAATTATTCTGACAAAATTAAACAATAAATAAGATTAAATGCATTATAAAGTAAAAGAATGTAATTGATGTTTTACTTTATAAATTAATGCTGTTATTTCAGATACTGAACCAGAAAGAGCCTTAATTTATTCAGTTATTTGTTAGCAGAGTCAATTCATTCCTGAAAAAAACTAAATTTCCCACAGGCTCTTGACTAATTGCAGTGAATGAACTCATGTTCCCATACCTTGATCATGTTCAATGCGCACATGCCGAATACATCCATTTAACTTGAAAGTAAGAGAGAAAATGTAATGATCATCACTGCTATCACGAACAATAAATGATCCATCTGGTTCATTACACAAAACTTTTTCTGCAGCTTCACCAGATATGGGACCCCAATACCAACCATACTGAAAAAAGAAAAACAAAACAAATAAATATACTTAGAAAGTTCATTTACACAAGTTGCAAGAAAGAAATTTGGTGAAATATTTCTGGAGTCTTTGGCACTATCAACTGTCCACATAAAATTTGAAGATGTATACAACATACAGACAACATTAATATCCAAAACCAGACAAGATACATTTTTAATTTTAAGATGATCCCTCATTTCAGAATTAAAATTTAAGGGATTTCAAGAAAGTCACCACAGTTAAAATACAGATGATGGAGTAGAGTTTGGTTCTGGCAAATTTTAAAATAGCTCCTTCTCCCACAGGAAAATGACTTCCCATCATTACCAGGGTAGACAATCCTAAGAAGTTCTGTAGTTGGTAATTGGTTTATGTTTATGTTTACATTCCTTTCATTTTGATATTTTGACAAAATGAATTGTAAGATTACATATATCACTTTGAATTCAGGGAGAATTAAGTTTCTCAGCAGGTACATGGGAATATCTAGTATGTTACTATCCAAGTAAATTTATTGTAATAACTTAGAAAGAATAATATGAAAGCTTGACAAACATTGTTCTGTGCACCATAGTTTGTTAAAGTCAATTTTTATGCAGGGACATACATATTTTATTTGGGGAGGGACATCACTCATATATTATGTATGTGTATGTAGGTATGCATATATTTTATGTATGTTTACATATATCATATATTAACACACTTTATGCATACGTTTGATTGCATACACAAGCAAATATTAAGATACATAAAAAAGGGCAAATTTTATGTCGGATGGGGATTGATCCCCCTTATTGCCCCTTGGGTACACCTGTTTGAATGAAGTTTCTTTGGGTAAACTGCAACATACTAAAAAACTTAAAGTGGGTTGGGCTCAAAAAGTTCAGTCCCCGTGTTAATTTTAATACGAAAGAGAAGTAGATATCTAATAATAAGTACATTGATTAGAGTTTAAACTGAGTTAAGTCAGAGCACACACAATAAAACGAAGATAAGAAATGATACTCAATTAACAATTCATATAATGGATCCCACTATAAGTTTGCGAAGCGTATTACTCCATAAAGTACAGCATTGTAACAATGCAAAAACATTTATTAAATTAATTTATTTTGAATCTCTCTTCAGGGAAGTGATCATGACAATGATACTTGCCTACAGTTTAAGGTAATTACAACAGCTGTGAATTTGTAACTAAAAGAAATAAATTTAAATACGATATTTTCAAGCAAATGTGATAAATCTTGTAAAAACACAAATTTTTACATATCTATCAATCAATACTCACATCTTTCACTTTCTCAATGCTTGCAGCAAAGTCCATACTTAGTTCTTCACCACCTAGATCACCATCAGTTTCGAAATTTCCACTAGGCCCTTCCTCTGGTGATGGCATAGGAGCAACAGGTTCAGGTGAAGCTGATTCTTCAACACTTAAAAGTCTTTCTGAGGTTTTGGCAGGCAATGGAGGTAATGCTCTCATTAGAAAAGGAGCTTTGGGAGCTTGGCAATCCACCTCAGGGGAAGTCACAACAGTACAACTGACACTAACAGGAGCACTATGGTGATCTGGTGACAAAGGTTTGCGAATACGGAAAATACTACAAAGAGTTTGTTTAAGATTTGAAGAAAAACTATGACGACCAGGAGACTTTTTCACTTTGTCTTTCTCACTACCATCCTTTTGTGGTAAAACATCACAAAACTCTTTGGCTTTTTTATTCTTAATGTTTATCACAAAAGTACTTTTCTTGTGCTTCCTAACATTATTATTTAATACAGTTACTGCACTATTGTTATTTTTCACAGCAGACTCTGTGGAACCTGAATGATTGGATCTACCAGGTTTTAGGGCGGACACACTTGGAATAGCATCAGTCTTGTTCTTATTATCTATGGAATCACTGGAACTGGAGTAGAGGTTTTGAAGATATTGTCGTACTTCATGAAGAGTCATATGAACAGGCTCTGCACAACCTATAACTCCTCCTCCATCTGCATTGCTTGAAGAACATGTCTGCCTACTGTTACTGCTTCCAGTGACACTTCCAGGAACACTATGTCTCTTACTACCACCACTACTGCTAGTTGTCAGTCTCGCAATGCTAACAGCAGCCCGACCTCTAAGAGCTGCTTGTCGTTCAAGCTCCGATTGAGACCCTGACGAAGCATGCCGTCTCCTTTTACGATGATGATGGTGATGGTGGTGATGGTGCTGATGACGTCGAAACCTTTGTGGAGGTACCAATGGCGTACAAGCTTGGGGACGTACTACATCCACCGGAACTGCATAAATATCACTATCAAAGGGTACATTGTACAAGTCACTTATGTCATCATGTGACATAGCGGATGTAATAAAGGCTGATGAATCATCACCACGACCCACAGGAACAGCAAGGGAATTATGGGAACTACTGAGGCGGGATGAGGCCAGAGAACTATGGGAGCCAAGCCGTGCACTGACAGGATTTGTTGAAGCTGGTGGAAGCTCAGGAGTCCAGCAAAGCCTTGGACCAGACCAACAGCCTTTGCTGTTGCTCACTTCTCCAACAATACTAACAACACCACCTGGATGGCATTCTTGGGAACAATGGATGGACCAAGTAGCTTTGCAAGCAATTAGTAAGGCTTCCTCAAGTAGAACTGCTACAAGACGAGAAGCGAACTTCTGTAGATACAAAGGTTGAGATACCACAGGAGGAGGTTGATCTTGAAATTCAGGTGGTGGTGCCAAAGCTGCAGGCCACCCAGGACCTTTCTTCAGAGTATTAAAATTTTCATCATCTTCATCCTCAGCTGCACCATCTGATAATGTTTCAGGAGCTGAGAGTGATTTGCCATCATCATCACTTTCTTCCTGTAAAGAAAATTTTCATAATTTCAACAATGTGCAATACAGCTTTAATTCACAATAATCTAGAAAAACACATGTTCAACAAAACAAACCACATAAACCAAATAAAAATTAGTCTTAAAATCTATTTTCTAATACTTTTTCAGGAAACATCAGTTTATATCTCCCAGTCTCCAGAAGGAAAAAGACTGGGAGATATACTAACATAACAAATTTGAGTCAACTGCTCGTAAAATGGGAAACTTCCCATTTCAGAACAACAAATTTCACACATATTATCATTTATGGTATCAATAAAATTTAAGAAATGCACCACAAGGCTTATCAATAACATTACTAATGTACACCGTCAGCTCATCTTGCAATATACTGGTATAATGTCAATGTCTAGAAAATAAAGACTCACAATACAATCATAACAAAATTCATTTAAATTGAATTGTTAAACAAATCTTATCTTTAAGACTAGATTTCTCCCCTCAGTTGTCCATTCAATTTTATTAGTGTATTTTCCAATTTTATAGGTTAAATCTTGTACAGTAGTACAACAACGCATACTTCATACAAAATTAACATAATTAAGAATAAGAAAAAAATCATAATTTTCTTCTTGTTTCTCTTAGAAACAAGATTATATCATTAGGATTCATAATTAAACAAAAAAGTCTAACAACAACAAATATTGTCATATCTACATAATACAAGGATTCTGACTTTTTAAAGAAGGTAATGTACAACATTAGGAACAATAACTCCAAATTTTATGTAAAATTCAAAAATTCATGAAAAACTCATAACTCTTGCATTCCCTCATTAAGAATGAAATTCATTCAAAAACTTTTAAGTAAAACACAATATCTCATTTCATAGTAGTACAAGATGAAATCAAAATGAAATGGAAAAGCTGCGTTATAGTAAAAAATTTTGTGGAATTATTTTTAAAACACACAAATACAATGAACTTAATTATTTCTTTATAATTTGAAGTAAATATATTACTTTCTATACAATTAATCATCAACCAAAACAATACTTATAAATAGTACTACTTTATAAAAATAACACAGTAACAATCTATCTATTCTTGTGAAATAGTCCATTTGTACAATCATGTACTACATTAATTTCATTAATACATTCACCTTATTAACTGTCTATGCCCAACACATACAAAACTAAACTAGCTAAGAAACACTAAACAAGAGAAAGATTATTTAATTTCCTTGTTTTGAGTTCATTGGTATTTTCGTTTCAACCTATTAGATCAGACAGAATAGATGTGATAATCCTATAGAGCGGGTGTTGATTTTGGTATCTGTTTTTAGCAAGCACTAGGTTTGACTGAAATTCCATTTGCAATGAAGGTGATATTGATGAATGAACCTTTCAGTTTATAAAAGCATTCTTTCAAAATATAATAAACTGCAAAATAGGAGGTTTATTATGGAAAATCAAAGTCATATTTTTAAGCAATTAACTTGAATTAATGAGGTGAGATGTCAAGCCAATACTTCACTCACTTCAATAATGCCCAAAACAAATTCACAAAATCTTCCACAACAAATTAATCATGCTAAAATTATTTATGAGAATGTATTATATCTTACTTCCAAAGCAAGAGCACCAGCACAGCTTCCACTAGAAACAGAGCCACTGTGGCCACTAGTTAACAATAGTCCACTATCTTCACTAGAGGGAAATGCTTCTGACCATGTAGAACATGCTGGTGGTGACTCCATAATGTGTAAAACAATCTACTTCCCATGAAGAAGCCACATTTTTTCTAAAAGAAAATCTTACATTACAACAAAATACAGAAGATAAAGTTGAAGGTAACAAATCATTATTCATTATCAACACTTATTTTACCAAGTATTCTACACAAAAACTGTAATATTCATAATTCACTATTAATGTAGCATGTAATTGATAAAATGATTAACTGTCAAATAATGTACTCTTTTCATTTAAAACCAACAATTCCGATTATTTAAAAAATAATAAAGACAGAAACGTCAAGGGAAGAACCAGTTACATAATAAGATCGTCACTTTAGTTATTTGAATAGTACAGCAAATTCGTCGTACTTCGGAAAGAAATAATAGGATAGCACTCTTACTTTTGCGTCATCATAAACACACAAAAGACATATTAGCGATCCATGAAGTAAATTTTCAGTCTCAGTATTTGCTTAGATCAACCATAGCTTTACCGCACATTTACTTGAACCTATATCTCACAAAGTTGAATACGGTATGGTAATAAAAATGACCTTTACAACTGACCACAGTGAGTAGTACAACCGCCATACTGTACTACTACAACTACACGGATTCCCAAAATGCATTGCGTGAAAGTTTCCATTGAATGAAGCGAGACCATCCTACACAGAGCTCGTCAAAAGCAAGTCCGAGTTATTAAGTCCCCGAGCTATAAGTTAAAATCCTCCAGGATTTCACATTAAAAACCACACTTTAATTGTAAAGCACATATCAATATCAATCCAAAGATGACGTACTCGTTATTACGTAAAACCAATATGTGAAGCACGCAGGACACCTGAAGGCAAAAGGATTCATTTTTAACTTAATAGATTAGCCGTAATTAGTCGCCTCTTAAGACCTTTAACGCGTTATTAATGCTCCTCTCATAAGAAACGGCTACTCACTAATTACATCTAACAATATAAAATAGGACAACACAAGAATATTTTGGGAAGGTATGGGGATTACCAAAGAAAATAATCAATGACATTATGCTGTTAGATTTATTGATATTTTTAATATGTTCATACACTACTTCAAAGACTTGATCAAGCAAAATTCCAAATACAACAAAATCAGATTCATGATGATAGATAATGAATACATTATAAAGACTCTTTAGCACAGATTTGACACACATTTTGAAAAGTTACAATACAGAACAAGAATATTTCAACAAATACCAACAAAACACTTCATTAGATAGAAGAAACTGATACAATAAACATTATAAAACAAAGCTAAATTAATTTTGCTACAACTCAATACAAGAAAATACGAAATGAATGTAAAAAAATCACCTCAATGGTAATTCACTTCAATAGCTTTCTAGTGGAATGTAAATTTAAAAAAGAAATTCAATAGGTTATCTCAATTTACAAAATCTATTAAGCATAAGTGAACAAAAGTTGGTGTATATTTTAAATACTACTTAAACTACTGCACATATCACATTCTGGTTGTGTTGTTTCACTTCATTGGAATATAAGGTCTTCATTATTTTTACAACTGGAATACCATTAAGTTAGATAGTAAACAAGCAAATTAGTCGCACAGTAATTAATTAATAAACAGTAAATCATTGCAGTATTTCACAAGATTTTTTTCTAGAAAAGAAAAATTGTGCATTGTATCTATTATAATAAAATGAATCATCTTACACCTGAATAGAGAATACTTCCAAACCAATATTTGAAGTAATCCCCACATAATTTAGCATGAGTAGCTTACATAGGTCTACCCATACCCCTACCCATGGGAGGAGCAGGACCTCCATCACCAGATTTTGGATTTTTAATTGTTTCATCTACCGATAAAATAAGACATGCTGCTTCACAAGCTGCAGTGAGGGCATTGATTTTCACAACAGCAGGCTCCCAAACACATGCTTCAAAGTTGTCAGATATATCCTCTCTGAGAATGTCAACTCCATACCAACAACTCCCTTGCGCATGCTTCTGACGTAATTTATTCAAGATATTGGTAGCATCAAATCCAGCGTTGTCGCACAGTTGACGAGGTATTATTTCCAGAGCTTTAGCTACAGCACCAATAAGTAATTGTTCTTTGCCAGCAATAGTGCGGGAATAATCCCGCAAGTGACGGCTCAATTCCATTTCAATAGCACCACCACCTGTAACAAAAATTATACACATAATTATAAGTTAAACTGAAGTAAACAAAAACACTGTAGAAAATCTAAATTAAAAGAAAAATAAGAAGAAAGGGAATAAAATAAAGTAATTCAATGAGAATTCCAATGTTTTTTTCATACCACCTTAACAGAAACAAATCAAAATACGCACCAACAGATAATGGACTATTACTTTCACAACAAATTTATTAGTTTATACTCCTCCAGTCATAAGCAACCAAAAATACTTTTTTTGACAAATTTTAAAGATACATAAATAAACCATCAATAATAAATGAAAGTTTCATATTTGTTTCACTAACACCTGCATTAAGAAACTTACTTGAACCTACAGAATTTCCTGTAGCTCACCATTTAATTTCTTAATTTGGAAAAAAACAAAACATAAAACAATGCATTATTTGTTGATCATACCTGCAACAACTGCATCATTTTTAATAGTTCTCCTCACAATCATAATAGCATCATGAAGAGATCTTTCAGTTTCTTCCAAAAATTGTTCAGCTCCACCACGTAGAACAATGGTACAAGTTTTGGCATTTGGACATCCTGTGAAGATGTTGTATCTCTCCCCACCAATCTGCTTCTCTTCAAAGTATGAACAAGATCCCAAAACAGAATCAGTCAAATCATGGGCAGTAGTCATTACTGCTCCACCACATGCTTTCATAGTGCGTCGCAAGTCTTCATCAGGAACTCGACCAGCACAAAACATGTCTCTATCAGCGAAATACTGAGTAGCTACATCACCAATGGGTAATTTGGACAATACAACTTGGGCACCACTTTCATGAATAAGATCTAATTTGTTGTATAAGATTTTCCACTCTGCATCAACTATTTTCTGATATTCTGCAACACCTTCTACTCGAATCTCAGCATTATCACGCTCTGCTTTCAACTCAAGCTCTATGTTAAGAAGAGCAATTTTTGGATCATTATATTCTTTTCGTTGCATTTCGAAGCCAGCATATGAAAAGGTTTTCTTGAATGCAACTCCTGCAACCAGCAAAGAATCTTCCAAAGCTCCTCCTTGCACTTTTTTAATTCCAATCATGTTAATTGGTAAATGGTCATCAAGGAGGAGGACAGCATCAACAACCATTCTAGAGAAAAATCCTTTCTGCTGACTTACAAGTTTGGAGCTAAGAGCCGTAGCAGCACATTTCTCAAGCAAGGCACGGTGTTGTTGGGCATCAATATTCTGAATTTTCACTGATAATGCATTAATTTTTTCAATTGATAACTGACAAGCCTTCCTCAAAGCTTTTATTACAATCCTGGGGTGAACACCTTCCTCAACAAATGGTTTAATCTGTTTCAAAATTTCTCCAGCAAGGAGCACCACACTAGTGGTTCCATCTCCAACTTCTGCGTCTTGTGACTTGGCAATGTCAACCAAAGTCTTGGCGGCGGGATGAACGATATCTAATAACTTCATTATAGTTGCCCCATCATTTGATATAGTTGACTTGCCATGATTGTCAACCATCAATTTATCCATTCCTCGGGGCCCAAGTGTAGTTCTGACGGCATCTACTACGGCTTGACAGGCATTAATGTTAGAAATTAATTGTGGCTTTCCTTGGGAATTTTCAGTACCTTCTTTCAACAAAATTATTTGAGGCTGCATGGTTCCTACAAAAATTAAAGAGTATATATAATTTATACTTTCATTAATTGAAATAACAAATGTTAAAGTTCAAGTACTTACTAGTTGTAGAAGAACAACAACGATCAAATCACACGTGCTCGTCCACAATTGAACACTCCAAAAACGGATATTACTGCTACGTAGCTCTCCTTTTGGTTTCGTTCCCACCCGTCAGAACGGGTCTGTTCGTCTCGCGTTGTCTCGCGCACCCTCTCCCCATTTACTCTTTGCCAGTTTCACACTGCACTGAGAAAAGTGCGACATGAGAGCATTTTGTACTTGGAGCGGGAGGTTAATGGGGCATTCAAACTGTCCTTTCTTTGCTCAGCATAGCTGCTCGCCTACCTCCTCACAGAAGAAACGTGTTTAATTTTTAAAAGTGTCATTTATTTCATTTTCTTCATCATACACACAACGTTGAAATCGTGAACATTTTTGATCGCGAGATTCAGATCACGCTATACGATTTGGGTGTCCTAAAGGATTCTAGAATTCGGTCCATTCACGGTAACCATAATCTAGATAACGTGCGACTATCCGACCGTCCCTAGATATTTATTAGTAGCAAGTATTTTTTATATCGCCAATCATTTTCAGTGAAATGTGTGGTACCGTAATACGAATGTATTGAGCAATTCCAAATGTGTTCATAGGTTTAGAAGCATTACAAATGGCTATATTTCGCATTGTGGTTCACGCAAGTCATGGAAGAATACATTAATATCATCATACTTGAAATATAAATCCGAATACCTAATTTTGATTCTGTGCTCTTCGTATTTATGGTAAAGTAAAAACAATCGTCCTGCTCTAATTTTTTCATGCGGATACCCTAGCCATTTCCTTAACAGGTATCTCAGCTAAAACTTTGGCAGATACCCTTGAAAACTACCTAATTTCATGTAAACTTCTAACATTAGCACAATCTTATCAAATCGTTGTACAAGCTTATACTCTTATTCCAGATAATCTTTAAAAAATGGGTATACCCTTGTGAAAACAAGGTACGGGCTGTTCTGCAACCATAAATTGCTATCTGGAGCATGGTAAGGTTTGACCTTTTGCAAAAACATCTTTCTTAATTAAGAGGGGAAGTTCCTTTCAAAAGACAAGAGACTTAAAATTTCAGTAATTGCACATTTTACTAGATAAATTATCACCCGGAAAATAAAATGTTTACACTCTGAATTGAGACATTAATTTTATTTGCCATAATAATGTAGATAAATCATCTCATCTTTGCAGCGTGCGTTGAAGTGCGGCAGAAACCTCTATAAAAGATTCTAGAGCTTGGTTATGCAGATATTTGTTAACAAGACTGTGTTGCAGATGGTAAATAGACAATTTTCTTTCATTTTGGGTTCTAAGTATTCAGGGTGGGGGCAATGCCCCTCCCTTTCCCCTTTTGGCTACACCTACGCAATATTATACAAATAATACTTCACGTAAAGATTAAACTATATTTACTGTCAGAAATTTTAGTTTCAATTTATGCTTAAGGCAACAAACGCCTACAAAAGCATGAAACGTTTTTTATTTAAAAGACCCATAGTTGATGAATGCACAGCTTTTCATTTAAGTATTTGTAAATGGAAAATGTAGCGTGTTACTGGAGCTTCTAATGATACGAGGTAGGAGGTGGGTGATAGGAGTTGTTAGTAGGTGGGTCGGTACGCTGGATTTGTCAACAATTTGGTCCAAGTGGAGGTACTACCGTATTTGCCCAAACATATTTCCCTTTTTTAAAAAACATGCCCAAAAATCCGTGAGGTGACTTTATTTTGTATAAAGGACGGAAAAACTGCTAATTCAAAATTTCGAGGGTGAAAACGAATTAAGCGAACATAAGTCGTAATGTAACATGAAGAACATGGATCGATGATGCGGGATTTGATGCTCATTCGAAATGGAAACAGAACTGGTCCATGTCCAGAGATGACCAATTGCCGCCTCCGTGTCAACCATGACACACGATCATGTCGAGAGACGTGAATCTTCTTCAACACAACGAAAGTTTGGCGAGCGAAGAAGCTTCGACGCTAACATCAAAATGCGAGCTCTAAATTATACTAAGATACGTAGAAATAAAGCACGAGAAATCGAAGTAGAACCGAAGTCCATGAGAATATGGCGATGTCAAGAGGAGATGTTGTACTGCACCAGTTACTTCTTTACTTACTTAATCCTGTCCTCTAATACCGTATGGTGTCGAGGATTGGCAGAGAGCTTGCCATCCTTTCCTGTTTAGGGATGACTGCTTGGTTTCCTCCCATGAAATATTTTTCCTGTGGAGTGATTCTCTCACAGATTCGTCCCATGTCTTTCGGGGTCTTCCCCTAGGTCTCATCCCTGTGCCTCCTATACGTGCTTCCCATATCTGTTTTGGCACCCTGTCGCTACTCATTCTATTCAGGGGTCCAAACCATCTTAGTTGGCCTTGTTCTATCTTACTTTCCAAAGGTGGAACTTTAAGAGTCTGCCTTATAGTATCGTTTCTAATATTGTCAAGTCTAGTCTTTCCTACTACATTCCTTAGGAACTTCATTTCCGCTGTCTGCAATTTTTGCCTCGTATTGTTGGTTATTATCCAAGATTCACTTCCATATAGCAGTGTTGGGATGTATGTTGAATTATACACTGCCATTTTTGTCTTCTGACTAATCTCCTTCTTTCTTGGGAATCCTCTGTTTATGGCATAGTAGAGTTTACTTGTGTTCAGGAGTCTGGTATTCAGCTCTTCTTCAACCCATCATTCATGGTTAATCGTTAGCACCAGATACTTGCAACCATCAACTTGTTCTAATTCCTTGCCCATGAGTTTCACACAGCAGTCTTTCTTTTCCCTTTCTATCATCATCGTTTTTGTTTTATCTAGGTTTATCACTTTTCCAGTTCTGAATTCAGTATTTCTATATATTTTTGTAAATTAGCCTGAGACCTAGCAAACAGTACTATATCTGCATATAATACCTCACATATGTTTACCCATTTCATCTTCCAATTTCCGAAAGGGAATTTCCTCATTTTCGCTTACACTTCTTTGAATATATCATCCATTAATAGTATAAGCAAGTAAGGGGACAATATGTCTCCTTACCTTACCTCAGCTGTAACTCAGACGTCTTCAGAGGTATTGTTTCCAGTTATGACATAGTATCTGCTTATTTTGTAGAAACTTTGTATAGTTTTATCAAACCTGGGTCCTTCTTCTTCTTCTTCAAAACTCTCCATAATTCTTGCCATGGGACTCTGTCGAAAGCTTTCTCAAGGTCGATGAAACACAAGGAAAGATCTCAAATAATATGCTGTTGTCTTTTTTATTTCTTGTCTCGGGGTAAATATATGATCCTGTACACTTCTACCTGGTCGGAACCCACTTTGTGTTTCTTCCAGTTTATTTTCTACTTCTTCTCTCAGCCTTGTTTTCAATATTCTGGAGTATACTTTCCCTTGTACACTAATAAGTGTAATTCCTCTTTATGGTTCTTCCACTTTATTGTCTCCTATTTTTAAAATAGGTATAAGGATAAACTCTTCCCAGTCTTTTATAATCTTCTTTTCTATCCATGCTCTCTGAAAAATCTTCAGTAGTATTTCCTCTGCTCTTCTCCCCATATATTTGACCATTTCCGGTCTTGTCTTTCTTCCTTTCTCAATTTCATCTTCTTTATAGTTTTCTGAAGTTCTTCTATTGTAATTGTTTTTCTTCCTTTCCTTGTATGTCATCTTCTTGTTCCTGATCTGCATCAGTTACAATTTCTTCTTCTTGTTTATTGTTTCCAGTAGTTCCTGGAAATATTCCTTCCACCTATCCATTATTTTCTTTGGTTCCGTCAGTAAATCCTGTTCTTTATCGTAGATGAATTTCAAAGGGCTGTCTTTCTGTTTCCTCATACTCTTCAAAACTTCATAGAAAAGTTTCTGTTTCTCTTTGTGGTTTTCTTCCATCCCCATGTGCCACAGACCTCTGCTGCTGCCGATAGTAGGGTGTTCTTCCATTTCGTCCAGGTCAGTTCTATGTCTTGCCCCTGGGCTAATACCTCTTCTATCCTCTCTTTCATCTTTTCCATTAACTAAATCTCATTTTCTTTTTCTTTTAATTTGTACACTTTAATCCTTTCCTCTCCCCTCATTTCAGCCCGCTCAATTTTGATATTCGTGGACTATCTTTCTTGATCATGACTTTCTCTATAATCACAAGTGTATGATCACTGTTAAATTCTGACCCTCTTTTCACTCTTGTATCTCTTATATACTTCCACATTTCTCTCCTAACAATTATGTAGTATATAATATTCTTTTCATTTCTGCTTGGATCTTCTCTTGCGAATTTGTGTATATCTTTATGGATGAACATAGTATATAATATAATGAGATCATTCGCCACACAGAATTCCAATAACCTTTTCCCACTGTCAGTTACAGTTTCTTCCCCTTCTTTTCCAATCACTCCATTCCATTTATCTGGTCTGTTCCCACTCTTACATTCATGTCACCTAAGAGAATAATTATCCTCAGTGGTTCTTTGCAATTGTTCATAAAACTGTTTTATTTTCCAACGTATCACTGTCATTAGAAGTATACACTAACACCAGAGTCCAACTTCCTTCCCCGTCATCTATCTCCAGTCATAATTCTCTCGTTTATGAATTTCCATCTCTTAAGATTTTTCTCATTATCTCTGTGTAGCAAGAGTGCTACCACTCCCTTTGCTCTTTGGTTTTTGGCAACCACGCTTAATAACAATTACAAATTATCATCCATTATTTCTATTCCATTTCCTTTCCACTCACATTTGTCAGTTTTATTTTCTCGAATAATTTCCTATTCTTTCCCATTTAGTCCAATTACATTCCATTTACCAAGAGTCGTTGCACCATGTCCTCGCCAGTTCATCATCTTTCTTATCAGTCTGGTTCGCTCTCTAATTGTACTTTTAATCGTTTTAGTTTAAAGTGTACTGGAGATTGGCCAACAGTACTGTATAATGGTGGAAGGGCTGCCTCCTGTCTGCTCCATGCAGGATGTAGCTTAGGTGTTCAGCTCTATCCCTTATAACCAGTGGTAGTAACT
The DNA here is from genome assembly GCA_002313205.1 of Laupala kohalensis. Classification (NCBI taxonomy): domain Eukaryota; kingdom Metazoa; phylum Arthropoda; class Insecta; order Orthoptera; family Trigonidiidae; genus Laupala; species Laupala kohalensis. Next base: position 198,302 of record NNCF01129743.1, read on the forward strand.
CAACTTTCCTCTGTCCCCCAAACCTGTTTGCTCACCGACTCAGCTTCTGGGATTGGTTACCCAACCATCCACTGAGTTGCTCGGCTTAACAGGGGCACCACGTGTAGGTAGGGTTAGGAGTATTGAGATAAGATAGGCTACGAGAACTATCTTGCGGGGCTCGTATATTCGCTTCTAACTTCCCTTTTCATATCAGAATCTCAATGTGTACGCAGAGATTCCTCCAGGTTATTTCCTGAGCCCACGAATTACTTCTTCCATTTAAAAATCCTTATGGTTTTACTAACCAGAGCCAACCATTTCACATGGAATTTTGAATGAGAAATACTAATTTCACACATTTTTTTCTAAATTTTGCCACTGAATATAAGGGAGGACTATATTTGGGAGGGATTACTATTATTTGGAGTAAAGGACGGAAAAACTGCTAATTCAAAATTTCGAGGGTGAAAACGAGTTTAGCGAACATAAGCCGTAATGTAACATGAAGAACATGGATCGATGATGCGGGATTTGATGCTCATTCGAAATGGAAACAGAACTGGTCAATGTCGTCTAGAGATGACCGATTGCCGCCTCCGTGTCAACCAAAACACACGATCATGTCGAGAGACGTGAATCTTATTCAACACAACGAAAGTTTGGCGAGCGAAGAAGCTTCGACACTAACATCAAAGTGCGAGCTCTAAATTATACTAAGATACGTAGAAATAAAGCACGAGAAATCGAAGTAGAGCCAAAGTCCATGAGAATATGGCGATGTCAAGAGAAGAAGTTGTACTGCACCAGTTACTCCTTCCATTTTAAAATCCTTATGGTTTTACTAACCAGAGCCAACCATTTCACATGGAATTTTAAATGAGCATTTCCCTTCAGAAAGGCTTTGATTTTACTCTACTTCATTTTTTCTCTAAATTTTCCCACTCAATATAAGGGGGGACTATATTTGGGAGGGGGACTACATTCGGGTAAATACGGCAATAGGAGTAGTTAGGAATAGTAAGATTTAGTGATACTAGGAATATTAAATAGGAAGTGGATAGAAGAAGGAGGGATCGCTTTTCAATTCTCACACCTATATAAGCCTGTACATTGAAGTGAAAAGCTGCAAAATTTTTCTGGCCCCTCCTAATAATTTAGGGAATTTCAATTTTGGGAATTGAACCCAAAGTGGATCAATGATAGACAAGCATTCTGACTCTGAGTTACCAGAGGGGCATACACCTTCATAACACAAGAACTGAGTGACATGTGCCACCGACTCAGAAATCTTTCGTTGTTTAAGCAACCGAATCGGTGGGTCCGAGACCAGCACCACTATTATTGGGAGTACTACAGGAAAGCGTTTTGGGTCCATTTCTTTTCCTTCCATATATTAACGACATATCACAGCATATCAATTCGATAGTGCACTTATTTGTAGATGACTGTATTACATATCGGAATATTAAAGAAGACAGAGATCGAAAGACAGAGATGTGTTACAGTGTGATCTAAACGAATTGTGGAAATGGTCTGAGACAAATAAAATGAAAATAAACTCTCTAAAAGTTAATCTTTGTTTTTCAAGATCAACCATAAAACCTGCTATGAAACATACTTTAAATCATCAGAGAGTTCCAGAAGTTTCAAGCTGTAAATACTTAAGTGTTATAATTTCTCGAGACATAAATTGGGCAGAACATGTTAAATACCCAATGCAGAAAGCTTGGAGACCGCTGAACTGTGTAATACGCGTACTTAGGAAAGGGAATCGAAATCTAAAAGCTTGGCATGCACTTCATTCGTTCGACCTATACTGGAGTACGTTGCCGCTTCCTGGGATCCGTCCGTATAGGGAAGGTCAGATGAATGAATTAGATCGGATACAAAGAAAGGCCGCGAATTTTGTTAGGGATAACACGCGTAATATTAATTTAGAGTGGGGAACACTTCCCAATCGAAGGAAGTTCGCGCGTCTTAGTGCCTTCTTTAAGGCCTACACGGAAAAGCGTGCGTGGAAATCAGTGAACCGCATTACATTAGTCGCGGTGACCACAAGTGTAAAATAAAATGTAGAAAACAGAAAACGGATAATTTGTGAATATAACTATAGTATACCTTACCTGCACTTACGAACTTACCCAAAAGAGTAAAATGTTTTCGCAACCGTCTTCTTGCATCTTCGAAATCGGAGCACATGTGAAGTGCAGTGTAGTGAGGTGATGGGAGACTAAAGGTAAAGAAAATGCTCAGAGTGAATAGTAGTAGTGAAGAGTAGTGATGTGTAGTGAAGTGTGCATGATAGTTTACAGCAACCCTGTTTTGATTTTATTTTTATAGTAATTAATTTCTTTTAATTATATTATAGCAACTACTTTTACGTTAAGAGTATAGGAGAAGCAATGATATATGTGTGTACATTGAGCACGTTTGTACGAATGAGTGTGTTTCTGTATCTGTTTGTCAGCGAAAATGTGAAGATAATTCATTTTTATTAAATCTAATTTCTTTCTAGTTCTAAACTTGTGTACTAATTTTCTAACAATTTTATACTGTCTGTGTGTATTTTGTATTTGAGCGATGATTTGATTTTTTTACCCGTTACTATTGTGTTATGCATACTTAAATTATTATTTTTAGCTGCCATCGTGTATAGCTCACTTGCAGATTAATAAATTATTATTATTATCATTATTATTATCCACAACACATACCTGGAAATGGTACCAACATGGAATGTCAGACGGAACAGAAGCGGCAACGGAATTCCCCACCCAATGATGTAGGGGAATGAAATAACTGCAGCATTCAGGCGAAGTCCATTAATGATTGCCGCATCGTCCCGTCAATCTGTCCCACTGCGATGTTCAATCACGGCTCTACGTTGTCTCACCTCGCGGATGCCCCGGCAGTCTTGGATGTCCCTCCAATGTCATTTACCCGACTCACCACCAATGCGTCAAATGAGTGCACAGTTCACGAATCAAAGCATTGTCCACACGTTAATTGAATGATTATTTCTCGGTTCGTAACTCTGGACAACGTGACACGCGTTCACAAATATAATAATCTCCCACGAATAATAGGAAGATCAATCAGCAATCAATGATCAAAATCATCCGAATCAAAGCTTACATGTACCTGAAGAAAAATGTCTCTGATGTCGTTACCAAGTAAACGCGAACTTTTATACTGTATTACTACCTTCCTCTTCCTTCTACACCAGTGTGGCCTGCCACACCTTTAACATACGTCACTGTCAATCAACAATTATTGTAAGGACTCACGCCATTCAACAATATTTGTTCCAATTGGTCCGTGGACTTTTGACCACACATTCTTTCAATCAATTACATTCCTTTTCGATGTCCTGTTTCCAGGTATGAGTTGATGTCTCTATCATATAGACACTCGCTCGTCTCACCATTAAGACCTGTATAATGCTTCATCCACCCACACCCTCGACCATGCGTCACGAGGATGAAGTCTTCTGTTCTCCTTAGGGACAGATCTAGCCGTCTGGTCATCGTCATCGATTTTTTAAAGCCTTTGACAACTAACGTCCCACTTTGTTTCCAACAGAACGCAGACCCTGGGTTCTCCCATTTTCAAGGGGGTAGCTGGGTCATAATTATCTGGAGTATGACACAAGATCCCAGCTTTCTCTTTCTTTGGAGTGCTGAAGATTTCCGGACGACTACATTTTTGATGATACGCAGTTAATTTTCAATGATCCTATACTTTCTAAAATGAGGGTGACGCATCCGCCTTTCTTTTCTTTCGATTTAATATTAACCAGACATTTCCTTTTTACCCAGTTTACCTAAATCTCCTACAGCCTTCGTTTTTCCTTATAGACGCAATTGTATTTTAATATAGCACAATTAATGTAATAATTTCCATTGCAGTTCTAAAAATATAATTATTTTTTAAGAATTATTTAAAGAAAATTCAGTAATATGACAATACTTTGCCTCACCTCTTCCACCTTCACTTCCTTCACTCACACCAAAATCACCACCCACCTCTACAGCTCATCGTCACATTCATCTCTGCCCCTCCTATTTCATCTCCCGTCCCTGATCTGTCTTACCACTCTAGTACAAATCTCACCCCCCTCGTGCAAATTTTTTTCAGCTGTCCCACCCACGCCTCTTTCCGCCCCCAAACACGGTTATAACTTCCAGTCGAGAGTTCTAAGTGATGCTCGAAGATGCTAAATACGTTTCATCAAAATCAACCTCTTTCCAACAAAGTGTCATATTGAAATTCTTTTACTCGACAATCCATTCGGTTTCTTATGACTAACAGAGCATTGGCTTTCTGATAATGACATCAACAGTGCTTATAATCCCAACTTTTCTTTCGTAAGCTTTTACTGTCATGTCCTAAAACATTACAACTCCTGCTTTCGAATGAAACGCAAATTAATTAATACAAAGAATTACAATAGATGGATCACACAAGGGATAAGAATTTCTTCCAAAAACAAACGCCGTTTATATTATCTTTCAAAACTCTATATGCAACCACCCTAATTCCATGATTATTTCCGTAAATATAAGACTATTCTCCGAAAAGTAGTCTATGCAGCTAAAGTTATGGAAAATGACAACCGGATAGTGTAATCGAATAACCAGAGGAAACCAAATGGAATATTGTTTCCTCTGGGACACGTCACCTGAAAATCGCGAAGAAACCATTTCCCTACTAACCAATTGCAAAAACGTACCAAATCCACTTGACATCCCAAATTTCTTTAACTTTTATTTCTCAGAAGTAGGTAAAATAACTAATTCAATATCTCAAAACCAATGTCCTCCGAATATATCCACCCACGTGTCCCATTCTATGTTCACTTCCGAAACTAACGCCAGTGAAATCATGAATATCACCAATTCATTAAAACATTTCTTTTTCAATAGGCATAGATGATAACCGAATTTATTATTAAATTTTCGTCCCACGTTATATTAAATCCACTCATAAATATATCTAATAGTTCTTTATTGGAAGGGGAGTTTCCTAACATATTTAAGAGAGTTAAAGTGAAACCTTTATACAAGAAAGGAAACAAACACAATGTTGGTAATTATCGACCAATTTCTCTACTACCCACTTTCTCAAAAATCCTTGAAAAATTGTTCTATAAGTATCTTATATATTTTGTATAAAAAAATAAAATTCTCTCTATCGATTAATATGGATTTCGGAAATCTTTTATTACCTCCAGCGCCATATTTTCTTTCTTAAATGATGTTACCACTTCTCTTGATCATGGAGAAAATCCTCAGGGTGTTTTTCTTGACTTAAAGCATTCGATGTCATTTATCACGATATTCTCCTTTCAAAAATACAATATTTTGGTATTCGAGGACTTGCGCATCAGCGGCTGACTTCCTATTTAAAAGATAGATATCAAAAGATCGAAATATCATATACTAAAAATTAAGTACTTCAGAATTGCCTTTCAGAAAGAAAGCCACTAACTCACGGAGTTCCCCAAGGTTCAACTCCCGACCCTGTACACTTTTTGTTGTATGTGAACGACATGTCTTCCACATGAGATTGCAAAATGGTTCTTTTTACCGATGACACTAATTTACTATGTAAAGAAGCCAACGCTGAAAAACCTTTGTCTAACCTTTCGGCTTGCTTCCATGCAAATAGTCTCATTGTAAACACTGACAAAACAGTGTTTATGTCATTTCACAATAGTATCACAAAATCTTTATCCCAGGTTTCTCTTTCGTTAAACGGAACACGATTAAGAAATGTCACTAATACAAAGTTTCTAGGCCAATCTCAAATGGAATTGTCTCGTTGACAATCTTAATTTCAAATTAAGTAAATTACGCATTAGGAATCTTGGGTAATATTGTTAGTACACATATTTCCTGTTGCGTATATTTCGCAAATGTTTACTGTCATTTACAATACGGTGTCATCTTTTGGGGCAATTGCGGGCAGAGCGTCCAAACTTTCAGAATTCAAATGATTGTTCGGATAATTTGTAAATATCACCCCCCGAATCTCTTGTAAACCTTTATTCAAGGAATAAAATATTTTAACACTTCCCTGCATTTATACTTACGAAACTGTCGTTATTGTTAAAAGCGAATTACAGAAGCACCACCATTGCTTCATGCTAAACAGTTTTGTTCACGAACACAATACTCGCAATAGGAATAATATTCATCGTCCGTGAGTGTCAACCGCGCTTTGCCAAAAAGGGCCGGATCATTCGGGAATCGTTCAATATAATTCCCTGCCCAAAAACATAAAATATATTATTTAATTGAATCTCTTGGAATCCGCGGTTAAAAGCTACCTTCTGCACCAGTGCTTCTACACTGTAAAAGTATTTGTTTTTGTTTTTTGTTTTTTTTGTGGGGTTTTAGGGCTCGTCAACATAGAGGTCATTAGAGCCCATTTGTAGGTTTTAATAATAAAAATTAAAGCCGTCTTGTACTTTATCACACCGTTGTTGTAGTGCTTTCAAAATATCTGACAATTCCAAAACTATTTTCCTGCATGCTTGTATTATGTCTTACTAGCATATAAATTCAATTGTATTTGTGCTCAACCCTGGCACGGTTGTGTACATTAATTATTTAGCCCCACACTGGCCCGGGTTTTTCTCCGGTTTTCTTTCGGGTAGAGGCGGTTTTATTTTTTCAGAGACTCGCTAGGCTCATACTTGGTGACGGCATCAATTGAAATAATTATTAGTGATTTTATTGTTATTTAATGGTTACGAATTATCATCAATACTTTCCGAATGATTTATAGTTTGACAATAATACGTACTTGTGAAATGAATTTTCTGTGTTTTTTTAAATACAATTTTTGTTGGTATTTGTTAGTACTATAACACGTGTCGAACAATTTTTTATCGTTAGTTATTATTTATGTTGAAATGTTAAATCCGCCTATCCCTTAGGGCTATTGATCGGAATCGGTGGGATGGTCCCTTGCTTGCTTCCGGCGAGTAAATTAGTTTGCTGCCCTCCATGTGGTCGTACGCAGTTTGTAACTGCTTTTTTATCAATTAAGTTTATTTTTATTTATTTATTTACTGTCAAAAAATGCCAAAGGAAATAATCCCCACGGTGGTACATGAATCTACATTAGAAATGGCATTTAATCTTCTCTACTAATAGGTTACAATAAATTCTGCTTGGATGATAATTTCGAACACCCTACAGTTCATTTGACCGACAAAGGCATTGTAGTTTTGTGAATTTATAGACCTCCTCAATCAGATATTGAAATATTTTCTGTATTTTCGAAATTGTTTTGCAACGTCTAACGCGGAAATATACGAAATCAATTGTTATTTGCAGCGATTTCAAAACAGATCTCCTGAGTGATTTTCCTGAGTGAAGACGCGCTAACTTTCTTCGATTGGAAAGTGTGCCCCAGTCTAAATTAATATTACGAGTGTTGTCCCTAACAAAATTCGCGGCCTTACTTTGTATCCGATCTAATTTATTGATCTGACCCTCCCTATACGGATCCCAGCTAGCGGTTCTGTACTTCAGTATAGGTCGAACATAGGAAGTGTTTGCCAAGCTTTTAGATTTCGAGTTCCCTTTTCTAAGTACGCGCCTTACGAAGTTCATCGCCCACCAAGCTTTCTGTCTTGTGTATTTAACGTGTTCTGTCCAATTTACGTCACGAGAAATTATAACACCTAAGTATTTACAGTATGAAACTTCAGGAATAATCTGATGATTTAATGAATAATTCAGAGGAGATTTTGTTTTTGATATGGAAAAACATAAAGATATACATTTTAGAGGGTTTATTTTCATTTTATTCGTCTCAGCCCATTTCCACAATTCGTTTAGATCGCTCTGTGATACATTTCGGTCTCTGTCTTCTTTAATATTCCGATATATAATTCAGTCATCTGCAAATAAACGCACTATCGAATTAATGTTTGGTTTAACAGACGTTCAGCACGGCCACTCGAAGAAATGAGAGGTTTCCGTTCATTTGACTGCTATTGTATTTTAGCGTACCTACAGCCGTCAATCTTCTGTCTTAGCAACTTGATGCACACATTCCCGGCACGCGCGACTCCCAAATTTTGTTTTTGGAATGTCAGTGTTCGAAGAATTTCTAGATAAATTCAAGTGAGAGAAGTTTCGGTGAGTCCATTATGACATGTGTAATGCCTAAATTGGGTTAAAAATTAAAGAAAACAAGTGAATTGATTCATGTTGTTCCATTTTATTACAATCTTAAAAAATCTACATGTGCGACGTTGCTCGCTGGGAAGGCAACAATGACGTTGAAGGGACAAGCATGTGACACGTGTAAGCTGTGCGTGGAGCAGAGCACGACACCTGAGGAACACCAACCACAACGATGCCACTGGGACTGATGCACGTGACGCATGGATGAACATAGTTTCAATGGAAAATTTAATTCCTCTAGAACAATCGTGCAAATATTTGACGTTCAAAATAACTTGGAAAATTCCGTGACTCATGAGCGGTACACATTGCATATGAATTATATTGAATTTAAAAAATATTAATTGAGAATTTATTTATTAAAGTATAACTATATTCATCCCTGTACGGATTATACATAGAACGATATAATCTACAATTGTGACTTGGTTACGCTTCACTGATGTAAATTAAATTTCCAACATACCATAAAAATATTAACTGTAGCATTGATAGTCTCTTAGAGAAGCGAATACATCGAAGAGTCATTTCCTACATTTTCACAACCAGAGTAACGGAATCTGTAACTCAGTGGATAAGGCGCTGACAGGGAGTTCAGATTCAAATGCGACGAAAGGAATTTTACTTAACTCTCTGCGATTCTCACGGGTCTGGTTGAGGAAAATACACTCAATAGATATTATCCTCGCTATCTATTTACTCATATTTACTCAGATATTGTCCTCACTGATCGCCCACAAATATGTTACCGAGAGATAAAGTTAGGGTGGAATAATTCTACAAATAATTACTAATCGTTCTTTTGTCTTTTTTCAACAGCATCTGTCAATGAGAATTCTAAAAATCCATTTATCATTGTTACAGGGCATAAAATATTTTAGATTCGTATTTTCCACGCAAATACGTTTACCTTATTCATGTCATCCATATTCACGTGCAGCAGAAATCCAGAGCATGTATTACAACAGTCTTTACAACAGAAGACGGCTAGTACATTTCTCAGTACATCTGACAGACAAACGCTACATTAATCTATTCTTCAGAGGTTTCCAGTGACCTGTGGTTAAGATATATATTATTTTCTTTCCTAATAAACTCTGAAAATATTTTCGTAATAGTCAATATACGTTTGATATAGAAAAATTAAAGTTTCTTTGGAGTGTGTCATTTACAACTGTCTTATTTTTAGTAATCATGCAAAGTTAAAACTATTTATCAGAACCACCAAGTGGTTGAATCTTTACTCGGAAGAAAAATAAACCCAGAGGTCATCTGACGTGGAAATAAGTATCTGATCTTTGGTATATTATATATATATATATATATATATATATATATATATATATATATATATATATATATATANATACACACACTTACAAACATTACATCTCTGAAACGACTAAGAGTACGAAAGACATGAATATATAAATACTTTTCTTAGCACATATAAAAGCGATCACAATAAACACCATATTTGCGACAGTTATGTGTGGTCCCGATGCTCTCTGGACCGTTTGATTTCAATGATGAGGCACTTTGGCATCAGTGATACACATCTGCGACCAATTGCCTGAAGAGAAAACGTTTGAGTTGCTTCTCGGCAAAATTTGCCAGTGAGGAGAATGAAGTCTGGTACACAGGAAAGTCGGCTGGAGTTCGGGAAACTGTCTGTACAACTTACGAGATCTTTTAATGTCAATACATTCTTTTAAGACAGCCTTCAGTTTGCTTCTGACGTTACCTACTACACTTTCTAGTGTTGAACTTGCTTTTCATAAATCTCAAACCGATAAGAGTTATTTTAGGAATACAAAGTGTCAAGTTAGACTACGTGACATCTTGTTTTATAAATTCTCATACACTTAAATTACTTGTCACACTACAAGTTGTTCCGATATTCGTCTTCAAAAGACCAGGAGAGAAACACGGTTCTCCAATTGAACGAAACAGAACCAATTATTTTTAATTAAAAGACAATTTTCAGTGATATTTTAAGTTTGTTTAAACGAGAGGGAAGTGATTAAAACAAATTTGCATTGCAACGGAGACATCATGTACTTATCGATAATTAGTAAAAAAAAATCTTGGATAAAATAAATGGCTAGTTTTTTCTCTGTTAAAAAGTGTTGGTTCTTTTAAAACACTTAAGGTAATCTTGACTACATAACTCCTCCAGTGCACATTTAAGACAGAGATATACTTTACGTATATTAAATTTTAAGTCCATTGGTATATAAAATTAACCTAAACAAAAGGTATGGTAGTTTGTTTGTTCTTGGTGTTATTACAATTTATTGAATGGAATGGAGTATTTTTAATGTAGTTTAGTGATTTCAGTCGATGCAATATATCCAAGTCTAAAAGCACTTTATGTAGTCATTTATTGAAAACACATGTAAGAGTGTATTGGGGACCTGTAAAACCATGTTACGCCACGGAGTGAGACTCCAAAAAAATTTAATTGTTGTAGTGTCAGCAGATTAGAATGACCGCGAATAATTTGTGTTTCCATTCCATTCAAAATGTTACTTGATACATGAAGTGCAAATAGCACAATGGTTAGCGTCTCTGCGTACACTCCTGTGTTTAGGTTCTTATCCAGTCACGATTTACTCTTATCTACCTAAAAGGTGGCGAAGTGGATGGTGCACTCCCCTTGTGGTGACGCGCTTGTGGTGACGCTGGTTCAAACCCCAAATGATCCAAGTAGAGTTTACAGTGGTGAACAAAGCTGGTCCGCGGCGGGTTTTCTCGAGGTACCCCCTTTTTCCTTGGCTTTCATTCCACCAAAAGTTACTCTTTATTATTCACACCTCATATGAGTACGGGAGTTACGTTTAAGGACATCTGATATCCTTGAAATTCTCCAGTCCTTATGAAGCATGCGAAAACGTCACCATCTCATGCACGTTATAAGGTAAAATAAGTGAAGGGAAGAAGATCTAAGAAATCGTATATCTTTTAACACGAGTAAGTACACGGAAAACAATTTGCTCAGAAATTCTAAACCGGTTGGTGTGTGTGAAAAGTGTATAAATGCGCGCAGCATGGGCGCCGTGTGGAGTCACTTAATCCGTGAATGAGGATGAATTCGCGGACTTCCGGATCAACACGCTCCTGAAAAAAAAAAGTGTGCGAGTGAGGACGGTGAATGGTTAATTGGCGTACCTGCGATCAGTGCATGAATTCCCGGATTCGAATCCCGTCGGTACGAATTATCACGTCTTTTCATCCAGTTCACCAGATTTGTATGCCTCATTCATAGGTTAATATCTTTTTTCGGCTAAATAGAAGCGTAGATGCAAACAAACTTGTCCAGTAGATGACTCAAGGAGGCAGACACAGCATTCATGCTAAGCTGAAGTGTTTGATGGTGAGTGATCATCCGATGAACGCGGTTGCCGTCCGAACTCCAGCCGGTTACCTGAGGTAAACATATGGTTCACATATTTTTTAATTTTATCTTGTGGGTTTAAGTTTTACCCAGAACATTTATACAGTAGACTCTCAATTGAGGGCCATGATAATAGGGTCACGGTCAATCAAAAACGATAATAAAAAACGCTGATAATTTGAAAAACATACATTCAGTCAAAGTCCGTACAAAAATAATCAATTATCTCTCTTATCATTCAATATTTGATCGTATAAGTTATCGCTAAATTCACCTGGAAACTAAGAGGATACGACTCTTCTGCTGCTTTCCATGCAAATATGGCAAGAAAATAAACGTTTTTACAGCTGACTTGAGATTCTTTTCTCATCCAATAATGACCTAATTTAATTAAACAACGTTAACAAACTTCACTCTGTAAAGATACTATAAGCTACTTCCTCAATAAATTGTCGATTGGTCTTGGAAAAATATGTAATTTATTAAAATGTTAAATTTTGTTTTTGTATAAAAGTCGATAATCCACTTCCCAAATAATCGAGACGCCTATAATCGGGAGTCTTCTGTACTTATTACACGATCGGAGATTCATTTCTGAAAGGTATTAGAGACTCTAAAGGCAGTTTGTCTTTGACTGTGGAGCAGAACATAGTGATTTACATCACATTCCAGACAATGGCGCGCCATCGAAATGACAATCGTCGAGCGTTTTTGGAAATGAGTTGACGAAAAGAATCAACTTTACAAGCATAGAAAAGTATCTCATTCTTCCGTACTTTTTTTGATGAAAACGTTTTGCGGACTACATGAGTCGTAAATCAATTTTGAAAGAATAGATTTGCCATTAAATTCTGTTACGAGACTAGTAAACTTCTGTACGGAGATATTCTTATTTCGCTCGACGATTGATTGACAAATAACAGTTAATTACAACACACATACATACATTCTACACAGTACGATTAATCAATACATTGATGAACACCGCGTGTCTTCTTGAACCCTGAACATGTTATGATCAAAATATATGTTCGAGACATATATGTAAGAAAATATGAGGTTTCAGATAACAGAAAGATGATTCATTATTTATATTCTCTAAATCTTTCGATTACTTATGTGANCGATTACTTATGTGAGACGTAATAACTTAAACAGTATTCCAACGACCTTACAAAATTGCAAACAGGACGGCTCAAGATATATTTTCCTTCGGGAAAGGCGCCATTTTGCCATAATTTTTTTACCAATGTCATAAACATTTCCATGGTTCAAAAGAAAGAATCTGTAGCTGAAACTTTATTTACTGTTATACTTTTAATGTAGATTGGCGCGACAGGATGTACTTCCGGGGTGAATTTATCTAATAAGTCAAACTAACGTGTAATTCGTTCCAAATAACATGTGGAATTAATTGGGCAACTTTCTTAAGTGAAGTGCTAATTTTACCGAGATTCAATCTTAAAATAGTTATTTTGCGGTAAATAATATTCACTTTAAAGCAATTTTTGATATAAATTGTTTTTAACCTGTAATCGATACTTACCCCTTTTTAGACATTCATCACATTAGAATTTATTCCACGGGAAGACATTTAGATGATTTTCCCAACAACTAAATATAATAAGGAAGCCCTTACGTATAATTAGTCCATAAAATTCCGATGACTTGACCAAAGAAATAGCAGTAATTGTCCTTAAATTTTGTCACCGAAGATGAACGCTCAGTGCAAAGATCGCTTAATTATTTTGTACTTGAAAACAATATAAAGACAATAGATAAGAACTGAATGTCACTTATCACCTATTTCTTTGTTACAGTACTGTATAGAAGACCTGAAAAGAATTGAGATACTTCTCATACAATTACTTTGTCGCATGTATTTGACCATGTTAAAATATTTATTGATTATTCCATACGGAATAGATTGTAAATTTACATCTCCTAAAATGAAAAAAATACAAAGAAACCTACGATCCATTGGGCTCATATCAACCATTAAGGTAAGGTCCATATCAACCAGTGAATTAATATTTGCACTTCCCCAAAACTCTGTTATCTAGCATATTAACCAACAGGATTAGAAAATAAGATAGAAAATGTTTAGTCACATTTCAACAATTCTTATTCGACCAAACTCGCTTCGCAGTTCTCTTACTGGTTCGTACTGATGTAATCAACGTTATATCAATTAAATATTTATATTATTCATTCACATTTTGAAAAATACTAATAAAATATCAAATCTTTTCATGAAGTCTGTATTGCCTATTAACTTCTAACAGGAGCATATCAGACTAAAACTATATAGAAAACGTGAAAACACCCGTCACTTTTTTCGTTCCATCTTGTACCTCACTCCCAAATCATCTCCAAGGAGTTTCCTAGCGCTGCCAGGCAGTCGAATTTGACATAAAACACGGACTGATGGCAAATTGTCTGAGCCTCCCTTTTCACAGTAACTCTATGGACGCATGGCACATTGTATGCCGTCATACACCTCACATCAGAAGTGAGAAAAATGTTGAAAAATAGAATTAGCCTATGTTCCCTATAATGCAAATATTTTGCGAAAACTTTGAACTCATACTCTATTCTCATCTACGTTTAAAATGAAAGTTATCTCATTGTAATTGATACAAATTAACTTCCCATCCAAGTTTTAGAATTATAACTGCATGTCATTAATTTGAGACAACAGAAATGGGAATGCGTGGTATTTTTTGGCTGCATGTTCATAGGGTTCAAGCAAACATTTTGCGACACAAGGATTACAACTAGACGTCCAACATGAATTTGCAAAGGAATACCTCTTCAAAATATAACATCCATTGTTGTCACAATCTCTTATATATGAAACGATACGACTTTTCTTGAAATTGGAAAATTATATTTCAACGCGACCTCTCTCTTTTTATAAATAATCCTACATAATTCTTGCATTTGCGCTTCCCATTCATTCCCAAAAATGCAGTCTTCCTCCTCAAAAGGATAAAAACGGACATTGTTAATCAGTTTGGTTCGATTAATGTAAAACATGCAAATTCTTTTCTAATTTCGGACATGACAACTTGCTCGACTCTCATGTGTTAATGAATGTATTATTCGTCAAAATCTCACTACGTTCCATATATCATTCTTTCGCGTGGTATTCTGAATCCTTAACGATTATATTATTACTATAAAATATTTTTCACATGCTTAAGAAATATATCCTTCTTGCTCTATAATTTTGATCGAGAATATTCTATAACCTGAGAAAGGAGCAAAGAAAAGTCGTCAACATGTCGGAAATTGGAAACAAACATACCATTAATTATCTTTCTGTATAAATATCCAAATTCGTTTTATATCAAGGATAAGGAATAAATAGAGAAAAATAGTTGAATTTCATTTTGAGAATATACTTGTATCGGAGGTAATGTAGAAAATTATGAGTGGCATTCTTCGTTACTCCTCGACCATTTCTAAAATATGGATGAATAGTCGTCAAAATCTTGCTTTGAAACTTGTAAGTCCATGGTGCATATAGGAAATTCTCATACATTAATGTCGACCATGGATACTTTTGGTATGGTATTTCTCGCTTTTTTTGCTCCTTCTTAGATAAAAAAAATTTTTTTTTTCGTCTATGCGTCTTATCACAATAAAATATAAAATTAACGTAAAATACAACCTATGGTAAAGCAAACTTCCTCTACATCCCAAGAATTTATGACGAGTAACAGTTATATACACATACTAATCATTTTTGACACATAGCAAAATACAATAATGCGGCAATATATAATATAAGCCATATTTGATTCGTATCCTTTATAAATACAGTCATTATTCTGAGCCATGTGGGAGCATTTCGTTTACTTTGCCTTTCTTAACAGCGGAGAATATTCATCCATATTGTCGAGAGACTAACGTGTGGTAACGAAACGGAGCACGAATCCTTTATGACTTATCGCCGAGCTCATCCATCACCTCGCCAAACATGGTTTTTCGGCGGCGCTGATGGACTATAAATACGTCGTTGTAAGAGAGGAGCCAGAGACCACGATCCGAGGAATCCGTGTGGGATGAACGCTGCTGCCGAAGAGTGAGTCTCCGAGAGGGCAGAAGGACTCTCAAAGCTCGTACACGTCTCTCCCGTTACGCCCACCCCCCGGACGGCCCTCGCGCGCGCGTTGCGGACTGGTGTACGAATACATGTTGTATCCGGGGATGATATGCACCCGCACATCCCCCGCGGGTCGACTGCCACCGCTGCCTCCGCTCCCACCGCCCCCGCCGCCCCCGCTCGCCTCCGTCGCCGCGCTCGCCACCCCGACGCAGCTCCCCATGCCGCCTCCGCCGCCGCCGCCTCCACACGAGACCCCCGCCAGGGCGGAGGCGCCGATGCCCGCGGAGCGAGCGCGACGCGAGAACGACACGCTCGTCTTGCAGCAGCAATAGTGGAACAAGTTGATGTAGGCGGAGCGAAAGTGGCGATTGGCCACGCAGTACAGCAGTGAGTTGATGCTGGACTTGCTGAGCGCCAGCCACGCTAGGTGCAAGAGCAAGCGTGACAGGCCGGGGAACGGGGCGGAGGACCACAGGGCTAACGCCACGCTGGCCGGCAGCCACGCCGCCACCAGCAGCACGGCGCTCCACGCGTTCGTCTTGAGCAGGGCGTAGTCGGCGCTGTAGGCGACTGGTGCTTTGGACGAAGGGCGAGCCAGCGTCGCACGAGCCATCGCTGCAAGCACAGAACGCATGTCAAAGAAAAGGGAACAGCATAGCAAAGAACCAGGTCGATTCCTTTTTTTTCTCAAGAATATACTGTATTAAATCACTATCTTATCGCAAGACTTTGTGGTCAAACTAACATAGGAGTTCCAATCAAAAGTTTGTGTCTATGGTGAAAGCAGTGAATGGCGTATACATTTTCGAGGCAAATCAACGAAGTAAATTAATAGTAAACATGGATTTCGAAGCTAGCGTGAGTAGCGTCAACTGTGAGGTAGATTATGAACGAACTAAGAACTGTGCCCTCTCTATTGAATCATGGAGCGGTAAGTAGTGACAGCTAACTGACAAACTTAACAAAGTTCGAATCCAATAATTACATTAAAACAAATAAGTGACATTGCGCAAACGTATTAAAACGTATTAACGTACTACTATTATTCCTTTTAAGTCCAGATCATGATATTTGTGGTGATACCACATTTGTGACAAAAAGTTACGAATGGCGGGAGAGAAAGTTACAACGTTTTAGAAAATTATAGCGTTACTAAAATTGAAGAAGAATATGTAACTATGAAATAGATAAGTGGAAAGGGAAAGAAAATTACTTTACAATACTGTTAAAGAGAAATTAGCATTTTAAGGTATTGGAAAACATCATAACGTTCATAAGTGATAAAAGAGTTATGATGTTGAATGGAACTAACTATAGGCTAGTATGAATCAAAGAAGCTGAGAGACATTTCTTCGGCGGTCAATAATAGAAGTAGCAAATAAATGTTGTTAAATAAAATATGATCTACACGTTTCACTTTGAAAAACTTTATAATTTATAATTCTTACAACCAAATAATAGTTACCTTAAAATTTGAGGATTTTGCTTGTAGTAAATGAAGTATATTCTACAAGCTTAAAATTATGCTTCCATTGAACAGAGTTTGTCCTATTTTGAAATTGTTTGCGATGGTATCACAGGAACGTGTGGATGAATGGCATATTGTCAATACATTGAGAACAGATTGACATTTTCCACTACATGAGTAAGGATGTGTTGCAAGAGGGAAAGAATCTAGTTTATAGGAAGACGAATATTTCCTTCCATTTGCTCAAAATACTCACTTCCAAATTATGAACAATTAGAATATCCCTCGCTCAATTTTGCAAGCAAAAACTCTGGGAACATATTTATTCATTATTTGAAAGGATATTTTACAATATATAAGACGTAATTTTGGTAAATCGCGACAATAAGCCCAAACAAATACTCGTGAACTTATCTGATTATTCCATGTGCGTAACACAAATACGTGCTAGATTTCACCTCGCTAAAGAGAAACAACGAAATAGATCTACTTATTTAGCTATTATATCATAATCCTAGGCATGCCGCAAAGGAATGCGCTAAGGGTCGCAGACTGAAGACCTTTGGTTTGTATAGTACCATCGAAGGTTGTACAGCTACATCTCATTGTAAAAGACTGTTCAACAAACATTCATTCATATTTTGATTTTTCAAAAATATTTTCAGTAAACTAGTCACCCAAAAATCCAAAATTCTTTCTTCATTATTCATAATCATAACACGTTTCTTTATACTGTATAATATAGTACCTGCAATTCCTAGGTAACGAACTCCGTAAAATTGGATCAAACGGCCAGGATGAGATCATTTCAAACACTCGGGCGACGTTGGGCGAGTTCAACCGGCATATCTGATTAGATCTCAATTTCTGTAGCATCCAGCTATAATCACGTAAGTGGACTTTCTCGTTTTCGAGTTACGGTCGTTTAAAGCTTCCAAAATGTTTTCCTGTTATAAAACTGACATTCAACTTTGATATAATGTGCTATTGTTATACTTCGAAGCTAGGATGAAAAGCTATGTTTTTACATAAAAATTAGTGATTTTTATCATAAAAATTAGGAAAAATTTGTTACATAATCACCTAAACCTATCAATTTTTTATTAATATTTTCCTATTAATCTAAATTAGTAAGTTTGTACTCATATAAGAGTATATGTTAGTAACTTGCTTTTTATAGAAACTTTGTATTGGAGTTACCCGATTATTCCTGTTTTTTGTGGGGCTTTAGGGCTCGTCAACGGCAAGGTCATTACAGCCCTTTTTTAAAATTCCTGTTAAACGTATACTTAACTGATTATAACTGTTTATAGAAAATTTTCTCTGATCGGTTGGAGTTGATGGTACGTTTTGTCTAATACGAATAAAAAAAATTTAGCAATAAAACAAACACTTTTGACACAATATCTATTTTTTTAATGTGCAGTTAACTGATTATTATTGAGAGGGTTAGAAAGAGAAGTTTTGGGGTCAAGAGTTCGAAACTGGGGTGAAACAGCATCAAATACAAACCATCTAACCTGTTGAATTCCATTATCCCTCAAGTGTATGTGAATCCCGTGAGATATTGAAACACAGTCCTAATGAGGAATCAGGGTATAAAAGGAATGATTTGAGGATAATGATTCAAGCCGGAACTGGCATTGTCATAAGCTTTAGTTTTCGTCAAAATCTTTCAAAATCAGGGAAGCAATGTTAAACGTATACTTAACTGATTATAACTGTTTATAGAAAATTTTCTCTGATCGGTTGGAGTTGATGGTACGTTTTGTCTAATACGAATTAAAAAAAATTAGCAATAAAACAAACACTTTTGACACAATATCTATTTTTTAAATGTGCAGTTAGCTGATTATTATTGAGAGGGTTAGAAAGAGAAGTTTTGGGGTCAAGAGTTCGAAACTGGGGTGAAACAGCATCAAATACAAACCATCTAACCTGTTGAATTCCATTATCCCTCAAGTGTATGTGAATCCCGTGAGATATTGAAACACAGTCCTAATGAGGAATCAGGGTATAAAAGGAATGATTTGAGGATAATGATTCAAGCCGGAACTGGCATTGTCATAAGCTTTAGTTTTCGTCAAAATCTTTCAAAATCAGGGAAGCAATGTGATGCAAATATATATCAGATGTTTCCTCTGTCCCTCCCGAAAGAGCGTTTTCTGTTTTGGGTTGAAAGAATCCCCAGCATACTTGTTTTGTTTTCAATCTTGGCACATTATAAAATAAACTTTCCGTGTCAAGCAAAATAAAATCCAATGTAATAAGAAACGTAACTTTAAGCAATATTTGAGATTAAAAATTATTCAACTGTATTAATTATACTTGTTGGAACAGAATTTCCACATTAATATTTATTAAAGAGGTTTTAATGATTACGATGAAATACATCGTTACAATCCATCAGAAGAACGCAATTCTCAACAGAACCAGTAATATATTGGTATTGTCTGTACAAGTTATATTAACATTATCGTTACCATGTTATGGAGTAAGACAATATATGAGTTTAAACACTAATTTGTACATCATAATTAAAACGTACTTATGTAACTGACAAATACAATTCAACATGGATTAATAAATTATTAGTAAATAAAATGTTTGGTAACCCAGCGCTCTACACACCGATGCTTGATAACTTGCCTCTAAGTCAACGAACAATCTGAAATAAATCACTAAATAAATAAAACTACTCGCCTGCTGCGTACGCAACAAGTGTGATGAGTGCGGGTAATCCCAGCAGCACAGCAGCAACCACAGCGACTATTTGGGAGCGCGATGCGGCCTCAGACAGCGGAGCGGTGTCCTCTCCGGTCTCCACTTCTTCAACAGCATTCGTCTCTTCATCTTCAGGCGGAGACTACGAGAAGAGAACGTGACATTATATTCAGTCTGAGCTCAAACAAAGTATTCGCGTAGCGATGTCGGACGCGCAATACGCCAAAAGAAACTTTAGAAACAATCAAAAGCAGAAATTGCCATGTCGATGACATTGTAGATCCAAATGATAAATTTACATTACGTGGACAGTAGCAGATATTTTACGTTACGTCCCGAGCATATGTTATTTGGACCTTCCGTGAATGGTTCTATTTTTATACCCAAGAATTATCTATACCAAATATTTGATGAGCGTTTCTCTTTTTATCAGACACTCTACTCGCGATAATTACTTACAATTTTATTATTTTACAATTGAGAATTTTTAATGTTGAAATTATATATTAAAGCATCGAATATCTATATAAAGGAATATTAAGTTACGGTACAAACTTCAGGGAGTAATTCCTGACAGGAAAAGGAACAAAAAAAATCCATATGAATATATGTCCGCAAATGGACTATTAGTCCACAATAATCAATTAATACTGATACATTATCTATTACGTCGTAGTAATTTATTAATTTACAGTTTTATTTAATTAATACATGGTCGGATTTACATCTTGATTTTCACTTGTGGGGGCAATTCAAAAGCGTTATGTACGCTGAACCAGCTGCTGCTGAGCAGACCCTCGAAAAGTGTGTACTGTGACATTATTTGGATACAGCCTGTAACATTCGAAAGAATGAGGAAATTCATTATGCAACTAACTACCGCTTGTATTGCAACATATGGTGGCCACTCATGGCCATTTTTTGTACTAAATAATATCATGTAATGTGTAATGTACCTATATTCATTGCTTTATCACGGACTAACTGTCCATTTCCGGGCCAATGTAGGTATGAACTTTATGGTTCCTTTCTGTCTCAGGAATCACTCCGTGAAGTTACATTAATATTTTTTCTTTATACAAACGATGTTGTCTTGACTGACTCTCATACTCAATCACTTTCACTCATTCATCTATACCACCGATACCCAAAGGGGTCTATATCGACCCCCAGGGGTCAACTACGACCTGCAAGGGATCCACTTCAGCGAAAAACAAAATTGGGGGTCCATGAGATGTAAATGGGGGTCCACGATAGTGGATCTCATTTAAGCAGGTTGTGACCTTAATTTTGGCTTCCATGAATGGGATAATCCACATACACTGTATGTTATGTGTATGCATATCATCTCCTGACCGAGGAGATTTGAGATTAAACCTAACTAAATTGATGCCAAATGTTGAAAATTTGTTATTAAATCATCAAGATCATCCCTCTCACTAAAAGACTTGATTTTTTGCTTAGTTATTTTACTAATAAATACTAAAATTTAATTTGGTTGGTTTTTATTTGAATTCAAGTAATAAATGTATAAAAATTAATATGTGTTTTTTATGTTTTTCACACTGTAGTCGGAAATTTAAATCTTTCAACGTGAATAGCACTATACCAGCTTTCAAAAACACATTTGAAGTTTTGCAAAAAATGAATATTACTTAAGCAGGGGGTGTACCCAAAACAGAAAAACATGGCAAGTGGTTCGCGAAACGAAAAGGTTTGGGGACATTTGATCTACACAGAGAAGAACGTAATAACGGCTTGCTGATTACCATCAGATTATCACCAGATCTTTTGATATTTATTCAACTATTCTTTATTAATCACCATTAATGTATGGAGTTAAAAGTATAAATCAAATTTCAAAAAAAGGACGAACACTCTAAAGCCAACGAAAGCTCTAAAACTAAATAAAAATAAATCTATACCGAATTTCAAAATTTGAGTTTTCACTTGTACAACCAATACTAGGGTACATGTGAGACAAATTTCGCATGTAAGGATTTTAATGTATCTGTGATAAGCTGTATTGTAGAGACTGACAGAGAGGATTCGAAATTCCGCTTCTAAAGGGAAGATTTATAGTGAAATATGTGTTTACTAATTTTCGCTATATCTCATGATCGAATAAAGATATCATCATATTTTCGTATGTAAACGTGCTATTTTTGTTTTGTTTTTATTACATGAAAATTAAATTAAATTTTAACAAAAGGTAAACCGTATCACATCAACAAAAAGTCCTGTTCGAAGACACGGAAGGTCAGAAATTCAATACTCCTCTTCAAATTCTGCGGCAGTAATTTTTGAAAATAAATGAACTTTTGTTTCCTTCTTACGAGTTGTTGTGGAAGTTCTTATATGTTCTGTGGATGTTTACCCAAATTTTATGGAGGTATTTTGGGACCTTCTTCGAAGGCTTAATGTACCATTTCTCTTCCCTCTCCGGTGCCTTCTCTCTCCCGATATTTATACGTTAATTTCACCCCCATACGTACTGAAAGAACAAACTTTGTCCCATCTCGTTCAAAGTAACGATGGTGGAGCATATTCTAAATTGTTAGTGTTCTCACCGCTAGAGAGCAGATAAGTCTTTCTTGGTAAATTCAAGTCAGATCGACTTTCCTCTTCCCTAACAAAAAACATTGAAAAAGCGCAAATTTATTTAACAATATCTAATTACGTAAATGCTCTAAATGAACACTACTCTAATTAATTTAATAAATGTATACTAATTATTCCTAACCGATTCTCAAACATACTTCCGACAGTAGACACTGATCTAAGGCACACACTCATTCGAAGATCAACAAAATGTATTCGAGAATTCCTTCTCAAAATTTTGGAAATTAAATGTTTTTACGTAAACATATTTAAGTCGCTCAGACAAGTATACACTTATATTATAATAAGAGCTGATATTTCTCAGTTTTAAATAAGTACGGTTTTCCAAAGGAATCCCTGCTCATGATTTTCTTCATTATTCCACCTCCGTCTCAATGGTGTATTGTACGAACTAATTCTTCTGGTAAAGATTCATCAACAATTCTTCATTAAATTACAACTTTCTCCCTATGCTCACACAACGATTCCATCATACAGATATGCACAATGAGAATGGAAGCTAATTAAATATTTTTGAAATTTTAAATTAGATATTTTAAAATGTTTTAGGCATTGATAATATCTTATTTATAATAATTATACATATTTGTTCTATTTTATTGGTATTACAACAAGTTTTTTATTTGATTTATTTACACTTTTTCTGATGAAAGGAATGTGAGGTAAGGAATAATCTCTTTCCTCGTGAAAATGACGTAACAATACTCATTACGCGTGATAAATAAATATAAAATTCAAACAATTATATAAAATAAGGAGCGTGAAGTTATTTTACAATTAAAAAAGTGCCTATCTTAGTTTTACAAACAATCTATTCCATGCACCGAGAGAAATAAATGTGTAAACCTTGCGGAAATTTGGGGAGAAGTTAGGATGAAGTCATGACCAACAGATCTAATACAACAAAATATTTTCTGAATTTGAAAATTCTTTGGAATGAAGATATATTTTGCAAACGAATGAGACAGAATTCTGAAACTGCAAAAATTCCCCAAAATTTTTGAGATGATTCCACTGATCTCTCACCCAAATTTCTGCTACGTGCAGAAAAATCTCATATTTTATGCCAATCATTATCTGCAGATTTTCTGTTACGATTCTTTGTGAAACAGAAGCTTCTTTCAGTCGAAATTGTGATTAAATAATTTTCCTCTGTAAATTTTAATTTTTCGTGAGATAACGATTGCAACTGCAAATACATACTTGTAAAAATTTGCAAATAAAGGTCCTAAATGACGAGTACGTTAATTATGTCATGTTGAATGAAAATGGGTGACGGGACCGAGATTCGAACGCGGGACCTGGAGGTGAGGTTCACCGCAATTTAAGAGATTTCAGTGTGACGAGTACGTGTTCCAAAACATAAATTTTCCTCTATTTCTGGGTAGATATAACACTTATTATTTTTGAAAATATTAAGAATAATCGCTATAACATACACCATGAATTCTGTAGCAAAATAGAAAATTATCGAACATTCAATAAAAAAATTTCTATGATTCAATTAATTGAGTTAGTTATTGTGAGGTTAGTCATATGTTTGCGTCTCTAGAGGCACAGCAATAATACGAATCATTGTTCAATTATTTTAGCCTGACGTTCATGAAACAAGGATTCTTGATTCATCATTCTGATGAAATCTAGTTCTAGAAGTAAGTGTGTATTCTTAATTATATTTTTACCCTCTTACTGAGTACATGCCAATCGTTACAACTTAATCTATTTTGGAACTGCTATAAATCGAGGTATTCCTTATTACGAAAGAGACCGAACTATTAACAGTCTTGTACATGTCTCTTACAAGCATCGAACATATTGTATTAAATTTTTTTCTTTTAACTAATAGAAATTTGAAATAATCTAACGATGCACGCTACATGAGAAAAAATCTTTTACCATTATAATATCGTATTTTCAAGAGTGAATAAAGAACTCAAGAACAAAGGGCTGAGGTTCATAACTTATGCAGTTGACGTAATGTACGAGTTTCATAAAAGTTCAGTTCCACGGAATTTTAATTAAAGGTTTGTGCTCTTTTCGTTCCTTTTTTCTTAAAATGCTGACGGAATAACGCAAAAATAAAAATTACGTGTAGGTTTGATTGCTCTGTAATTTAAAATGTCTTCTAATGATAAATTTCACAAGGAAAAGAATTTTACATTGTATGGTATACGAACAAGGAAACTCTTCCTTTATGGCTGGGCAGTTCGCAAATCCACCTTTCAGTAAAAATGATGGAATTTTTAGTGAAAATATAATCTGTAAAATGTTAAACAGACCCTTACAAATTGTACATGAAATTACATCTACAATTTTCTCTGAAAAGATGAAAATGGTAGTAAAATGTTCCACAACGCGAGAAATAAATTCACCCGATTTTTTCTTGTGTGTAAACCGTTTTGTACTTTAAGAATGGGCTCAAGTGGATGTAGGCAACGTGTGGCGACCGACCAAACCTAGATTTTGATCCGAAACCGAAATTTCGGATTCGGTTGAACTCATCTACATTTTAGATATGTTAAAATTTACATTATTCTCTGATATCTAGCGTTTTCCCTGGACTTACAAAGAAGAAGCAACTAAACTTTTTGACTATTCGTTTTTCTTTTTCAATTGCGTTAAATTAAATTAAATATAACAATTGAATGTATAAAATGTTAGAATTAGTTTTAGATATATGATACATTATATCTAAAACTATTAGTACTGAACAACTTTTTTTTGGTCGAAACGGAAACTGCGACCGAAACTACCGGAAGATAAAACTTCGGTCGGTCGCTACACTAACTTTATGTCTTATGTAAAAAAGGTAGTCATTGACGCATATATTGTGGGACTGTTTATTAACTGCACAAGGAGGAGAGTGATACGCACGGAAATTTAAAAGAGTTGATGTATTCAACATGAAGGACATACGGTATTTACTAGATACCTAGGTAAAATACAAAATCTATAAGGAATACATACGTACGACAGTAAACATACAACAGGTATATAAGTGGCACAGCAAGATAAGGGAAAATACGGAGGATAACATGATGTGAAGAGACAAATTACCACGAGACTAGATAATAGGGTGTAAGGTTGTAGAACTAGACTAGATAGTAGATCAATGTATACCTGACATTCGTATTGCATGGCATAGGAGACGAGGTGACAATGTCAAAATAAATGAAAAATATCTCATTTTATGCTTATCAAAAACTTTCAGGTTCCGACATGTGATCATTTGCGTGCAACGATTTCTCGTCACACAAAGGACATCATTACCAGGGATAGGCGTAACTTATCTTAAGAGTGCATGGTCTCAAATTCCTGAAAAGGTTGTCTGTGCTATCTTCACCGAAGTGTAGTTTAAGCGCCCACAATTTGTTATTTTAATGGCTCAAGGTATGTAAGATAGAAACCCTTGGAAGCAAAAAAAAATATTGGTCAACAACATAATTTAATTTATGAAACATTTTCACAGTTTTTACATATATTTCGAAAATTCTGTCAATCTAAAAATGATTTGTTGCTTTTATATCATGAGATATATCCAATTAAACGATAAATTGTGATGGGAACGAAGCAAATAGTGCTGAAAGACGTTTCATTCGATGAATGTATTTTGGGTTAAAATAAATCAAAAAGCGAGGAACTTTTCGATCATCCATCGCCTATTTTTCAGTAAGATGATGTAGTTGTAAACAAACTTCGATCATGATACACAAAGCTGAAGTTACTCCTTGAATATTCTGTATTCCGTAAAATTTACATGTTTGTTTAAAATAGTGACACTTTTTGTTTAATTCCATAAAAGTATTTTCACATATATTCCCAATTCTTTATACTCCATTTCACAAAGTAAACAAAATAATAGAAAACTGGTAAAGGTAGTGAATTTTCGCTAGGAACGCAAACGTTTCCAGAGAATTTGCATTTAAATAGTGCGCGCCTCCTATCTTTCACAGTTTTTATTGTATGAACATTTCCATTATTTTCATGTACGGGGACAAAATATCAATATCCTGAAGTAAATACAATTTCTATTTGCTTTTCATTGTTTGTTGCTTCTACATGCAAATATTTCTCATTACAATATATTCTCACGGTAACGCTATATGGAAGAATGAAATTTATTAGTCACCTCAGGGAAGAGGAAGAAAAAACAAAAGGGATATCATTACTTTGATTAACATCCATTATATAATCAAATTAAATAAATAATTTAAACCTACGATCTTTTACGGACGAACAGTATGTATTTCGATAAAAATTTCCTGGTAATTACAATACATTATTATAACATGTTTGTGTAGTTTCAACATTTTTGGAAACATATTTCGTGTTTATATTTATGTTTAATATCATGTTCAATTGTTCTGTTTTTATAATTTGTTCCACCTGACGGTGACTTCAAACGAAAGTGTTGAACGAAAACATTGTGAATTTTTAATCACAATATATGTAGTTTGTTCGAAAAAGGTCGTAAGTCTCGAATCATTTATATAATTAGTTTAAGTTGAGAATTTGCGAGTGGCGACACTTTACTTAAACTCATGTATGTTTCTTCGCATAGTACGAGAAAGGGGAACAGGATCATTTCAGATACAAGTCAATGAGACGTTGGAGAATTTCTCCCGGTCACGTAATATTTTTTGCTTCATTGTTTGATAATAAATGTTCAGCATTAAAGATCTGATCAAGTAAAAAGGAGGTGAATGCACTATTGTTATAATAGCTCTGAATAGACATTAAGAAAATTAGTGTGTATGTCCATAAAACCTAAGACAGAATTTTTACAAAACCTCAAACTAAAAATAACTGCTTACCTATACCGATCAGGTACCAAAATTCACTAATTAAGTTAAAATACAGAATATTCTCCAGCATTTTGGAAATTTTTGCTTGTTTTATTTTTCATACTTCCTAAAATAAAAACAATTCCTGGCTGAAATATTATGATTTATTAAGGAATAAATATTTGATTTCCTCTAAAGGACGTTATAATTACGAAATTCAATAACAAACTTCGTCTTTTTCTGCAACACAATAGTATAACTCGTCTCGGATGATGGTAATACAGTGGTCATAAGCAATCGATACTTTCGTTCGTGGCATATTTATTAAAATAAGATAGTTCTTACTTCATAGACTTTCAAAATACGCTCTCTCTTGACAAGCAGCCATGATAGAGATTTTTTGTTTTTGGGTCAACGCAGAGTGATATTCTGTTAGATCTATATATCATGTAGGTCGAACTCGGGTCCACATTCTACAGACATTCGACAGTGGGACGACAGTACTTTTGAATCCACAGATTTCGTGTTATTACTCATTCTCGTAACTTTACCTTTTGTATACAGTATTCTTTAACTCAAGATGTATAATACTACGATTGTCGAGACTGAGCTGAGAGCTCGTCTGACAAGGGAGGGAGCACATCCAAGGTTGGCGATTAGGACGAAGAAACGAGCAAGACTTTCAGTGGACTCATATTTATTATATGAACTCTAACAGCACACGTGAAGCGGAGAGACTGGCCGTCATCCTGGATCTGCTGTCGGTACTGCTGGAGGTCATGACGGGAGGCGAGAAAGCTGAGAGGAAAGAGCTCTGTCGTGATCAGTCCCCAATTCTAAGAACCTTAAGCTCCCGACAGTTGACGTGGGAACTTGAGAAGGTCTGAATGATCGGTCGCCGTCGAGAGCTCGGATTTTGCTGACGCTCTCACATTCCGTGCTTGTTCCATTTCCTGCTGAATGTGACTGCGACTAGGAATATTCTTATTTGACTCTGCAGATTGCGTCTGAGCTACATTCTGCATCGCGAAACAGCTTGTCTGAAAGCTGTTGATAGTGTTATATCCTCGCATATTTGTTTCCAGTTAACGCAGTCTTCCGCTTCGAGAATACTTTTCGGATTTCTCACCATAACGAAGCATCCTATTTCTTCCCTTAATCCCATCAGAAACTGCGAGAAGAATCGTTCATTGAACATATCCGCCAAGGAGTCCGATTCCAGTCCGCCATAGGAATATATTAATTTTCTACATATTCCTCGAAGCCGGGTAGAGAATTCTGTGACGGATTCCAACGGACGTTGCGTACACGAGGTGAACATTCTTTCGAACACAATTTTGGAAATTCTTGATAAGAATCTGTCTTTTAAATATTTGTCGAAATTTTTATAGGATTCCGTAATATACGGATGGTTTTAACAAAATTCCGCTGCTGTTCCCCCTCGTCTTAGTCTAGCAGCCGCGAGGGTCTGCGTTTCGTTCCAGCCATTGAAATGTGAAATGATTATCAATCTATCCAAAAACGTAAAATTTGGAATTAACATTACATTACTACTGAACCCTGGATTAACTGAATGCGAGCGATTAGTCGCTGTTTCTTTGGGCACACTTTGTGAAGGATCGTCTTGTTTAACTTGTTCCTCCACTACATTTACTGAAAAGTCTAAAAAATCCTTCTCTATCCGAGTTTCCCATACTAAAGGTAAATTCATCTTGTTTGAGTAATGAATCTCAATAATAAATATACAAAAATAATATACTTTTGATTGATCCCTCACAACGGTCAATATAACTCAAAATAGTTCACTATAACACAAAATGAAAAAAAATATAAAAAAAAAGGTCACCAGAGACACGAATAATCGACATCACTCCACAGTGCAAAAACCCAGACATAAAGCAAAAGTCTCCAAAAGTCTTGTTTTGTTCAACCTCCCTGAAAAAAATGAATTTTATTTCACGACCTCTGAGACGGTGTAAAACAAGAAAGAATAAAATATCCAAAATAAACAGAAAGTTCTTCACAGCTTTTTCTTAATATTTTCTCTCTTTAATTTCCCTCTGTAATTTCATCAAATCTCCAAAAGTTACGCCATAGAAAGTTCTATTATATTCTTCCAGAACGCTAGTTACATAAACATCAAGATTTCTTGGCTTATTAACAAATTTAATTTCCTCGTTCATAGTTTTAATCGACAAGAGTGTCGTTTTCTTATTTCTGTTCATAATTATGAGTATAACTGAGCGGCAGAGAAAAAATATAAAGAAAAGACAAAAAAAATAGCTACCCCTGGAATATCTCGGTGAGTTCACTTTTACTACTCTGAGAGAGATTTACCCGACACCTGACGCTCATTCTCTGGTCAGGAAGGGAAAAGCCCTGTCGTTGTTTCTCGTTTTCATATATATTGTTAGCCGTGCCCACCTGCAGATTTACCGTTCACAACTGTGACGCGAAGCGGCGGCGGTAGCGGCTACGTCACATCAGCTGACGAGGCTCTCCTCTCTGACACGATGATGTGAGTGTAAAGAAGAAATCTGTAGAATTTTAAAAATAACTTTTCGGCTCAGTTGTAGTAAAAGAGGAATTGAGAAGACTGAGGAAAAAAAGATTGGGAATATTGCAGAATCCATACGTTAAACTCTGCATCAAATGTAGAAGACATGAGCGGATGGGATGTTTTTGAGAATGAACGATGATGCTATGAACTACATTGAGGATGGTTTATGAAAGGGAAATGTTGGAAAGGAGAGTAAAACCTACTTTATATAGCTCGTTTTACAGACAATTTGTGTCCTATTTCTGTGACGAAAGAATGGATGACAAGAAATGGATGTGAAGTGGATGATTCACGCTTGATAAACTTGCAAGTAACCACAACTAGGCTACCAATTCTCTGAACATGTAAACAGATTCCATTGATAAACGAATGGTTTATTTCAACTAACCAGGAACCCAGTGATATACTAGGTTTAGTTCAACTAACCAGGAAACACCGCACACAACTAAGCACAACTACGTAAGCTATTTTAACCACGTAACCGACTCGAGAGAAGACGAATGCAGCAACTTGTAGAGCAGAGATGCCTCTAGGTTTACTCCTAGCAATTGTTCAGAGTTGCCACTAGGAGTATGGTAGTCAATGAGTACGAGTCGGACTGAAAAGTAGAGCGTACTTGAAAAATTTTCATATAATCTGCATCCGATCTGGTGTTACAATACGTAAAGTGAACCGTGTAAAACTGGATTTAAGGAAGTTATGATACGAGTAGACAGGAATTAGAGATCACGAAAGCCATGGTGAGGTTGTACAGAAGAACAAGAAGCATGCGTACTCACTTGGAAGCATGGTTGCGGTGGGAATCGCAGCGCGAGGTGTGCGGTGGCTGCAACGCTGGCCGTGACCCAAGCGAACAGCGCCACCGTCACGACGCGGCTCACCGTCACACACGCGTCGTAGCGTTCGGGTCGTAGCGCCAAACGCGCAAGCCCTTCCGCTGCCATGGCGGCCTGCGTCTGTGCCGACACCAGCAGCCCCACCAGCGCCAGCAGCCACTGTGCGCGGCACAACGGAATCGACTCCTGGATCTCCGCCAGGATGGCCACCGACGACGCGGGCATTACAACTCCCGTCACCAGGAGATCGGCCAGCGCAGAGTTCACCACGAACGCGTTTCCTGAGCACAGAAATCGAAGTGAAACTTATACGTGGGAATAACACATGAACTGGGCTAACAACTTATGAAATTATAGTAGAATGATTGTTAGGGTCATCTGTTAAGTGGTCATTTATTTATTTCAAAAGAAAGAAACATAGTCTTTGAATATGTATAAAAAAAATTTGGCCTTTACCGGAACAAATTTAAATAAAAACTACATAAATTTGTTAGTAATCTTTCCATAAACCTTTTTAAGGGCTCAAGTATATCGAAATATCTAAGCGAGGATACCCATATCGTCAATGAAATTTGAAACAAAACTGTCTAAAATTAAATGTAGAAACTAATGATGCAAAATTTACACTATTACAATTTTTACCGTGTGATTAGAGAAAAAAAATTGTTTTATGCGGAAGCGGCACTCATTTTCAACCAAGATTAGAAAATAGTTAAATTTTCATACAAAAAAAAAACGAACCATAATTTCAACGCTGAAAACAAGTTATGCGTATGATCAGGATACATTTGATTTGGCATTTTATTTCATTTTCTATTTATTTTTTGTTATCAAAAGATTGAATAAAGATGATGAAGGACGAATATTCTGCCAGCGAATTGCGATAAACAAATCAATTATTAGACTTTAATCGAAACAAATCATTTGTTTTTAATGGAAAAGAAGAAGCGTAACTGCTGTGTGCAAGAAAGGTTTAATGAGTTAATGAAGCTGAACTACGAGATATTTACCAACTTGGTGGATCAAAAGCCAAGGCAGAACTAATTATCGTTTTTGGCGTTTTGCCTTTAATTTTCTTCCTATTACTTATTATTTCTGATGAACTTTATTAGCGAAGTGCTATCAATTAGTTTGTGTATAAACGTTGATAATAAATTAGTTTGCATTTCTCATATAAGCGAGCTCCAAATCGGGTAAGGACTATTATATCGTTTGTTATATTTAATTGTTTTTTGTTTTTTTTTCAGACACAATACCCTTGACTTATTTCGCAATGGCGGAAGGGACGAAAACCCTGAACAAAAACTTAAATATCTTTTCAAAATGTTCCGTGACTTCTATGTAAATATTTTAAAATGTAAAATAGTTCTATGACTCCAGTTTTTAAAAAAATCATCGAATTACAAAATTCTGAAAGAAATTTCTTTTTGTAAGAATTCTTCTTTTCATAGGAGTCAATGTACTTCATCCAAATATTTCATTCCATAAATTTCTTAAATGTCCCGCAAAATATGTTTTAAAAGCTAAAATATTTATCAGTAAAATAGTATTTTGACTCATTTACACAAGTTTTAGACTTTATAAATATTCAATTCTTTCTGAGCACAATTACCTTAAAGGGTACACTAACATATGTTCTTATAAGTGAACATAGCAAAAATTAAACTTGCAAATTGGTACAGCCAACTGTTCACTTATTTTGAATTATGGTACGTAATTTAAGTGTATACAGTAAGTCATTATACAGGATAATTTGTTAAAACAAGTGTGTCATAATCTGACAACTCATGGTTTAGGGCGATACTAATACGCTCATACCCTCGTAACAATGACTTAGGGCAGCTTTACATAAGTGGAATTTATTTGCCCTCTTTAAATGGAGTTTGATTCCTTATTAGCGCAACTAGGAGCGCAGAATAGGGTGAAGCCCGCATATTTTATGGCTAAGATTTACCAAACATATTGATAAATTGATGACAAGCAACTACAAGGTCTGGTTACAACCACCTTCAACATGTACGAGAATACTAAAAATGTGATGAAGTTTATATTTGCATAAAAATATTATTTGTTCATTAAAACCTAACAACAACTTTGTAGTCACACCAATAAACTATACTTTTGTAAAAAGCATGAAATAAAAGTTAAATTTTTTTTATCATCAATAAATGTTTACTTTGTAAAGAATTCGTGTTTTAGTTAAAGAGATCTTCGACAAAAAATCATTCAAATAAAAATTTTAGGATACTTTGCCACCAATTTACAAACCACTTTGATGGAATTTGGTCTAAATAATGCTAAAGTGATGGGTAAATCCAATGATTTCAAGTCTTGAAAGCATTTTCTGTAACTTTATGAAAGCTGATCCTTACTCCTGGAACACGGAGATGCAACCAACATTACTTTCCTGCAATGAGGATTAATTAATGGAAAGTAAAAGAAATAAAGTGCGCGGTTTGCAGAGAGACATGTTGCATACTATACGTTTTCTGTCAATGTCATTGAAAAATTCTACAATGTCAAAGGTAAATATGGATAACTTTGCAATGATGGCAATTGGTCACCTCAACAAAAGGCAACATAGCCCACATTTTCATATTATTTCAATGTCTGTAGCTCGTATAAGAATATGAAACGTAACCGTACGTACATAGTAATCTAATGAGTTACAAACTCTTTCCTAATAGCAAGCAAATTTCTCGTAAAACATAATTCCTTTTGAAAGAGAGATCGATGTTACTACTAGTTATGATAAACTCGTTGTTACTGGATCAAAATAGCTATGTATTTCGGGGAGTTGCACGTTTGGGAGACGTCGATTTAAAAATTAATTTTTTGATAATCTACGTGATGAAGTGATATAAAAATGGACCCTGTTTACGGGAGGTAGAAATGATTGCATGAATGTCAATTACCTCAGCTGTGAAGTGTTTAAAATATTATTACATTTTTCTGTCACAATATAGTTTAAAGTGTATATGCGTTTTTTAAAATCATATAATACTTGTTTGATAAATTTTTCCGTTTTTATTTCCCTCTACCACCTGTTCAATTCTTCTTGCTTTAAAAGCAAAGAAACTGAATCTTTATGTGACAATCTAAGAGCACACACTGAATGGATCGGAAAACTTGACTTAAAAGGTTTCTTCAAAATTGAGTTCAGCCAGTTGTGAAGAAGAGAGTGTGCGTAGTAAATTACGTTCTTCCCATAAATTCTGAGTCGTTGCGTTTCTTGAAGGAGCAAACCATTTCCCTTTTTCTCGAAGCTGCTCACGTCGAGCGGGGAAGCAAATGAAGTATGCCGTAAAAAGCTGTACACTTCACTCTGTACGGTAAAGTAACTGGAAAATCCAACTATATCTTCTTCGTTACTTATAATATATTCTCATTGCTGTTTTCTAATTTAAAAAATACTCTTTTTTCTTGTTGTAATGACATACTTACGTTTCATCAAGATCACAGAAAGGTGTTAGAGAAATTAAAGCGAAAATGATTATGTATATTACACATTTAATTGAAATTCCCCTTCGTTTACAGGACTTACAATTTTTTTGAAAACAATATAAGAGTCTACAAATTAACTCTCTTTAAATATTGCGCTCTCTTTAAAGCCTACACGGGTGAGCCTGCGTGGGAATCTGTGTACGCTAGGCTCCACCAACAATAACAATAGTCGCGGAGACCAGAAGCGTAAAATAAAATGTAGAAATCGGAAAATGGATGTTGATAAATACTCCTTTGTGAATAGAACCATTGTAGATAGTAATAACTTACCTTCAGCAACACTTGCGAACTTACCAAAATGAGTAAAATGTTTCCGCAACCGTATTCTTGCATCTTCGAAATAGGAGCACATTTGAAGTGCAATGTAGTGAGGTGATTGGAGTCTAAGGATATAGAAAACGCTCAGAGTGAAGAGTAGTAATGAAGTGTAGTGACGTGTAGTAAAGTGTTCATGATTGTTCATAGCAACCCTGTTTTAGTTTTATTTTGTAAAGTTATTACTTTCTTTTAATTATATTATAGCAACTACTTTTACGTTAAGGGTTTAGGAGAAGCAATGATATATGTGTGTACGTATGTGTTCCTGTATCTGTTTGTAAGCGAAGATGTGTTTGTGTATGTATGTGAATATACACAGAAATGGGCCTCATGTAGATAATTAATTTCCTAAATCTAATTTCTTTCTAGTTCTAACCTTGTGTATTAATTTTCTAACAATTTTGTACCGTGTGTGTGTATTTTATAGATATTTGGGCGATGATTTGTTATTTAATCTCTTATTATTGTATTGTGAATACTTTTATTGTGTATTTTTTTCTATCTGCCACCGAGCATTGCTCACTTGCAGATTAATAAATTATTATTATTACAACAATATATACTAATATTATATCAGAGTTTCACACTCATTTGTAAGTTGTGATGTAATGTTGATTATTCCAGTCATTTCAATAACAGATATTTATCCTTCTTCAAACATCGTATATTTTATTTTACATAACGCCAAACTTTCTCACAGGTTCATTAAGTGTCATTAGACTGCATAAAACACTCCAGGGCAATATAGTATGTATACTTAAGAACAACGGGAATCTTTTCCTCTTATACCAAATATAAGAGATAATAATGATAACAGTTTTTTCACTTTTACGTCTGCTTTCTTGTCAAAGCAAGTCAGAGTGAAACAGGATTGCATACATACATTTCTGAACTTATGTCTTTGATTTCCATTTTATCACAGAACACCTCGCCTAATGAGAGATACTTCGCCGTATGAATATTCACTATCAAGTAAAAGCAACTTTGTGAATACTTCTTTTGACAATATTTCCTCTACATTTAAATATGTTAATGAACTCATTGTATCTGAAAAAATAAATTTTCAAATTCTTTCCCATATTTATCTGAAGTGACTTTATGTGCTCTTTCTTGAAATATGATGAAATTTCTTAAATAAGGCTTTAGGCTAGGTTAAATTAAAAAAAAACATTACCTGAATTAAACAAAGATCTAGAGTTGCTTCAGAAAAGATAATTCAAAAATCATTGTCCGAGGCCAAATAATAAGAACATTTTCCTCAAACATTCACTAACTTTGTTGCAATTTGAAATTATCTTTAATTATTTATAATTAAATAATTCCGATTCAGTTTTACGAGTTAAGAAATAGAAATAATTTTTGAAATACAATACTTGTTAATTGGTAAATACGTGACAATTATGTTTGCGACGCAACTCTGTCGAGTCATAAGGTTAGGAGTACGAAGACCGTAAACGGGTGGCGGGGAAACACAGGAACTGATGACGTGGGTGCGGGGCTTCCAGCTGTGTTGGCGAGGAGACCGCGGTCGATGCTGAGGGATCCCATCGACTGTTGACACATGTGAGGCAGGGGAGATTTTCTGCCTCTTCATGAGAGTCACAGAGTTCACTACCAGCTTTCCATTTTCTCTACAAGAGAGAGAAAATCACTCCATACTTAGAGGATCCATTTAACGTTACAGATATTCTTTTCAATCTGCAAGTGATGGTTTTTTTATCACGAGATTTTCTATTTTGCCAGCGATACGTTTTACTTTTAAGCAACTATATTAAATATACTTCTCCAAAATTTAGATGAACTTTAAAATCTCGTATTTGTACTGAATCTCGTATTAGTGTATATTTTAACAAATAAATTAGCATGTTAAAAGTGGCGGGAGCACCCTCTACTGCTCATTGATTACCTACAAATTAATTAATTTGAGATTGATAAACCTCATGAATCTGTGACAACTAATTTATTAACTTCGTATGTTGTGAATCGATAAATTTGCTAAGATTAATCGTATACTGTCGAATAACTAGAGCATGATCAAATCGAATGAGGTTATAATAAAATGCCGATTGAGTTTCTAAGTAATGAGGTATATAAGATGTTGAGAAGTGTAAAATTGGAGAGGGAGGGAATAATTTATGTTTTAAAAATTATAACAATTAAAAAGGCATATTATAAGCGCTATTTTATAAGAATAATGTTCAAAACTATCAATGAGTATTAAGAAAACATATTGACTAACATGATAGGAATCTATAATCTCGTAAATATTCTAAATCGATCTATAATTTTTTTAATGTAGTAAAATGTACATTTTAATTTAATACAACAAAATTTAAAATTCAAGTAAAAGGTTGTATTATTGTAAATCTCACAAAATATTGCACTGAACTAAAAAAATTAAAATACTTTACCCATTACAAATCATATATGTCATATTTATGATTTGAATGTATCTTTGAGGATAAAAAAGAGAAAACTGGAGGAAGTTGGGTCGAAGATACCAATTTTTGTTTGTAGCCTATGTTTGTTTTGAACTGATATTAAGTTTTCAATATCAAGAGCACTGGAGCACTCAATCACAAGCCAATTCTTGATAGATATAATCCATGCAATTCATATTACTGACGAGAAAACATCATAACGTGGAAAACACACTTACAAGTGAGCAATGGAAACGGGTCACAAAATACAGAGAGATGAAATATGACGTCCAGAGGGCAAAAGCATATGTATACTCTCAAGAACTAGTGAAAGTAACTTGTAAATAAATTCCTGAAGCTCATAAGAAAAAGGGAAACGACACCCATGAAATGCTTCAGAAAATGTCAGCAACATCACATAATATTTTTTCAAAATAAAGACTTTATGTCATTCGTGTGAACTTCATCTCAAGAGCTACGAAGCTTTCTCACATGGTCTAGTGAGATCAGAATTTCAGCGATCGGTGTCCATATTAAAAATACTTTGAGTGCTGCAACATTCCTAAAAGCTTCAATTAATTTTCGTACTGGGCTCAGTGTGACCATATTGTTTTCGAGTTTTTCGATTTTTGTTTTGCGTCCAGTTTTTTCGTGATAGCTTTCGTATTTCTAAATGATGTGGGTCAAAATCTAGTATTTATAAGGAATCAAACTCATAATTCAACTTGTAACGAAAGATCAGAAACCTGCAACTTCTACTCTGGGAATACTACCAATGACGAAAAGAAATGATATTTCAAAACGAAATGTTCGTGAAACTTCAGCTTCGAAAATTTGGAAAAGATTTGTGCCCCTGCACTATTTAGCATGAGATGCACGGGACCAGGTTTATTGTGATACGCACATACGCATATTTGTAATTCTGAATGAGCAGCAGCTAACTTGTTCTCTTTAAAATTCGAGAATTGACGATATCAACACGAATGTTGTGAAACATAGATTTATAGAAACAATGTCTCAATACGTATATGATATTTATAATTGCTGATACACAATAAAAGTAACTTTAAAACGCTTATATCCAAATTAACTGGTCAATACTTAAAATAGAAGTCGAATCTGTTAAATTTGGGGCTAATTCATTTATGTTGAATGAAAATGTGAAACAGGACCCGGGAAACACGAACCTCCAGATATTGAGGTTATTTTACATTCTGTAAAATACTGCTTATATGATGTACTCCTTCGTCCAACATTTCAATATCGTTACCGCGTGTTTAAGTTGTTACTGTAAGAGTCAATAAGCTGTTATAGCCGTTTTAGAAGTATAATATGTTTTTGCACCGAGAAAGGAGAAAGTTGTACCTGTTTCATCTATATTACTTTTTTTGAGAAGCTTATCCTCATTTTCAATTCGTGTTCTGTAGAATCTGTAATACTTGAGTTACTTCAAAAGAAGATCACTTTAAAATGTTTCCATTCAAAATTTGTTCCATACATTTTCTGTAAGTATCATGTGTTACGAATATCTAATCCTCCTCTACAAATGGTACGGTGTCTTGGAATCCCGGTGACGCGATAGATTCGTAAGTCGAAGAACCGACGCAACGTTAGGACGGCTATCTGGCAGTCTTCTTCAGAGCAAAGGTGCCACTGTCCATAGCGCGATTATATAAACAACGATCTGGAGTGGGATTGCGCGTTTGTCCAGGTAGAGTCTTTCATTGGATGGTGATTATAATTTTGAAGAAACGAGAGATGAAGGAAAACCATGAGTTCCACAGAGGATGAAAGAGGCCTTGGAAATAGCCACTGGACGTTAATGAGGAAAATGAACGCTATCCAGTCATGGCCGCCTTACACAGAAGGCCATAACATTCAACTTGTGATGTTACGCTGTGCGACCAAACTCCCTCCAATATGGATAATATGTCTACAAATTTTCTCTTTATTTAGTTAATAACTTTTAATTGTAACATAAAAAATAATTTTATACACAGAGATTTAATAATTGCTTTGCGTAGTTTAACCTCTAAAAATTGGAAATAATGAACATATTCTTAAAGAAAAACCTACCTACAAGCAAAAATACCTACAAGCAAAAATGCAAGAAAATTGCGGTCATGAATTTTCAATACTGATTTTAAACGAGGTCTCTCACAAAACGAATAATGTTGCAAAGCAAGCAATAATTATTTCCCAGGCTTATCGGCCGCTTTGCTGTGACGTCACTACGAAATTTTAAATCAATGTTATGGCCCTGTGTCTAAGGAGGGCCATGATTCAGCCTTTGTAGGAGAGAAATACTCTTCATATCCGCCCGGTTCCAGTCATCAAAATACTAAATTACGGTACTCTCCCTCCCTTTTTTTGTTCTTTACACGATACAAAATAATAAACGGTATTGTAAAAAAATATTTATCCATGAACAAACGCAGAGTAAAACAAGGAAAATAAAGATTAAATTAATTTAATTAAATTAAGATTTAAAAAAGTAAATTAATAACTGCGATTTCTATAAGTCTTGCGGTTTGGTTTCGGCTGACCTCTAAACCCAACGGACTATACTTTTGAATCCAACGGCAGTACAGCGTTCGTGAAATCATTGAACAATGAAAGACGAAAGCGGAACGCAACCGCGATCGAATACAAATTTAACCTTTGCGTTTTAATTCATAGTCTACAAATTTATTCGAGAAATCAGAATAATACTTATGTGGATATTGAATGCGAAAATTTTGTAGACCTGGACTATTTTCACAGATCGAATATGGATTTGAACTTTTGTGTCGGTAGAATACACAATATTTACTTTAGATTCATTTCATAGAAAGAAGGTCAAATATATTCAGTTTTAAGGCAAATTTTTTGTATTTTAAAAATTCATCCCAGTCAAAATGATTTTGTTTTTACTTGTTGAAATGAAGCTCGACCAGAAATTCTCCTAATTAAAATAATCATTTGGAAATCTTAAATAAGTTCTCAAATTCAACACTACAATTTAAATTGAGTAATCTCTCTTGACTTTTTTTTTCAGGTGTGTACATTTCAAAAGACTCCTGCGTAATTTGAAGTAAATTTTGTGCTCAACGAACCTTACTCTAAAAACAATATTCTCTGTCTGATCTTATACTTCGAGATTTAACTTTTGTTCTTAACTTCCAGAGAATGATTTAAAACTGTTTTTCAGTGATCATTTACGTACGTAATTTGTTAACAGACATTTCACCCCGAGCATTGAATAGGTTTAAGAGAAGTTTGAAATATTGTAAAATGAGAAATAGAGTCACCTTGGATTGAATCCTTTAAAAGGGAAAACATTTAAGAATATCTTCTAATTATTCACAGAAGAATAAATTATTTTTCGTATTTAATTATGTTTTATTTGAGTTTGACGTTTTGTTCTGTATGTTCTGTACAACGTAATAAAAGACGAAGGAAAAAGAGTGTTTGCTGAAATGTTGAAACTTGAACGTAGGAATTAATTCGCCCGAGCACCCCAGTACTGAGGGTCGTTTCCATTAAGATTCTGTCACAGATATTTTACAATGGCAGGGAGCGTTTGAGCATTCAAGTCCACGGTATTTGTATTCAAAACTGTAAACTCATTACAATTTTATTAAGAGAAACAGTGTCATTAAAATAATGGAACATTCATTTTATAGAATTGTCAGAGGGAGGACTATATCTTGCCCATCTTTATTCACGATTTGTTGCAATGAATGTAGAGTTTTCTTCCATCACACTAGTAGTATGTAATAAAGTAATTCTTACGCGCAGTGAATAAGCGCCTTTCAAAAACATTATTGTAATAGTATCTTTATCTGCTTTCAATCTGTTCTTGAATGGGACCCCTCATTTCCTACATACAATATGGTTGTCGCAATTATTCGTTCAAGTAATATGATTAAAATTATTTTTATTCGGTTTGTGAATAAATTTACTTGTGTGAAAAATTACGTTTCTAATGTAATATTTGGATTTTTTTCATATATCTCTACTTTTGCTACATATGGTGTCCGAATAAAAATATTTGGTATGATAGATTTTTTTAAATTCTACAATCATAACCCGGGATGCAGTCAGTGATGACAAGACATCGGTATAGGAGGAATAAATCATTATTAATACACTAAATACATTTTACAAAAATTTGTATTCACCATGCTTTGAGAACCCTTTCAAAAAGTATATTACATGCCCAAGATCTATTATGAAAACAGTGTTCCGACCTTTAATGGAATACCGGATTTTGTCATTTTTATCTTTACGTGGTTTTAATAATTGAGGTCTTTTGTTAGCAAATTATTTTAGAACGAGTATTTACTTCGTTCCATACATTGTTTTATTTTAAAGGTTACAGATTTATATACATAAAAAAAAATCAGTGGGTTGGTTATCCTGCGTGTCACCTAACAACAGTTGAATTGCAGGAATCAAATTTCTCAGGAGGACAAAGCGTTGCCTTCAATCGCGCGTTACCATCTCGGACACTTGTTGCAGCTTCGCGTCGCCGTTCCACTCACGAGAGAAGGCATTAATATGCCGGGCACGCGCGCCTTCCCGACAGGTCGTGAATCAAAACCAATATCACCGCTTCCACTTCACTTTTAAACTCGCTGTATCGGAAATAATGAAACATTTTGTGGGATAATCGCTTCACACAAAACATTTTTCTTTTACTTCCGTAATTAACTTCCATTCTATAAATAAAATAAATAAATAATGAAAGAATTACGGCCTTATTATGAACGAATACTATATATTTTGTGATATTATGCACACAACGTTTCGTGCATGTTGCAACACTTGACGATTTCAACATAAAGTCAAAACTTGTATGCTTAATATCATAAAATACATAATATTCGACCGTAAAAAGGTCGTAAGTCTTTATTATTTGCATGTTTCTTTTATTGAGAAACAATTATGTTCGGATAAATTTATTTGTATTTTTAATGTTTTCTATTATAAAATGAAATT
The DNA here is from genome assembly GCA_002313205.1 of Laupala kohalensis. Taxonomy (NCBI): domain Eukaryota; kingdom Metazoa; phylum Arthropoda; class Insecta; order Orthoptera; family Trigonidiidae; genus Laupala; species Laupala kohalensis. The sequence goes on from NNCF01129743.1 coordinate 240,218, forward strand.
TAATACTTTGTCACTGGAAAATATTTGTAAGAGTAACCCTACCACGTACGAGCTTATGTGATTAACGAGCACCCATGTGTCAGAAGTACAAAATATCACTGTAACATCGGGGCCAGTATAGATTTTGAAATAACATTTTCAAGCACTGTGCTCGCCGGAAATTCCAAAGGCGATTAAGCCAGGCCCGTCGCCGCCCAAACAAGGAAAGGTGCGCGTTTAATACTTCTCGTATTGTGAAGAGGCAGAACTCCCTTTCACTTCTGAAAACTGAGATGAACTCCCCGGAGAAGGAAAATGAGTGTGTATGGAATATTTCAGCAGTTGACAGAAATAGTGTTCATCCGAAAAGGCAGTTTTTCTCGGAAGCTGAGGAGTGACCAAGCCGAGGTGGGGTGTTGGGAACGGTGGCGAAGAGGTAGTCACGTGACCTCCGCCTCAATATATATTGTGGGGATTTCAGCTCCTAAGTGACTTTTATACTGGAGGCTTTCAGACTTTGAGACAAGTGCGAAAGCGTATAGAAGTACGCAAGTTATTTAATATGTAACTTGGTTAGTTTGGTCGTCAGACCACTGAGAATTGCTGCGGTAATTCTATTACTAGCTATAGGCGCGAATAACATAGCTTGGAACAGTTATTTATTTCGAGATAGCAACTTGGAACTTTTTGAACTTCGGATAATCTGGGTAGATTTCCGAGTTAATTCATAACACCAGTAGTTATAACTGTGTGTAATTATTGCTTTTAGATAGCAATATCAAGTAATAACAAGTTCAAACTTGTATTTATGATTTGCGAGTTTGTCTACATTTGTAAATATTCAGAGCTTTATTTAATTTGAATTAAATGTTTTATTGTTATCACTCGTGTGTTTGATTGCTTGGGGAAACCAAGCTGGTGGCAGCGAACTCTACCATAAAGGTTGTGGTTTATGGTTGAATCCCGCTTCTCCACCAAAAAGCTTACGCACATCGCATATGGGCTTGTGGTGTGTTGTAACAATCACATTATAGAGTTTTTGTTTTTAATAATAAAATATAATATAATACAGGCTTGAATACATCACTAAAATGTACAATTACTTTAATATTTTATTGTAAAAATTGTTTACTACTGGTTAATTAAAATATTAAATTCAAAAACAGTCCTCTTAAGGTGAATAAAAAAATTACAATCACAAAAAATAAACATTTCACTTTTCACAAACTTTAAAACATCTCAATACTTAAAAACCATTACTGTCAGCGTAATAAAATCAATCATTGGCATCATAATACAAACATATGAGACAAGTCATAACTTGAATATGTTTTTTCAAGTAATGTGCTGTTTTAAATGTTTGCAGTGCATACAATATTAATTTTTTGGTATTGTAAGAATTTTTCATCCACCTAAAGAGGACTGTTCATATCGTTGTGTTTTAAACTGTGTTGAACCAATACTCTTGAAAGTTAGGAACTAGTGTTACATTGAATTTTAATTTACTTTCAAGAAAAATATTTTCCTAAGAATTGATTCTGTAAGAGAGAACTAAATCACTGTGGTAACGTTGAATCTGAAGGAACTTGTTCCGAGCACATACTCGTGGATCTGAAACTTTTCTGTCCCATGCAACGGACGATATTTTTGTTTAGATATCTCGAGTGGGCTGTAACATTATGCTTCTTGTGTTCCGAACTGAATTAAATGAACAACGAATATTATGTCACGAGAAAGTTACGTTAATTCACGTAGCACTAAGGAAAATATTAGTTTTAATGTTAGAGTACTTTGATATGCGTCATAGTAAAAACCTAAATAGTAACTCCAATCAAAATGTTCGACAATTTCACAACTGAGGAAGTACGAACAAAATATATCTCAACAAATACACACGAAATATTAAAGATTGAGTAGAATCTTAACAAAAAAAATTTGCAGTGACTGTTAAAACGTGTGATTCTATTCAATATTCTTGAACCATTATTCTATCCAGAAGTTCGTACAGGAAGTATCATTCTAACGACAAAAAACTCGTTCCACATTTCTCAAATTGCTGTCGATTAATTTCGAGTCAAAAGTAAAGTTTAGGGGTGTAACTCGTAAACTGTTAAAATAATTCGGAATAATCGCTTCAGTTAATGGAAGCTCCTATTATTACACTTGTACTGGTAGTAAACACAGTCACAATGTAAAGAATTCTAAGCATTACCTATAACTCAGACAAAAAATATTATGCGACCAATTTTGTTCGTATGAACCAAAAAATAATGGATGTAAGATATTTCTTTAATATCTACTATTATTATGTTTAATTATAATTCTGTAAATTTTATTTCATGTTTCTAAATTTCTGATTTATTCCTTTTAGAATGAAAAAAAATTGGTGGTTCCAATAGAATTTTCATTTTATATGATAATAATAATTGCTTATAAAGTTGTCTATACAATGTAATACCCCGTAGAAGAAAACTAATCAGTTTTGTCTCCGAAAGCAGGCAAGCGACCATATCGCTGAATATTCGATCAACATATCAAAGATGAGAGAAAAAGCAATGAATTGTTCGATATTAGAATTAATCAAATAATTTACTATGGAGTAAGAATATAACGCGTAGGGTCAGATTTAAGTATTCATAATACTAGTTGTTTTATTATTTCGTCAGTTTAATTATTCATAATACTAATTTATGTTTTAATATGATAGTGGGTTTATATTTCAAAATACATAAAATTATAATTTTACTGAGACACTAATTACATCGACAAATACAAATTATACATAGAAATTTGAAAAGTCAGGAATTCCATCATAAAATTTCATATTTTGTACATAAAATGTACGTTAACTTTCTCACGCAGTCACGATCATAAATCTGCACGCCTATTTGTCACACAAGACCCCTATCCCTCTCTAACTACTTCTCATACACACAAAATGAATGCGGAAATAAGATGTAATCTGTAACAGGTTATTTTATTCAACAATAAACGAGAAAAACTTCCCCGATCACGTAGTCTGAATAATGATAAATAAACTACTTTTTTTTTCAATTGACAATATGCCACAGCCTAAACTTGGATTATATATTTCGAGAAAAAAAAGAGATTTTTAGCCTTACTTGTCTTCATTCAGATCACATAATTTAGTGGAATTTGGTTAGGATGACTTTTGAAAAATAACTTATTACTTTTTTACTTTTGGCACTTAATAGTGAAACTCAGATCAATAAAAAATGAAGTAAAAATAACGAGTAGTATTTAAAAGAAATTAATAACAAAGAATGAACATGTATGCGATTTGAGAGCCGTGAACATGCATGTGCCGTGAACATGTAAAAGAGGAATGTATATATTGAATGTACTATGCTAGAAAAGTCAAAGCAATTTAGTGTTCAAAGCCATAGCGATTAGTCGAAGATGCCGTTTAGCTCCTGATCGGAAGTGAAATCTGAGTTCGACATGGTGTGGGAAGTAGTTGGTCGCGCTGCAGACATCTGAAATGATGGCGCTCGGTATTGAATAGGAGAGAAAAATCTCATTGGGATGAAACGTAGCTGCGAAGAGGAGGAGGAGGAGAAGAATGAAGGAAGTCTAACGTGTCACTGGCAATGCTGCTCTCGCCGACGATTCCTCTCATACTGCTGGCGTCGCCGTCACTTTCGCGAATGGAGCTTCCTCTGGCTCTGTGGTCTGCGTCGAATTCACTAAGCCTCCCCCACCGCCATGGCCACCACTTCACCCATATTAGTCTACTTAGATACCAAAAGCACTTCTAAGCTTGCACAGCAGCAGACTCGTGCTTTTCGCTCTCCATTCGCTGACGTTGCTAACAGCTACTCCTCCTACTGCGTCTGCACAACTCCATGGTTTCCGGTATCCAAGTCCATTCTATCCCATGGTTCACTCTCTCTCTCTCTCTCTGACCTAGAATCCCTAAGAATACGTTTACATAGTTGTTGGTTGAAGCATCGACTCTTCATACCCAATCTCCCCAGACACATGTCTATAACATCAATTTATTTTCTGGTATGTTGCCTTTTATGTTTCAGTACATCATCCGCTCCAACGTCATTATTCTCCGTCGTCCCCTCCACCTTCGCCACGTGCACGTGGCGGGCAACGATCCCAGGCCGAGCCACCATCGATCGCGTCTCGGCGATTCCCGCCAGGGGACCGGGTGTCCCCGCCCACCCACGCTGCAGCAGCCGTTGCCACCGTCTCATCCGTCTCCCGTCTCGTCTGCACCTCTAACCCCCGTTTACTTTCTCGCTTCCCCATCGCTCTTCCTCTTCCGCCTTTTCAATCTCGTGCCTGTGCCTTCGCCGGTCTCCATGCGTTGCTCATACGAGCTGACCGTCAGTGGTTCGGATGCGCTAAGAGTTGATTATCCTTTGCCCACGAACGTGTATTCAATTTCCGTTATGTATTCTGTATTTCCAGAATACCGCTTTTCATCTCGTTTCTACCTCAAATAATTTCCTCGTATCTCTCTCCCTCATATTTTTCCAAGTTTCATAGTATCCGACCCCCATTTTCCAAAGTAATTTGCGTGGAAATCTTTCCAACAGAATTTAACGGAATACGATATCCGCTATTCTGATTTATTATCTATCAAATCCTTCTAAGAAAAGTAGTTTCTCTTTACGTTCCAGATTTTTCAGAGAATTATCTAAAGCATGAAAATTTAGACATGTTTAAAACATAGAAGTTGTCACACCCACAGACCGATAACCTGAAATATATTCGAGAAATCTGTCAAACTTCCACTCATTCCCACCATCTCTCTCGTTTTAGTCGACGGCCACTTTCTGGATTTACAGAACACTTTCTGGATCTTATGTATTTATGTATCGCCATATTTTCCTTTTCCTTCACATTTCTCTCAGCCAATCTCAATGAAAATGATGATAGGGAAAACTAGTCGATTTTGAGAGAGAAGCCACATTACATTATTGCTAAGGAAACATTTGCAAGGAGTTGGAGCTAATGAACAAAGACATTGTTTTCTTGTTGACACAAATAATAAAAAATACTAAGCAAAAATCTAACTGTACGAAACTGGTATCGCAGTTGATAGAAGCACCTTGCAGTCAGAGCGTGAGGTCCCAGGTTCACATCCCGTCATGTCACAATTTTCATCGCGACAATGTTACTACGATATTTCCTTCACGTGTAGGTACATGGCATATAAAAAAGAATTCTCTTAAAGAGATAGCCGGGTGGATGTTCGGTGTTCAGTTTCGGTCTTTAAGTAAAATAAACCTGACGAAAAATGAAATCAATGATGTCATGAAATGTAATTATGATATACTTATTTATCTATGCCTCACTCATTCTCCGAAACATGACCCCATTATAGTGACCAATATTACTGGACGTGTGAGAGACATCAGATGTCATGGACCCATGGCCGGACATATCCAGAAAGAACGGATGAAATACTATCTTCAAGGTGTGGTTCAATTCTTCAACTACTGCAATTGTACTTTTTTTTGGACAAACTGCTTTTCGATGTCAAAACTAAAAAAATACATATCGTTTACTGGTAGAACAATTATGAAGTATCAACCTACACGAGAATAAATATAGACTAACGACCCTTAAAGGGCGATCAGTATATAATTGTGACTAAAAGCTCACAGCGCTTTGACTTTGTATCGAAGTCGTCGTTAGGTGGAACAATATATCAAATTACAACAATAAGCATAACAGAACAATTGATCATGATATTAAACAGAATATAAACACAAAATATGTTTACAAAAAAGCAGAAACTACACAAAAATGTTATAATATTGAAATATTGTGTTCATGATATTTTTGTGTGTAGAATTGTTTCCACTCAAAATACGTATTTCAGAAGGCAATTTTGTGTGTTCACGTACCTGTACGAATGCACTTAAATTTCCTTCATCAGGATCAAGTTTGGAAAACTAAACCACCTTCATCAGAATTTAATATTCCACATTCCTCATTCAATTATATGTTGCTTTCACTTCCTCCTTCCATCATTAGAACTCTCGCCTGTAGAAGGATAAATAGTGATCAATTTTTTGACTGTCCCACAACAGTCCCCGAAGGTGCCCAAGGGTTGCACGGAGGGTACAGATCCGCAATTACTTGGCCTCGGTACTGGGAGGAGGAGATATGGCCAGGATTTCGTTCCGGCTGGTTTGACCCCACGATAGACCCAGTACTCACTTTACAATAGGCTGAGTAAGCCTGGGAGTCAGTCTGGATGTTTGGATGTGATTTAAATATTGATCATAGAAAAGGAAAAATCAGTGTAGATGCGTACAATAAATTTATATGAAAGATATACCTGAAGATAAAATATGGGCGTGTTATTGATATTATTCCCAGAAATTATATTATAAGCCCTGATGCCAAGACGTTGTCTCGGAACTAAAGGAAAGAGAGATGGAACTCTACAGAAGAGAATAATAGTTATAAAATGTTGAAATACAAGGAGAGGAGAGGGAAGGGGTGAGAGATAAGCCACAAAGGGTGAAGGCTGGAGAGAGGTATGGGGTTTGAGGGATACGATATGATTCTGAGCGCGGTGTGGCGTTGGGGGGAGGAAAGGAAGTAGGGGCAGTTGGCGCCGGGCCGACGACGTGACGCGGGCGAGGAATTACGGGGCCGAGCCGGTCACGCGATCCCTCAAATGAATGGGGGCGAACGTCGCGCCACAGAACACAAAGCCAACGCTCGTGGGTGGAATCGGCAAGTAGCTGACGCGTCTCTAGGGACTCCCACGACTCCTCTCAAGATACGAAGTGGGAGTTATTCTTTCTCGATGGACTTGTTTTGTTAGTCTCTTGATACGTCTTTCGAAATTAACTCATGACAAGTTTCCCGTGTATAAGCGTCTATTCTAATAAAAGTGAATTATTTGCAAAGTACGTGGCATGGCAAATCGGAAAAAGTAATCAATGATATTATTTGAAATTTCAAAGATATCTTCTTAAGGATTATTGCAACTCAAATGCAAAGTATGGTTAATATTGATGAATTACGAGGGTATTTTTTAACCTGGTTTCAACCAGGACAAGGAAAAGGAATGGATGAAAAACTTAGAGGACAAGGAGATTTTAAATATCATTTTAAACTGTTTGGAAAGGACTGATGGTACATGTAGGTGTGGCAGTGCTCTTGAAACGGTTGAGCATGTATTATGGGAATATGAATGTAACGGTGCAGAAAAGGCGAGGTATCTGAGGAAGATTAAGAGAACTGAATTGGTAACGGATATACCACATAACATGATAGATATTAAAGAAAGATACGAGGTATTTCGCTCATTTATAGATGGGATATGTGAGATTAAAGAAGCACTGAGAACGTAGATACTGGAGTACTTAAGCAGGACTATTGAAACAGGCAGCTCCAATACATTAGGTGGCAGAAAGAGCACACAGAATTTACGAGACGATTGTCAAGTAAAGTCTCTTATGATGTAAATATGACCACATAAATAAATGAATGAAAAAAAATTACAAGAGTAGAAAAACAATTAAAATTCGCTGCTAATGAATATATATGAATTTTCACTCTCATGACTGTCGACTGTGAAGCTAATGTGTCACCCAAAGTTCGATAGCGTTACGTAAGACGGACGATCCTATGAACTTAAAATCTACGAGATCGAATAGTAAAAGAAAAATTATATAAAGGTTGTGAAGAATTATTTTTAAGTACATAACCTAAAAATGAAATGAAAACCAAAGAATTCTGAGGCCTTAACTATGAGCTTTGTTCATGTGTATGTTACTCTACCTAGATTTCAAAATAATTCGTAAATAAGTATATATTAGCATATAATACTGAAAACTGTGTATTTTTTAAGATTTCCTCAGCGGTATTTAATTTTTGTTATTATCAGAAGTGAGGATTTAATACTACGAAAGTAGATAAATATAGGTAAGAACATTGAATTTATAGTAGTATATAAGAGCCTCGCACAACACCGGAAAAAATGAGCCAATAAATCCAGACCTGTTGTCAGATGTTTTAATACCCACCGTGGGGTAAAATATATCAATTCTCAGAACCGTTTTTCTTTTTCTGCTGAAATAATTCTTTGTATGTTTAACAGTGCAAATAAAATATTTTTATATCTATTATTTTGTGTAAATTATTAACATTCAAAATATGTCCAGAAAAGATCGTTTTAAGTATTTTAAATTCCGGGCAACTCCTGGCAGTTCTGCTAGCTGGTTCATAAATGATTACATTATCATGAAAGAGGAAATAGAGGAAAATAATGATATCTCGTTCCATTTATATATAACTAAATTATTACAATACTATTCAAAAGTTTTCATTTATTTTTAATATTTCGAAACATTTAACCTTTCCTAAATTCAGTAAAATACGTAATACTAAATACTCGATGAAAATATAGAGTAATCGCAAATGCCTTAGTTCAACAAAGGTGTTGTCAGAAAATATTTTGTTTTATTTCTAACTACGAGTCATTTTGAAAGAAACAAAATATAATATTTGGATAGTTGGACGAATATCTCAAATCTATCATTCATCAGATCCCCACAGTCATGGTCTGCAACAGCACTATAGCCAGATTTTTAAAAAATATTTCGTTAAATCTGTGCGATTTAAACATTAAGAAGAGGGCATTTTTTCAAATGGTCTGTGTCATATGGACAGTAATACACCCTTCTCTGTAATTGTTTTAGGGCTTTTATATGTAAATACACCGTCGATGACGTCACCAACAGACGCCTGTTCTTTTATATCAACTTACATTCCGGTAGAACATCGAAAAATGAAGTTTCGCTAAATGGGTCGCACAAACTAGCTGTTTTTCTACAAACATTTAATATACTCCCTGTATTCTTTTTCAGCTCTTTTACTCTATAATTGGTAGCAAGAGATTATTCCAATCTTTGTCAGCTGTTTAATTTCTCATGATCATAGCTTTCTATAAAATCCTACATGAATTAAAAATCATGAAGCAAATTTTTGATTCACAGTAGTATCAATGTAAAATCACTGGTTTATTAAGATATCATATGATGAATAATAGCACATTTATACTATATTTGTCGAACAACGTTACAACGCTATGGTTTTGCCTCCTCTTCAGTTTCAATGTTAGTAAGCAAGTAAAAGATTGTTGTGAAATATCACATGTCATATTCCGTAACATTAATAATTATTATAACTTAAGGCTTTTTTTCTGGACGATCACAATGCATTTTTGTTGTGTTTTACTCGTTCTATATTCGAGTCGTCGTCGGGACATGTAAAATGGTAGTGAACAGTAAAATTAGTATCTCAATAAAAAATATGGTAATATACCACAGTTAACTTTTATGGCCTTTGTTGACTCCTCAGCCACTGGAAGACGTAACGTTTTTCACGTTAGAGTGGCACCTATCGAGAAGCCGACCCTTGAAAATATACTTTCTGAGCAGATGTCTTTTACTCTACTCTGTCGCTTAGTATTACTTTTTACAACTTCTTTTCCAAACAGTCCCTATCACCCGAGAGTCGTCACATTGAATTTCTCAGGAACCTAAGTCACCGGTACACCCAGAAGTTGAGACCACTACCTTAACTGATCATGGTGGGAAGAATACCTTGGAATGTGTTGTGAAATGCTGTTAGAGAGGTTTTGTCTTATTTTGATACAGATAAAGCATAATACACAGATGGGAAGTTGTATCATGTGTTCTTGCGCAATGTTGTATATTTTCATGAAATCGTATTGAGAAAGTTTTTACAAAATCGAGTATTGAGATAATTTTTAGTAAACAGTGGAGTACGAGTATCTGTTTAAAATTATTATATAGAGACTATGTTTTCTGAAGGAAATAAAAGTTTCAAGTTTTCTTGAAGGAAGCAATAATTGTTCTTCATTATGGAATTGAAAGGTTCAAATAACATTGTAATCAATGTTTTTATTATATGGTACCAATTTACGTCTTTGCATAAGTTAATTGCATCCTCGTTGTTCTATGAATACTCTATTACTTTAAGAGAAATAATTCTTTTTTGACGTGGATGAAATTTCGTAAACGGACTTCCACAGAAAATCGTATTCTAGTATATAAGATATTTTTATATATGTTTTCGTAATTATATTTTCATAAGAGACTCCTACGATGTCCTCATATATTACAGACGCGTAAATGGAATAAGTGAAGTTAGTAATACGACAAATAAGAGGTGTTAATGGTCGCACATGAATAACGTGAATTTGGTAGCCAGATAAGATATTTACAACAACATTTCAAGAAAATATGAAGACAGACACCTGATTGCACTTTGCTTAATATTTTGTATTTAAATTTATTTACTCCCCCAGCAATACCCAAAAATATAACACGACGATTCTCGAAAACGTAATAATTTTCATTAACCGTCATGCATTTTCCATTAAGATAAATTTGATAAAAGAATTTATCTAAAAATTCAGAAGAACTTTAAAGAAATCATAAGTTGATAAATTTTCTAGAGTATGAACGTACCCTTGTGTCCCATTGCTTCTGACATCTGATCCCGAGTAATCAGCAAAAAGCCTTTCCAAACATTTCCCTCAGAGCTTCCGTCAATTTCTCCATTGCGACTACTTTTGAACATATCGTGTATGAGAAGGAGAGGGAGCCAAAGGCGAAGACGAGAGTCTTGCCCGTCGCTGCTCGGGGCGGGTCGCAAAGCCTCCGCTGAGGCGGTCGTAAGGGACTCGGTGATGGCACGGAACGATCCGTTGGGCTATAAAGCCTTTGGCTCGCCCACCTGTTGCCTCACGCCCGAGCGCCCGCCCGCCCGTCCGCTCGTCCCCCTCCCACAGACACTCACGGCCACCCACATTCACTCGACGCTCGCTGCTGCAGTTGGCTTTTGTTTCTCCATTCGGATGTCGGGGATCGCTGTCGCGCAGATCAGAACTCACTGAGCAGGGAGATCTTCGCTTTGGAATGGTTAAACGTGTCGCAAATGAGTTATTTATGTGAGCTAATAGCACAGAAAATGCGCTCGGAAATGTTGGGAAACTATTTTTAATAGTGAATTCTCCTGTGATCCAATCGTAAAAAAATGAAATAATTCATCTAAGATAACACCAAATACTTAATTTTTATTAAATTTAAATCTAAAACTTTGAATAATATTTATAAAAATGTCTTAAATGAATTATTCTTCACCTATGTTCTGGCCCGAAAACCTACAGATTTCAACGAAAATTATCTGTTAAAATGTTTCATATCTGATCGAGATATTAGGAGCACACTGAAAAATACTGTAGAAATGAGAATCCTAGGATGGGATGCGTGATTCAAATTCAGAGAGAGGAAAGGATTCCTCGAAACCTTTGTATATGACATCCCAACCTTATAGTCGGGATAAAGCGATAATCTTTCCCTCCTCTGAATTTTGATGTAAGATCCAAACTTGTTCTCTCAGTGTAGTATTGAGTTTTTAATCGTATCTTCTACTCCAATCGACCAGATTAACAGTGACGCAACTAGATCCTGGTCCACAACCAACGAAGTGAAGTGAAAAAAGAACTCCGGTTTCTTCCTGACGAGTCCAGAGATCTATTGCGCCCTCCGGGTCTCCAGCGTGGCATTCGAAGAGGATCAGCAAGCCTCGTCCCTTCCGAGCGACCCCCACGCACGCCGAACAGAAAGCGCAGACGGAAACGCCGCCGCCAGCGGCGAAGGTGGTGGCGGCAGGGTGAGGTACCGAGGGCGAAGTGGGGTGCGATCAATCAATATCGCGCGCGCACGCCTCCCCACGTCGTCCTTTCCCCCCGGGCCAGCGCTGCCGTCGACTCGTGGGTGCTGGTAACGACAGAGAAAGGGATGCGCTTGTTATTACACCGGCGTCGACGGAGAATCGCCTCCATGGTTCAATGCGGGGGCTTCGCGAAGACGTGACAGCAGACCTTTGTGGGGAGAGTGGGTGTCGCACGCAGGGGTACTACAAGGTGAGAGTGCATTCAAAAATTCGGGATGGATGGTCTCGAAAAGGGATGAATGCGTTCTGAAGGTTTGTGTACGAAAACATGAAGGACAACGAAAACTTAACTTATCTCAACATCCATTGTATTTAATCTCACACAGAAAGTACTGAGTAATTTCATTTAAATTATGACGTTAGCAATTCAAATCATTAAAAAAAATTACCACAAATTAACGGTTAATCAACCATGTGGTGACAGGTCAATGATGTTTTGTTGAATGAAAATTAAGCCGATAGTCCAGTATTGGAACTGTCTCTTATACACATCTAGATGTGTATAAGAGACAGCTACAGANCAACACTCATTAGCCAAAAATTAAATAAATAATTCCAAAGTACCTAATATTTAACCCTCATCACATTTGCTTTTTCCCTGTCACCATGAAATATCTGAAATTTATCATGACATTATGACAAAAATATAAAAAAACATGACAAACTATCAATACCGAGACTGGTAGTCCTTTTTCTATGAGGTACTGAATTAAATAACTACAGTTATTCCACCTATGACCCAGTGAGAATCGCATCCATATGGACAGGTAAACTGAAGCAATATAAGCATTTATGTTTCAATTTCATACAAGAAACACTTATGGAAAGAGTTGTAATTGTGAAATATAACTCTCTGCAACTCCTGAGTTCCATGATATGGGGATACGAATACGTATTTGGTTGTACTGGGACTCACCATTTCTTGTAACAAATGAAATTTTTTTCATTCCGGTAACGCACATCCTTAAATTTTTCATTTCAAGTTAACATAAGAAATATCTATTAAATACTGATTACATTTTTTTGAAACATTTTTATATTTGAGATCCCACCATATTTGAGATATAAAGAGAAATCGGTTATAGTCATAGGAAAAGGAATTCGAAATTTCTGATTAATAATAATGTAGTGGAAGTAAATCATTTTAAACAGTCGAAGTGATCATTTGCCTGAGAAATTCATTATTAATTCGCCGTAGCTTCTGTTAACACCCAATATGTTTCAGTAAGATTTAGTCATGATTAGAGGTTAAAAATGTAAAAATAAAATATTCAACGATGAGAATATTTTCCTACGTCAATAACAGAATAAATTCACAACCAGGAAAAATATATTTCTTATTATAAATTGAATACTTTTCAGGTAAAGTTGAAAGCATTGAAATATGTATTTCAAGTTATGCATTTAACTTACTAAAACATCTAGTATCAAGAATTTTCTGAATACACACGTCACTCTTTGTTGTGATTGAGACCACGGTTCTACAAAATTGTGGATATTGTTGGCGTAAACTTGTAAGTGGCTCTAGCACAAATATTTTGCAGGGGCCGTAACTTTTTGAGTTAATATAATCCAAATTTTATTTATTCGTTTCATTCCTTACAAGATAATATATTGTTTTCATATTTTCGGCAATTTGTTTCACTCTCGTTTAAGCAAGTTTAGTTTTAAATTCTTCCGTAAAGCTCACAGTTTTTGTGAACGAAGCTCCCTTATGCCCTACACTTAGTCACACACATTTAAAATTAAGTTATTAAAAACTACAGCAACCAATTATATCAATTTTGAATGTCAAGAGATATGAAATGTAAGTCAGAACTTGCAATGTACTTCCGTATAGCCACTTTTCCTCCCGCATAATACGTTTTGACGGAATGATGAAAATCACTAAATTTTTTCTTCATTTAAAACAAGATTTATCAGCACTGTGATTCAAGAGTGAAAGAGTTATAGAGCTGTAAAGGTCCAACTGTTTCATTGGTAAAACACGGGTTATAATACAATGATGATAACTTATTGCATCTATAGTCGTGTAACTCCACGAAAACTTTTTATGAAATATTCTTCAGAGTTGATATAGTCGAATTTGATACATTATTTTGAAACATATAAATTTATTTCATTGTTTTTAGACAATTTTTATTTACCTTCTCAAAGTTTCTGAGTCATAAATGTTTAATCAAGAAAGTGGCTGTCAGCACCGAACACGTAAATTCCGCAACTTCACTAAGAGTGAGTGATGTGTTATCGTAGCCCACTTATTCGACTAAAAACTCGTTATATTACTCGACTACAAGTCATTAACCACACATTAATCACACCCTTATTCGTGGGAATCACGCAAGAATTTCATCATCGGAGTTGACTTGTAACATGTGAGCTGATCCTGTCTTTTGTCAGAGTTATTTTTAATTTTTTTACATGATCGCTAACAATATCTTTCTATCAAATTTCATGCGACTATCTGTTGAAATAAGCGTTTCCATTGGATTGTTTTTAGAGCTGTCATTCACATGGCAATCGGAAATTACTATGGAGAGATCAGATACAAACAAAATGCAGGGAAAAATAACAACTGAAGAGTAATTAAATTTCCTTCGCGCGATGTTTTGACATTTCCTATGCGGAAAAGTTGTCCTGCTTTACGTGAATATAAATTGAAAATCGTATTTGACGCGGTGGCAAGGGCTTGAATTGCTTTATCGTTATTTAATTAACTAAACCTGAATTATTAACGACAATTTTGTGGATTGTCCATTTTACTACAAATATTTCCTCAGTATCGGAATACAATGATAAAAATGATCGTGAATATACTCTTATGTACATTGCTTCATTCCTTTCTTCTTTCCTCTCCTTCTCTAGACGGTACAGATATAATTATTTGGCCTATTTAACTATAGCCTTCATTATTGCCCACCTTTAACTTTCTGTGTCCAATTTTTGACCTCCAAAATTTTTATGGCTTTCTATACATCATCTCAATTTGTTACTTATTCTCAGTATTTTGAATGTTTCTTAAAGTGACAATAATTAGTTTTTTGGTTATAACTGATACCATGTACACGACATTATATGCTACATATTTTGCTATTTTATTTCATGCTTATAACATTTTTCGGATATTTATTTCACAATAAAAATGTTTCGATGAGCGATCTGTTCCGTTGAAAAGCAGTTTGGTTATTTCTGTGCTTGCTTTCCATCACCTAATTGGCTAACATGTTCGCCAATAAAAACGCAAATGTGTTGTGCATTTTATCGAAAATAGTAATTGCTCGACTTGCACGCAACTTTGTAACCTATTTCAAAATTAGGAACACAACCATCGTTTCATTGTGTTGTATCCACAACAAACATAAATCAATTCCAAAAATATTTACAATTCACGGTGCACATCCCGGTCTGGTTCCGTAATCCGGAACGATGCGGGAGCTGGCCTGACCTTGTCAGGAGGTCAAACGCACAGCAGGTTTATGACATGTGGTGATTTATCTTCTGACGTGTAGAGTCAGGTGGAACGGCGAGGCGATGTTCATAGTATTTTATTCAATTAGAACTACATTGCGCGGAATGATTTTACGTGTCGAATGTGACGCCGTCCTGTAGTAGTGGTGGATCATATTGTGTCAGCATTTTATTATCATGCCACATCCTTTAAATCAATTTATGCATCTCCTTTTGAAAAGTTCTTCCTACATGTTTGACTTAATATTATCCCATAATCAAATTTATAAAGAATTGATTTATTAATAACTTAACATACCTGCATGTAAGTTCTATAATTTCCGTTCTATTAATTTATTCCTCATGATTACATTTATTCTCGATTTATTGGACGAAGTCTTTCTACGAATATCTCCTGCCATCGCTGTCCTAAAACTTGATTTTCACTTGATTACATATTCGCAGTACTGATTTTTACAAAATACATTTTTACAAATGTATTTCTCTGTCTTCTTATTTGTCCTCCTTATTTCTCAAGCGAACCCGTTAGATGCCTCTCCTTAAAGTTATCTCCCATTTACGTAATCTTCTAATTTCTTAGGGATATTTCAATGTTTTTTGTATTAACTGTGAGATGATGATTGGTCAACTGTAAATCACATTTGAATTTCACGAACGTCATTGTAGAGTATAAAGATGTGTTGAACCAAAATTTGATATTAGATGACAAAAGAGTTCCCAAAATTCAATTTACTTTTAGATTTGTGCTGTTTTTGCTGATCCTCTCATATATCCAGTAACCTCTATACCGTAGACGCTTTTCCAGCATGGATTGTTTTTCCGATAACCTTCAATATGCAAATGCAGATTTCTAAAATCATATTTTAAAACTTTGTGTAGGATTGGCTTGCAATTCTTCCATATTTTTATTTTGTTTTCACGCAACACAATAAACCACGTGGAGCGAGTGGATTTAGTAAAAAGAATCCCACGAATTAAAAATATAATTACTTTTTCTCACCTTTTAAGAACACCTTTCCGAAAAAATAAGTGAAAATTATTGAATGACGGTCTGTAAGTGTATGGTGATAAAATATATAAATTGTACTCTCCATAACTCGACTTAAACTTTTAATCTTCACATTTTGAGCCATGTTCCACTATTAAAGGCATCCTACTTATTCTCCATTTAGAGAAAATTGCTTAGTACTTCTTTTACAATTTCACATAAAACAGAAATTTCTGCAGTCCCGAGTGTTTCAATTCGCAGAAGATATTCGTATAATATACATTTAAAAAGAATTACAAGTATAAACAAGGTAAGTTATAGCTATGAAGTATGAGTTCAAAAGACTGGTCAACACTTATGTAATGAATGTGGTATGGAATAGTCATATGATGGCTACGTAAATATAAAATATTCGTAAATGTTCTTAATATAAAATCTCTTCTGGCAGACACATTTAAATGCCTTTTACGACCTGTACTTTTGATAATGGTAAAATCATTATGAAAACGATGAACGTGAAAATTTAAAGAAATATATTTTATATCGTTGGGAACCAAATATTTTCGAGTTCCTTATATTTATGAATCGAGAGTAGGAACGTCACATTTTTTGTATTCATGAACTGGAATGAATGTATTAAAGAGCATATTTCAATTCCTAAGTTTCGTCACTGGTTTGCAACTTCATCAGGTGACGCACAAATTGTACAGTACTCTAGTGTCCTCGTAACATGTTAAATAATATGTAATTTCATTTTTGACTTCACACAATTTTAGTCTGAAAAAGGTCGTTTAAGTTAATAATTTTATAACATATTTATGACTGACGTAAACAGCACAATTATCTAACATATTAAGTTTTGTAGCGGTACGGTCCATGAAAACATGTAAGCTATCTAAAAGCGAATCAAATATCAATTCGTTCAGCAATATAGATCAACATTAAAAGCTTTCGTATTTGTGCATCAATCATATTTCTATGAGGATAATTCCAATTCCATGATTTGTTGGGTAATCTCGATCAATTTTTAAGCGCACAAATTATCTTAGGACTCTTAGTCCACTAACGGGCCATGGTTTCTTAAACACTGTCTTCTTTCTACATAGTATATTTCTTTCTTCTACAGCTTCTTCCAACTCGTTACCCGGAACAGTTCAGCAGTTTTCTTCACGTAGTTCAGAAATCCATTAGCTGCAAGATCGTCTCAGAGCTCTGTCTCTACCAATTGATCCTTCCAAGACTTTTTCTTTGAAACGGAGTGATCATCTAGTCACTAAACAAAAACAATTGCAATGAATCGTTCAAGTACCTTCTTACTTTGCATTACAGTTGCGTTATTCGAATATCCCATGTGGTTCAAAGTTTCTTTTGAGTGATGCTCCTCAATTTCTTTTCGTGTATAAAACATGGTGAAATCACTCCAGGCTCACTCACTATTTGAGAACAGAAATTACCATTCGAGTTAATCTCTTAACAAAATATTCGCCAGATTAGATGAGGGGCGTAATTTAAAAATTTTATTTCATATTTTTACTTTACAGTACTTCATATTTGGTAAAAGAGGGAAAGCTATACAACAAAGAAAATGCTTTATGAAGATCTTTTCTTAATAGCTTAATTTTGGGGGGGAATGGAATTCAGTTGTGAAAAGCAAAATTAACTGTGTTCTCAGAATACACTTTTTATGTGAAGAGGGAAAACCACATTCAAATATTTCAATTACAAGTGTTCGGAATCTCCATTATCACATAGAACTGTTTCAAAATTCGCGATATACTCTGCAAATCAATACGGGAACAATAAGTGACAAATCAAAGTAAAAATAAAAAGAATTATTGCTTTTAACACAAGATAAGTAAAAATTTTTGACACTTGAAGAAAAAATCTTTTCGATTTTGATGGACTGGTAGTCGAATGAGTTCGATTCAAGTGAGAATTTGTTAATCCTTCATTACATATCACACTTATTCTTTTATCGTCGTGAACATATTCCGAAGGGGAAAATTGTTAAACTCTGTTCCAAAGAATATGCAAAAATAAAGTCTTCCGGGATTGAAATGGTGTACGATTGTGGAAGGTGAGCGTACGGACCAGACTGAGAGTTATCACACGAAATTCCTCCAAATTATCCGAAACATTAGAACAACAGAAGAGTAAGTACGTTACCTCTCTTGCGAAGATGATCCTCCGTGATGATGGATGAAATCATAAAGATGTTGCCGACGCTGCCGACCACAGCGAGGCCGGCGATGAGCAGCAGACGCCCAGCGCGTGCACTGCCTTCCGCTTCGCTTAGCATCACGGGGTCGAAGGGGCCGCCGCCCGCGCTGCTGTTGCTCTGATTGGGCCACATCGGGCTGCCAACACAACACACACGAAGCAATCACTACAAGAGCAAAACACACACACACACATATACCTAGGAGTCACTGTGGCTTAGTGAATAGAGCGCTGAACTGCTGGCTGGACGACGGGATTCGTTCCCCGGGCTGGCGTGGGATTATTCATTACAATCCAACGTTCAGATTGACTCCCAGGCAAACTCAACACGTTATTAAAATGAGTACCGGATCTAGCCTGGGGTCAAATCGGCCGGATCGTGATGCAGGTCACTTCACCTTCTTCTTCTGTCGAGACCTGGTAATTGCGGACCTCCACCGCCCATGAACCCTATGGACACATATACGGGCCTGATGAGAGTTAGTTTGACTTGACTGATACCTAACCATTTTTTGTCTATGGAATCTTTTACAAAAGCATTCGTATTGGAAAAATATATGTTGACAACTAACTACTTGCATGGGCGGAAATTATGAATAAAGTAAAGTAATTGGAAAAATAGATTATGAATTCCCGGATGCTAAAGAACACGGTGGATTCAAAAATTCTAATATCAGAGAGTCGTTGATTAACGTTTGCTGCTAGAAAAGTTTTATAGCGTGCCTCACGTGCGAGGCGGGTTGCGTGTTGGGCAAGTCAGATTGGAAGCCCTGAATATTTGATCAATTTTCGGTGTTACTTTACAGATTCCTTTTGGGGAGCTTTGAATGTACACTACAATTGATCATCACTTAAGTTGTGATTTCTCTGTTAAAGGAAGTGAATCAAGAGTCTTTGAATCTGAAATATTATACATTAAACAGTTTTAAAGTAATGAAAAATAATGAAGAGAACTCATAAATGTCACTCACAAATTGGACGAGACATCAACAGTCACGTTGAGAATGATCCGATCATTTTTTGAAATTGAATAATTTTCTACGTGACTTATGACGGTGAGAATCGAAACGTCTCGTCCAATATGTGAGTGAGTGACTTACGTATCTTCTTTTCTATTTTTCATTAACTATAAAACTTTTTAATGTATAGAAGATAGTGGTGTTGCTTTATTTTCAAGATTTATATAGTATACTCTATTTCTTCTCCGCGCTAACTAGTATGTATGTACGTATGTAATCCCCTTCGTTCCTTAGACTTCGATTCACAAAAACCTTCGATTCACAAAAAATGGAAATGATCGAAAAAGTATTGAAATTATACGTTAGTACAATAATGAGATTAATTTTTAAAGTATTTTTAGTATACCTTTGAGATGATACTCTTTGTCTTGTTGTCTAATATATCCCAAAACAAACTAAACTATAATTTTCGATTTTTCAAAAATTTTCATCTGGGTAAAATCATTCTTAAAGCACCGTTTTTACAGAACTTCATACACTGGAACGTTTAAAAATATAACGTTTAAAAATATTTTTTGTACTAAAGCATCCTTTAATATTCAAAAACTTAGTTTACGATTTTGTATTTATTACAATACTTTAACTTGTTCATATATAACATGAAACTCGATAAAATAATTTCAAGAGCAATCACTATGTAAAAGATACAATAACTACAAAAAAGTGATACGGTAAAAGCTTGATTTCAGGGTCAAAATCAGAAATAAAGAGGTTGATTTACATAGTCATTATGATAGTCACAAATATGTGTAATACCCCAGATATTTACAATATTTAGATTTCGAATGTCTTAATCTATTTTAACAAGATCATTCAACCTTCTATATGTCTTAATTAACCTATAATCAACTGTATTTAATGAAAGAGAACCTGTAACATCTTTATTATATGAAGTTTTAGTAAAGAGTAATTCTGTGAGTTGATTGAATGACTGTCTATAATTAAGACATATAGTAGATTGAATGATCTTGTTACCCCAGATATTTATTAATTAAAGAATGCAAGTAATCTTTCTGAAGTAAGCAGATTCAAAAAAGAGCGAAACTGGAAGCCAAGCAATGTCACTGTAAGTAGTGGTAAGTAAATTTTACTAATAAACAAATGTAACAATTCCGATTTCCCCAAAAGCATGACACTGAAATTGCTGAAATTACTCAACATCCTACAACTTAAGCAATAACTTGCATGTACCAGAGAGTGAGAGAGAGAGGGAGGGAGAGGGAAGAAATGATAAGAAAGGAATAAAGGAAAAAGGAAAAAAAATTGTGTAAAAGTCAAGGTCGAGGGCAAGTTTTCATCTTCAAACAACGAAGATTTCAGAGAAAAGATTAAGTCGAAACAGTGTATGACAAAGGAAGAAGGCTCACGCAGAAAATCACATACATTAAAAATCAGGAGGTGAAAGTAAATAGGTAGGACCCACATAACCAGTCTAGTCATTCGCCATTTGAACAAAGTATGTTCACCAAAATATTTTACTCTTCAAAGATATGAGTTTTTATTTATGGTGTGAAATTTTAGTTCCACTTTGTAAAAACATGTACCTTGTTTGAGACTGTAGATATTGGAGCTAATGATAATAATACTTATACAAATATATTTACAAAAGATTCTGAATTTAATATAACAACACACGCGAATATTTAAAAGTTTTTCCACTATTTATATACTTCATATATCTCTTTTAATTATCTATATTTAAATGGCAGAGTCATCGTTAAACATTTTCAAATACCCAGACATGCTTCTCTCTAGTGGAGAAAGGACGATCTTTTCTCTATACAATGCGGTATCATTTTTATTACTCGAAGACAGATCTGCAATATTGTGCAAGTATTTCATGGAACTATAGTGTTCATAAATTTACTTAATTTGCAAAGATGTTATGAAAAGAAATTCTAAATAAAATCGATGTCTCGTAAAACCTCTAATACATAAAGAAAGATTGTTAATCACCTAGCCAAAAGTAATATTTATTCGTTTCAACTAAAACAAGAACTCTCTCAAAGAGTAGCTTTCGAAATATTCAGCATTCAGTAGATTCAGCGCTATTAATAAAAAGTCACAAAATTAGAAATATAAGAAGTGTTTTGCCCAGAATGACAAAGGAATACCAATCTTTACCACAAGCAATAACAAAGATGATTTCAACGTTAGCTCCCTGCTCAACACAGTAGTATTTGAACCTGCGTACAGAACACGAAATAGACCAGTGCACGCGATGTCAGAATTATAGACATATTAGAGGATTTTGTACTCATCCCCATCGCTGCGTAGAGTGTAGAGAGTGTCATCCTTACAAAGAATAGGAAAAAGAGAAGTGTATTCCAGAAAGGTCAGCTCTATGTGATTTGCCATTCCACTATTTATAGAAATTGCAAGGAGTATCTAACTATTCTTAAGAAAAAGGGCTATGATGTCTCTTGCTAACCGGCTAGAACTTCCTTCAATTACTGCATTCACGAATCGAAAGAAATTTTCGACGAGGACAACACCCAAAACTGGAGAAACCTCTCGATTACACGAAGTAATTTAACGACTCACCGGACCGGATACTGAAAAAGCCGAATAATCCGGATCGCGATGATAAATAATTTCCTGTAATGCTTTTTACTTAATATTTGTACAAAAGTGAATTTATACGTTGCTAATTTTTCAAATTGTCCAGTACTATAAAGCATACATGGCATTTATGCTCCATAATTTAATTCCGTTACAGTACAGAAAGTGTAAAATGAATGATAATCAATTTTGTAAACTTTTACTACTATAATATGCATACGTATTTGATCACGAATGACTAGCGATGAACTTGAACTCTACGATTTAAACTGAACTTCACTACGAGATGATAATGCACTGAGTTCTGTCGAACAATACGCTAACACTAACTGAATACCTTTTGTTGTAGCACCTCGGATGTGAGTAGACTCGGGGTTTCCTCGGAAGGCGGAAAGTATCTAATCTACCAATGTTGTCTCACTACCGCAGCGCAGGCGAGAACACTTCTTTTGTTGCCCTTTCCTAAAAAAGTGAACTAGATACTTTACATATCTATATAACTACAATGTTGTCGAGTTGTACAGTTAACGAAATAGCTTAGTCCAAAAATAATTGATTTCCGGTTGCAGTTGAAAAATTGCGAAATCCAACAAAATTAAATATCCTATATTTCCAGAGTCTATGTTGGATTATACGGAGTTCCGGAAGTGAAGCCGGATAATCGCGATCTAACAGTATTACAGATTTTTCAAACGTACATTCACCCCAGACAATCCTGTCCTAAACCCAATTAGTCCGAGAGGCAGCGTCACAAAATTGGCTGTAATTTCACCAGACACCATTTTTTGCACACACTATCAGTACGTTTTCACTTGCACTTGGTCTGGCAATGAAATGGCTTAAAATGTTTTCTAATTTGCTCTAATCCCTGCTACGGCAGACTTAGAGCCCGGCATCGCAGGAGTCATAGGTGAGTTTTTCGGACAATTATGATTAAACTTTTAACTGCAATAGGGTTTGGCGTCTAATGAAATTATTTTTTCTCTCATTTGTTATATATATAGCGTCACAGCACTTACACCCAGCGCTACTAGACCGGCAGACCAATGACTTTTGACGAATAGCCATTGTGGAAGTGATGGCCACCGTTACCACGAGTGCAACGCGAGGAACGAAATGCAAAAATGTATTAATTGTGTACGTAAGGGTAAAGATGAAAATCATTCAGTACGGTCTTTAAGGATAAAGGTCGATCTACAATATATATCACTAACACACAGGTAGAAGTGCTATGTATGGACGAGTTTTGTACAATTTTTTACAACTGGTACTCATGAAGAAAGAAAGAAAAGAAAAGAAGGAAAGAAAGAAAGAAAGAAAGAAGGAAAGAAAGAAAGAAACAAAAGAAGGAAGAAAAGAAAGAAACAAAAGAAGGAAAGAAAGAAACAAAAGAAGGAAAGAAAGAAAGAAGGAAAGAAAGAAAGAAGGAAAGAAAGAAAGAAGG
This sequence comes from Laupala kohalensis, assembly GCA_002313205.1. Taxonomy (NCBI): domain Eukaryota; kingdom Metazoa; phylum Arthropoda; class Insecta; order Orthoptera; family Trigonidiidae; genus Laupala; species Laupala kohalensis. The sequence continues at coordinate 263,667 of NNCF01129743.1, forward strand.
AAAGAAAGAAAGAAGGAAAGAAAGAAAGAAACAAAAGAAGGAAAGAACAGAAGGAAAGAAAGAAAGAAACAAAAGAAGGAAAGAAAGAAAGAAACAAAAGAAGGAAAGAAAGAAAGAATATCTTTATTAAAAATGTGAATATACAGTATTCAAGAAAAGAAAAGAAACTATTTAGGATGTTAGAATATGTGCTAAGGCAATATAGGAGTTATGATATAATACTGGCGACAGATTGGAATGCACGATCAATAATGTAAGGGATACGATAAACAGACCTAGAAGAGCTATTTTTTATTACAATTTGGAAGTATGTAATATGTATGGATTAGTAACCTTTAAAACTATAAATGGTAAATCTATTATAGTTTTAACTTTACAGAATAGAGTAACAGTAATGGGATGGAAAGTAGAAAGGAATATCGAAAGAGAACGTTTGACTATAGAATTTCATGTAGAATAAATAAATGATAATTAAAGAGCATTAACATGAAAAATATTGATTGGAGAAATTGGAAAGATAAGGGGGAGGACAATTATTTTTTCATAGTTTGTGTCCGAGTGAGGATATAGATGAAAGGGTAGAGTAATTTCAGACCTGGCTATTGCAACTTGTAAGTAAATATGCCGGGAAAAGATGGAATGGATATTGTCGCGGGATGAGAGTCTAACAAGTTTAAAGGAGGATAAAAACTGGAGAGGGTGACAAAATCTGCATACGAGAGAAAAAACTGATATAAAGAAGGAGTTGTGCAAAGAAATAGGCGTATTCTACGTTAATTTAGGGATAAGATTAAGGAAAAGAAAAGAAAAATCTGGCATGATTTTATAGAAGCTAGTTTACAAACAAACATTTGGAGGTGGTCATGTTTTATAGGGCGAGAGAAAATTAAGACTGAAACAGCGTGGAACAATATCACGGTCAGAGCAGAAATGACTCAAAGTTGGAAGGATGCAGAAACAGTGTTACTGGGGTAATTGCTCATAGAGTGGAGACGAAGTGATTTATAAAAAAAGGGATATTGAAGATATTATTCAAGAAGAGGTGATATGTAGATTAGTAAAAATATTACATAAAAATAAAAGCCCAGGGTTTGATAAAATCTCAAATGAACTGATTATGTGCTTGGAGAAGCAAATCATAGGGGAGTTGGTGGATCTGTATTACACTTGTGCAAATTACAGTTATTTCTCATGTGAATAGAAGATAGGGGAAACACGATTATTTTTAAAAGATAAAAACAGGGATAAATTTATTTCTCAGTCATATCGTCAAATCTGTCTATTACAGGTATTAGGGAAATATTGGTTTAATATATTGCGGACAGAATTATGAATAAAACTGAAAAGGAGAAGTACAATAAGATGCAATACGAATTCATACCTGGGAGAGGGACGGAGGAAGCAGTCAACAAGTTTTTATATGTAGAAAATAGGGAAACTAAATACTTGCTGACGATTATGATTGATTTCTAAGTGGCTTTTGATAGCATTCAATGGTCAACAAATATTAATAGTATACAAAATTTTTGGATAACAAGAAAGTGGTTACAATTTATGCAATCATATCTCCGAGATAGATATATACTCCTTAATGTTTGTGATAAAAAAATTATACAAGGGTGTCCCCAAGGAAGCCATAATTAGCCCATTTATTGGTATCTAGTGTTGAATAAGGTATTGATAAATATTGAGAGCAATTGTGGATATACAGTGGGGAGGAACAATTAGCGATATCAAAGGAGAAAACAAAGGGCATTTTTTTGGAATGGTATTTGCAAAAAGAAGAAATCCAATAGTTAAAATAGAGGGTTGGAGATTGGCTACAGAAAGACAAGTAAAATATCTTTTCGTGATTAATTCGACTAATTTAATTTTGGAAAACATTTCGAATACATTATAAATAAAATAATAAAGATATATCATGGTGTGCAACGAGTGGGAATTGACAAAAAATCAATAGGAAGGAAAGAGTTCAGATATATAGGATGGCGTTCCAACCCATTATATTTCCTTTATTCAAGGAATTAAATATATTAACACTTCCCTGCATTTATATTTATGAAACAGTCGTGTTTGTTAAGTCCGAATTACTGAAGTGCCACCCTTTCTTTATACGAAACAGTCTCGTTCACGAACACTATACACGCAATAGTAGTAATATTCATCGCCCTAGAGTGTCAACCACTCTTTGCCAAAAGGGACCATACCATTCGGGAATCGTTCTATATAATTCCCTGCCCAAGAATATAAAAGATATTATGAAATTGAATATCTTCAAATCCGCGGTTAAAAACTACCTCCTGCACCAGTGCTTCTACACTGTAAAAGAATTTATTGATTTTAACAAAAGTTAAATTCGTCTTGTGCTTTATCACGCCATTGCTGTAGTACTTTTTAAACAACTTATAACAATTTCAAAAACTATTTTCTTGCATGATTGTGTTGTCTTATGGCTCATATTAATTTAGTTTTATGTGTACTCAACATTGGCACGTTTGTGTACATAAATTCTGTAGCCCCATCCTGGCCCGGGTTTTTCTCCGGTTTTCCTTCGGGTAGAGGCGGATTTATCATACAGGTTCTCTAGGCTTTGTCTAGGGGCGGGTCTATTGTAACAATAAATCGTGAATTTAGTGTTATTTCAATTTTTAAGCACTATACTCAGAATAATCTATAGTTCGATAATAACTTACATGTAATTTTTTGCTTAAAATTACAAACATATTGACATTCTATTAGTATTATAACTCGCAGCTAACTTTTTATCTTATCTAGGAATTTTTGCTGAATTTTTTTGAATCCGCCTCTGCCTTAGGGCCCTTGATCGGAATTGATGGGATGGTCCCTTGCTTGCTTCCGGAGAGTAAATTAGTTTTTTTCCCCTCCACGTGGTCATACGCAGTTTGTACTGTTTTTTGACAATAAATTTATTATTATATTTATTATACTATTGTAGGGCGTGGTATAGGAGATCAAAATTAGTTAATAATTAAAAAAAGAAACTGACAAGTTTACAACGGTTCTGCTTACTTTGATTAAGTAACTGTTATAGAACAGTGTCAACATAAGCACTACAAGTAATATCGGGGCTACAACCTATTGACTTAGTAATAGATCAATGTTATTTACGATACAAGATGATACGGGAGGGATATATAATATTGGATGGACAGATATTACGGCAAGAGGAGAATGGATGGAAAAAGCAACATAACGAAAGTATTAATGGGATGTTGGCAAACACGATGGACAGAAGCAAAGGAAGGAAGAGTATGTAAATTCATAATTAACGTTTACTTTGTAAAGAAAAATGGTTTAAGTCGAACATGTCACTAACACAAATGCTGACTGGACACGGAAAATATAACAACTATTTGTAATGGATTAGCATAGCAGACGACCGTAATTACATATGTGTAAATGGGGTGGAGAATATCAGTCACATAGTCTGTGAATGCAGGATAACGGAGGTAGAGAGGGTATGATGGTTTGAGAAAATGAAGACAAAGGGTTTAACTAATTTGAATGACTGGGCATTTTTAATGTAAATATACAGATTTTATGGATTATGTTTAATAAATTATTACAATACGAAATGCAGCAAAGAATGGAACGTAAGAACAAAATAAAAAAAGATGAAACAAACATAAGTGGAAGAATCAAAGTGAGACAGATTAGGAAAGAAAAAGAAAAAATAAACAAGACAAAATAGAAAGAAAGATGACTTTTTGTTAAGGTACAAGGGCATGTTAAATTAGTGTGCTTGACAATAAATAAATAGACAAATCAAAACCTCTTATTTGAGGTTTACTGATAATGTGTAGAAGAAGGGTCTCTAATAAAATGACAGCCTATTTGTGATACTGCTTCTCTTACTACATGTCGAAGCTGCATATCCCAAGTTCAGATTATTTTTATAGCGATCAGGCAATCCGTGATAGAGAAGAGTGCTACGGGGCATCGCGCAAATTCTCGGATAATTTTTAGATTTTTTCTTTGAGAATGATTTTTCCTATAATTATTCGCGTATTTGTAGGTTTTCGCGAGAAATGTGGCTACTGTTGGAAAGTAATCTCCCCCACCCTTCCACAAGGAAAAATATCAACTGGTCCAAACATGTTAGTTGGTAGCCTTGTATCGCCGAATGATAAGTTCAATGAAGACGGCGTCTGCAATACCTGCAACAGCTAGACTCTATTCAGCTCCTAACAATAAATCTCTATAAATTATCAATATATCTTTTGTTTTTATTATTTATAGAACTACGGAAGTAATGATAACTAAATTAAACTAAAGTACATCCGAAGATTTGTATGAAATCCCTTTCTTGTGTATCTTGTTATAATACATAGCATTAAAATGATCGAACTGTAACAATTTATTATTTGTAAAATATTCAAAAGTAAATTTCAAAAACGATGGCTAAACATGAAATTTATCTTCACCTAAATTAAATTTAAAACACCAAGTTCCCTAATGAGATGATTTTACAAAAGTATATTTATGTATCTTACTAAGAAGGAGTTTGCGTGTATACGAGTGTAAAAATTTAAAAAGCAAATTAATATCTAATTTCCTATTATGCTTTAATATGTTTAAGGGTTAATTTTTATATAGTTTTTATTTATTTCATACATAAGTTTACAAAATTGCGCAATTTCCCAATGAGGCAAAATCTGTGCGCAGATCTAAATAACAAAAACTCTAAATAAAGGTATTGTTAACAAGTATAGGTAAAATATAAGTTAAAAAATATTTTAAAAAATAATATAGAATATAATACCACAAGATAATTCGTTTAGAAAAATTCTATTTACAACACAGATGTTACCTTGTGTCTATTTACTATTAACCATTTTTTCGTAGTTTTGATTATTTTACATTTTTTTAACATCTGACAAATTATTATATACTTTTATTGCATACAATTTTAATTTTTTACCCCTTTAAAACTTGACTTTAACTTGATTAATGTTTTGTTTCTAGTCTTAGAATGTGACCGTAAATAATGCTTTTTTAAATTCACGTTAAAATATAAAATTGATATTATTATTATTATTATTATTATTTTGTTTAATACTTAGAATACTGATTTGGATAAATTTCACGTAAGCCTTCTGAATTAGCGTAAAGTATTATTTTAATAATTTTGTATTGAACTTTAAATTTTTTTTATTTCTTCCTTAGGCAACAGAACCATAATTAATATTTAAAACCATAATTTAAAAAAATAACATTATAAATAATTAAAACATTTACATTCTAAATTGTTTCAAACTTTCAAAAACAAAAATATATGCGTTTTTTTACAATATTTGTAATGCCTTCTTTTTAATTCATTTGCGCATCATTTATGGTACCTAGGTATTTAATACGGAATGTAGACTCCAAAGATTTACATTGACAATTATTTATGTAGTACAATGGTTAAATTCAATTTCTACGCATGCATTCTATGTATTTGCTAAATATCATATATTTAGTTATATCTACGTTAAAAGATAATTACAATTTTTATTGATTTACAACTTATTATTATTATTTTTATTTTCTAATCTTAGTAATGAAATTAATTTTCTAACGAATGTTATATAATCTACTAAATGGATGAACGCTCCGAGAAATATGTGTGTCGTTTATATTTAAGTTCAATCTACACACACAAAATAACTCTTAGTTTTTTTCATAGATAAACAATTTTTTGCAAGATTACGGGAAATAATAATGGGAAATATTTTAATGTTTACCTCGGAATACAAAAATATTTCAGTAAAATTAAAACTTTGTATACTTTTAAGATACACACTTAAATGATACATTGTAGGACTTTGTTGACTTCATACACCGGTGTGATATTTCACCCCACTTCATAATACGTTCACGACAAATAGATGTAGGTGAGTAAATTCCTAAATTCCTACTTTAAAATCATCCCAAAATGGAAAGTAAATTTTTATTTCATAAGAATAGAAATTTCCTTAGGATAATAAGAGTTTCTAATTCTGTAGGAGAAAACAGTAAATTGATAATGATTTTAGCGATTTCACGAATTTTCGAGAATGACATATGACTAACACGTCAAGCACTATTATGTTTAACTGACCACTTCCAAAAAATTCACACCTAGTTTAATTCTGTAAGAAATAAAAGTTGCACGATCTGTTTGCATTTTACCTAACAATACCACTCTTGTTGCCTCCCCTGTGCATAGAGTGTGTTTACTTCAGTGTAATAACGGCTCCACATCCCTAGAAAATCGAAGAAACCACATTCCACACGAAAGATCAATACAGAGCATGAGTGTTTCAAGAAGCGCATTACTGTTATGAGGAATGCCTCCGAATCATACCCCGACTCCTTCATTCCTCTAGTATTCCATTGGATTACGTTGTATTCTTTTCTGTCACGCACTTGATTGATTTCATAGGCTTCTGAACGCGAGACCCAATCAAGAAGCCTCTTGCGCTCAGAATCACACCGTATATATCACGAATGCTTCCCATATATATATTATTCCCTAGAATTTTTCATAAGAAAAATTGTTGTGCAGCTCTAAATGATCACATTTCTCTCCTTCAACGCAGATAAAATAATAAATTTATTATCTTCTCTGCGAGTTAAAAATAATGGGTGTGAAATGTGAGAAATGAATAAGGGACAAATTCATTTTTGACCCTCGCCATTTATGCATAAAAATAAGATACAAATATGAAAATTAAAACCTAGGAAAGACGTTTATCTTACGATTTCATCCCCTTAAAAATCTTTTCATTCTATAATTGCAACATTAATTTCTTATCAAGAATATTTATTGTCGCAAAAACTATGTTTTACTGAATCCAGAAGAATTGAGAGCAGAATTTCCAAAATTAACGATTTTTATGTGTTGTGCGGATTTCTTTATTTATTTTATCACCTTTATCCATAGCTTTATCTCCCTAATTACGTCAATATAACATTTTACATTCATTTCTGGATCATAAAAAATGGGTTCCGCCATTTTATGATAGTCATGGTATCTAGTATATTAGTATATTTTTTGGAGTATCATAATTATTTAATTTATTCGTTATATATATTATATATATATATATATATATATATATATATATATATATATATATATATATATATATATATATATATATATATATATANTTATTATTATTATTATTATATATAGTCATATTCATGTGTATATCAACGGTATTGTAACTTGATTACTTAATGCTTGATATATTGATTCACTGATTTATCGAAAATAGACGAAATATTAAGGCATCAATGTAGTAGAAGAATGCAGGATACATCAGCTCATAACGTAAATATTCACTGCCCCAAGATACTTAAGAAACTAAGAAAATACTGTCGATCACAAATGGAGAGAAAATTTCACCCTTCATCTGCTTATTATGAATTGTTGTAGAAGAACTAAAAGAAAACTAGCCAAGATCCAGAGAATACCCTTCAGGTTTAGAATTTTCGGTAAATAATCGTATTCTACTTCCATTCACATCTTTTCAAAATCTTTGTCAATCACAAAACGAAGAATTTGAAGAAGCTTGGTAACGATTTCTCGCAATGCATGCTCATTGAACGTTCGCAAGAAAATGAAGACACGGAGTTTGCAATATGTTCGCAGAGACTTTACACAATGCTAAGTTAACTCATTGTTTTTAACACGCCATGAAAATTTTCGGTACTAAAGTACATAAAGAATCTTTCCTTCTACAATATTTATCATTCGTTTAATACATCGTGCTAAAATATTTTAAGTTTATCCCAAACCAAAATTCAAATGTATCTTTTACATGGTATTTTAATTTTCTATGTTATGACTACATGAAGTCGCATACAAAATACTACGGAATATAAATAATAGTTTTGTTATATAAATTTAAGCCATCTTGTGCAAAACGAGCCGCATGGTGATAAAAATTGTTTTTGAAGAGTGGATTTAGAGACAATTGTAATACACCAATATATATTTTTTCTTCCAAGGGATATAGATTTAAGTAGATGTTGTGAGGGAAAATAGGTGTAACTTACAGATTACGCAATTTGCTTTGAAGCTGTGACAGGTTTCGGAAGAAAGAATAGGCTCACTAAATCTATCTATGGAATTATTTTTAAACAAGTCCCATAAAACAGGACAAATATGTAAAAAATAATTTTATTTGCTATGAATTGATTTACAGGTGGCTCTCTCAATTTATTTTCGTTTCAAATCATAATACTATATTTTAATTCGATGTTAGTATTTTTTTTTCTCCTCTGAATGATTTTAACGATTTGGAACAGTCGAGTATGTTGGGTTAGAAGTTTTATGACAAAAATAAATACTTCTAATGTAAATAAGGAACTATGAATGTAAAGTTTTGTTTTTTTAATTCTCTGTTCAATTTTTCAGTAGGTGCGATTCAAACTTGTCTTCAATCTCTCTTTACTTTCAAAGAAATGATATTCAGAGGACAGACGTTGGCCGTCGCAAAAAAAACAAAACACTCTGCTTATCACAGGAGGATCAAACTCGTGTACTCCCATTTCTGTGCGATGTCGAATAATAAAGTGGTATCATTACGCCACAGTGAGCGGCGAAGCATTAAAACATTTTTCATTCACATTTTATATGGAGTGATTGGGATACTAATTCTAAATTTAGATAATTAATCGTGTATGGTATTGGGGTATACTTCTCGCCAATTTCTTGCAATCACACATTATGTGAAGAATGAACTTTGGCACAAACTGCAACGCGCGGAAGGAAACAATGGAAAATTATTGTTGGTCACACTCTGGGGCGTGGTTCTCAGATCACGGCATAGGTTTCAAAACACCTTCCGTTGGGGTGTGGCAACTGAAAAACACGCTCTGACATGAACTTAATTATTTTTATTAATTAAAGGTAATTAAAGGTAACTAGTGAAGTACAACGAGTAAAGATGTTAAACCGCAAAGTAAATTAGATGGTATATATTTCTTTCTTTAGTAATTTATGACACGTCATATAATTTATCATAGTTTTCCTAAAAAAAATTATCTGTACTTACAAACGTTTGAATGCGATATTCCTTCCTAAATTCCTCCCTGGATAGATAACATTAATAGGGATTAATGGAAATCCTCTACAACTTATTTATCTACGTTGTTAGAAATATCGTGTCAATATATTAACGTGTAATCAGCTCAGTGTATATGTGCTTTTGACAAAATAAAATGTAGTAATGACTATTTGAGGTGGAATAAGTAACAAGACTTTTTTGTCTCATTACTTCATTTATTACTTATTACTAAATAATGTTTATGATTGATGTAAGCTAAATGGAAATGTTTTCTGATTAGGCTATATTGGGAAGGTCATGACGAGACATATCTTGCGGGAGAGTTAAAAATGTGGTCGAAGAAGCTCGTAAAGTTGACATAAGCTTTATGAAAAGGAAGATACCCAAGAGTAAATTATCTCTTCTCAGAAAGGCAATTGCCACTCTTTACTTTTCAAGGTAGATATGTCACGATAGCCTGCTGAATTGCGAGTAGTTTTTTTTCAAGAAATTTAACAAAAAATAACAAAATTTCCACATCCCCTCGAAAGTGTATTGTTAATATGAGGTTTAGAACTTCACGTTTGGCAGAAAAGCAAATATGCAGTCGTTCTCTACGTCAATGTAGCGTGGAACAAGTCCATGTTATAAATTCCAGGGAATACGGCCAAACGCTTTGAGAGTAATGGTTCAAACGAATGTTTTGCCTTCATGTGAGAAGAAAAGGAAGAAAGAACGATGAGTGCCGATAGTTACATGTTCTTCGTGCGTCATCTCCAGTTTTTCCTAAACAAAAATAGATCCCTGACAAGGTGTCTTAACAAGGTAAAATTCTTTATTCGGCTTTGACAGGAATCAACAAATGGGAACAAGACGTGACCACTTTCTTTATTATACGGCGGTAATACTGCTCCCAAAACAATTATTACAACTCCAATAAATTGCGCGAAACTACAAATAGTTTTCTACAAAAATTTCTAAGTAACACGAAAACAGTGAAGTTTTCGTGAAGTTATTCGGTTCATGGTCATCATAAAATAGAAGCAAGCAAGATTATATTTAGAGTGTTACCTCATGAAACGGGGTACATATGAAAAACATCAATTGGAATCTACCCTTAGCCGTCAGCGTTGCCAGACGGAGATTAGTGTAACTAATGACACGGATTTTTAATTAAATAACTCGTTTAGGTAATTTTATAACAAGGTAAGGGTTTTTATGCACTAGATTAATATATGATGAAGAATAGGGTGAAAGATAGTCAATGATGGAAGGTGTGAGAAGAGGGGTCAGTCGGGAGAGTCTCCATCACCCCAATATTTCCAGTAACACACAGAAGTACCATTTCAATAGACCATATAAGTACCGATGAAAATAGAACATAAAAAATTTAAAACGTAAATAATTTTTGTTTATTACACAAAATTATCTGATGAAAATAGTGTCATTTCTGGACATGACTGAAAGAAAAAAAATTGTGTTACCGGTTGAGATATGTACCTTCGAACGAAATGAAGAAAGATATCAGAGATGGGAAGAGCTACAGATTTGTGTGCACGAAAAGAAACGAACGAGTATGCATTTTGTTACTTTGATAATTTTATAAAATAAATTATCATATTAATGTAAATCATCAACACTACTCTGTGTTAAAAAATTTAGCAATATTTCAGTTTACTATTTGCCTCTTCCAACGTTACAGGTGCAAAGATTTCTACAGATAATAACAAATGTCTTGCAAATGTCTATCGGCTGTAAATATGAGTATGATTCATGATTACGATGATTCAATTTACGATGTCTTAGTATCAATTTCACAAGCATTTCCTAAACCATTTACAACTATCAGCATGTGACATTTTATCACAAATATCACTAGGATATAGGACTACCGAATATAACTATTTCTATTCACTAGCAGCTGTCATTGCATGTTCCATGCCCCATATAGCCTTCTGCCAATACTTGGAACACTACTCGTAAGTTCATATCTCCGATGTTGTTCCAGGAACACTCCAACAAGAGCTCTTTACCAGGAAAAGAGATGCTTTGTAAGGTTCGCCGATTACCAAGAACCATCTTACTACAGATGAAGCAAAGATCCCTATTACCACAGTACACAGTTGTCGCAGATCACTTCTGAAAAATTTGAAGGAAATAAAATAATAAAATAAAATAGAAACGAAATTTAATGCTCGCTAAAATACGAATTTTAATATTATATAAATTTTAACCTTGATCTTAAATAATTTATTTCACTATTCCACTTACGTTTATATTCAAATCGAAGAATACGTCTGTTTAGAAAGTCGCAAATATCCTTCAGGCATTTTCAAAAACCCTATTTGTGAATATTTGGAGCACAGTTCTTTTCGTTTTAATTTCCCTAGTACTAAGTCACCCAACTGTTAAGTGACAGACTTCATCCGAGGCGTAATAAAAAATACCTTGTTTTTGAGCGAGCGGAGGGGAGAAAGACGCAGTTCGTTAACTTTCATAAAGGTCGCTTATCGACCGCGAAACTGGGGTTGGCCTTTTTGCACGGCATAGGAATCGGTCTCTCAAATGCCGCCCTAACCTTCATATCGGAAGCTGAGGACTACAACTCCCGAGGCTCTAATTACAGGAGCTGCTCCGCCTCTCGACAGCAAGCATTGGTAGCGTCCAAAACCAGAGTATGTTTGAAGGGGAGTCCCGCTAAAAGGAGTTCAAGGGCGATTTGTTGCTTCCGGGAGATGTTATAGCTGTTTAAACTCGAACAGATGTCGGTATTTAGCCTTAACCAGGCTTCCATAATGGATTAATATTAAAAAGTGCACGAAAATTATTTCCCAAAATTCACTATTTGCGAAAAGATAATAATTAACTTCCCAATTATTATTATTTCATGATGTATCAATTGTTTAATTTGTGTTATTTAAATTATTTTATTATGTCCTAGCTGAGTACTAGCTTCTTTTCTCCTGTGTATTTTACGATTTTTATTTAAACCATCCTTTTTAAGTCCCGTCATTAATATCTACCAGAAAGATTTTTCATTAAATTTGGTTTGAAGATCGAATTTAATTATCAAGGAAAGAAGATATTTGAACTTTTGAATCTACTCATTCAATCCTTCTTGTTGCTTGATTTTCTTGTCTTTTCCTCGCCCCATTAGAATTTCTACACGCCACATTTGAAATTGTCAGCGAAATACCAAATATAGGTAAACAGTTAAAATATAGAAGGAACTATTCGTAACTTCCTCCACCTCATGTCTTAATAATATGTACATACGCGTTTGTATTCATAAATAAGCTAAGTATTTCTAATGGTGAGACAGTAAAAAAGTGAATATTATTGCGAGATGAATTCATATAACTTATAAACAATTTAGAAGAATTTACATCACAACTATTTACTCGTAAAGAAACTACCAAGAACCAAACGGCAAACAAATCAAATGGTAGAAAATACGCTTCATATAGAAATAAAAATTCGAACGTTTACATAGAAAAAAGTTGTCTGAAACAAGGGATTGAAATCCAATCTGGAAAACTCGTCCAGTTTCGCCGAGTGAGAAACAGGAACCGCGCACTCCCGCTCTACAAGATGTTGGAACACTAAAACTACATCAGCCTACATTTTTACTATTCGAAACATTTACCAAAACGAAGGCATGGATGGCTTCGTAAGGACCTATTCCATCAGCACCCACCCATAGCGGTGGTGATGTGGGTGGTAGTGATACGGTTCTTCTTGAACCACGCCATAAGACTAACTAATATATATATATACTGATTCTCAGGAAAAATTGAATCAGGATCAGAGAGGTTACCATGATTATGATTACATCCGCTATAATATATTACTTATTAAATATTAGTACAGAATCTAAACACATTGTTTAATTGAAATGGCTTATAAGTGAGTGTAAAAAGATTACAGAACATTCGAAATTACGATACTTTTAAGTTTCGTTCATCTCAAGTTCCATTTATAGTATGATCCAAAAAGGTTTCGACGTGAATACTACTTACACAAATTTTGAATCACAAATCAAAATTTAAGAAGTTTATATTTCTTCTTCCTCAAATGGTACTGGGTTCGCGAACGCTTCCGGACATCTGAAAATTCCTCTCGGAGGGATATAGTCCAAACCATATGCGACCCGCGTAGAGCAGAGGGATAGAAGTTGAACGATTCCCAGAATGCCGTACCCACGTGTCTCGGAGGAGTAAGGCTTCTCCCGTAGCCAAAGAGACAGCTCTCCCCTCCGCTTTTAATTAAGAGAGTAATAAGAGCGTTGATCGACCTCTGGCCCACTTGCTCTCCCGTCGGGGAACCCCCTGGTGACTTCACTCGAACTACGGAAGGGTTGCTAGAATTGAACTGCGGCCCTTGCGGCTCACGAAGAAGTCTTGCTCGTGTGGATTTCCAAAGAATTTGAACTTTTGTAAAAGTAGATTTGTACACATATTTAGGTGATTTCAAAAAGAAAATTAGATTCTCAATAGTACACTACTGATAACATAAAAGGACCCATTTATTTTTCTAAGTCCCACGCTCTGACCAGTTTTGGATCTGTTAAGTTTGCAACGCCTCTCTCCTCCTGCTTCCCCTTCGACAGGGGAAGTTTCGTTCGACCAATCCTAGGTCTATTTGAAACGGCTCCCATATTTGGAAGACATCGTGCGGCGGATAAATCGTAACGAGATAAAATGTTTCATTATACCGCTATTAAAGAAATATTTTGTATTTTTTTATTATACACATTTTGGACTTCTATAACAAAAATATTCTCTATATTCTTGACTTCAATAAACTTTACCATTCTCTATATTTAAACGACATCTCGAGATTCGTTGTCTCGCAAGGTCTTCATAGGCAATGTAAAAGATATTAGAGTTTCTGTAAAAAACGTTTGCGTAATACTGTGATAAAATATAGTTTTTAACAGAATTTGAATATAATTGCAAGATATCGTATGGAATTGGTATAATTCGAATCACAAATTACTTATAAATATTCCTATAATTTCTTATATTTATACAGTGAAGTAAAGAAATCAAATCTCATTGCCTACAAATGATGTGTATTGTCGAAAGTAATTTCACATAATTTGCGATTCTCTTAAGTTTTTCATATATGTGAAAAGGAATTAAATAAATATAGAAAACGTTTGTCTCAAATATGAACTAATAACACAAAAGTTTAATTCTCGAGTTATAAATAATATAAAACTACTTAAGGAACAAATAAATTACATCTTCTAGTGACATATTTATCCACGATATAACAATTTGGTAGTAATCGTGCAACCTAAAAAAATAATCAGAGATCAATAATATGAAAACCTCGTTGACGAATTTTTTTACAATTGAAATACTTTATATATTCTACATACTTAACTCACTCGTCATTTATAATGTTAGCATCGATATTCAGTATTATTTATTGATTTCCAGAGGAGGGAAGGAACATTGTCATTTATAAACATTCCTTGCGGTTATATAATTTTTTACGAAGCAACATGGATGTTACATTTGTGAAGATAAACGTATTAGTCAGATATTCAGTATAATATTTACAGTAAATTTAAATCGAGCGAGGCAGTTAACAAGGTCGTATTTAGTTTTATATGTTAAGTTATTGTAACTTGTAGTTCCCCGTATTCCTGATTCAGTGTCATATTCTAAGGACTTGTTATTTTAAATCTAGAAATCTTCTCCAATTAACGTAACATTTTGCCGTCAATTCAACAGAGAATTTCATATTTTCAGAAAGTGTTCAATGATATATTTGGCGAGGAATTTAGAAAAGTTCTTCAAAATTTCAATAAACAAGTGAAAAAAATTTTTATATTGAATTTAAAAGCAAATAATTTATATTTAAAGAAAACAATGATACTAAAAGAAATTCACGAGTTCGTAATTATACCCCAAGTATTAAAACTTTATTTTAATAAAAATATTGAGTAGGAAACGGGTCTAATATATATCCAAACTATATTTTCAATAAATATTTATTCATATAGCATCTAGATTTACAACATTATACATTTGGAGAACAATATTTACTAAAGAAAAAGGTATATGCTCTATTAATTATGCAATTTTATTATAAACAATCAATTACTTTATTTTTTGTTAAACAGTCTATTGCAATTTAATCGTGCGTGGTCAATGTTGTGATGCTAGTTTAGAATCATCTTCAGGGTCCCTGTATTCTTATTTTGTATTTTTTCTAATTACACTACATTATTGTAGATAAATTTATTTTTTCTACAAACATTAAAAAACCAGTAAAAAGTAGAACGCCATTAAAATATTATGCATAAGTAACATAAATATTACAATGAAAAAACATATTTCGTATAATATCCCATATTTGTTGAACACTTTCTGAAAATATGAAATTCTCTGTTGAATTGACGGCAATAGGATCCTAAGTTTTTAATTATTTTTTTTTCTATTTATTTAAGTTATGTGTGTAATCTATTTAGAGATATCCATTAACTTCAAGTGTACTTCAGTATGTAATTAGATTCTCCCATATCTTATTTATTAATAATCTAAAGAGCAAGTAAATATTAATATCAGATCGTTCACATGAAGAATGAATTTAATGCGTGGATGCCCTTACGATGGTAATGCATCTTATCATTTTTCGTGAATTAAACACAGAAAATTCAATTATATAAAGAAAATGTATCAAGTTCGGAACTATATGCTTTATTACTTACTGAAAATGTCATTTTAGTCAGGAACGATCATGCACTAATACTCACAAATTTACATACAATATTCATTAGAACGCTGAAATTACACGCTGCGTCTCAAAAGTTATGGTGACATTGAAATCGCAATAATTATAGAGTGAAAATAAAATAGTTTTATTTTGAGATGACGTGGATTTGTGACGAAGAGGAATGTACCGTTTGGCAAAGTAAATTTGACAGAGAAAAACAGTGAAAGAACAATCGTTAAAATAATTTTATTGACCGTGTTTTAGGAAAGTGATTGATAGAAAGCAAGCATTCTCGTATAATAATTTACGTGAAGTGAGGCAAATTCTACTCATAGTTCCCACCTAACTTCGTGCAATTTGACGCAATCAGACGCTCCAAATACAAAAAACGAGTAGATCCATAACTTTCAAAAAACCCTTCAGTCAATCTCCATAATAACTTACATGACACCGAAATATGTGTAACTACACCTTTCGAGTCACCTAGTCATGGTCACATCGGGGGGTCCCTAACTTTTTTGGCAAGCTTTTTCAAATTAACCATTAACAATAAAGGATGATTCACAAATAAATTAATGAATATATTCTTCACATGTTCAACCACTTAACACCCAACTTATATTATTAATTTTACATTTTGAATGGAATATTGTACGTTGGAAAGGGAAAGATGTAACCAGAAGTTGAACAATTGAAATTTTAATTATGGTTTGTTGAATGAAAATTTGGAGACGGGCTCGATATTGGAACTCGGGGTTTTCAGCATAACGCGCTGCTTCGCTTAACAACTGTGCCACCCCGTTCACTTCTAGCCACGCTCTATCATTGACATTCAACTCGCGAGACCTACAGACCCCTGAGGCTTCCTCATATGAAGTGACTCCCTCAGAAAGTACTTGATTGTGGATCGATATTTTCTAATTCTGGAGTTCACAAACGTACAGAAATTTCTTAAATTGCTCTTAAACAATTAAATTTTTGAAAAATGAATATCAAGGATGTTGCTTTTATTTTAAATGACATTAGCTAAATTAAACATAAACTAATTTAACTTCTAAAGGTGTGTATGAAGAAGGATTAGTTTAATTGTTGCACCTTGGAGCCCCGTTGAAAATCCTTGACGAAATTTTTGTCTATCAGTTAAAACTCATGTTTCGTCGGAACATTAGTTACACCAAATTTATGAATGACAGAATGTACTTTTTAAACATTCTGAACGTCGAAGGGAGTATCTAGCAAATTTTTGAGGGGAGGTAATTAAAAATTGTGAAAGTAAGTTTTTCAACCTATGAAAATACTGGACTTGGAGCCTCTCGCACTTGGGGACTACACGTAATTGCACAGGCCGAATCGGCGGTTGTTACATCACTGAATATGGAAGTTAGATTCACTATAAATTATATTTCATTAATCCTTGACACATCAAAAATTGTCTACTATATTCAGAATGAAAAACGTAAACGAACGTGTAGGTCGAAGGCTCCGTTGATTTGATGTAGTAAAGGTGTACCGTGCTTCATAAATTAATTTAATTTGTAACATGGCGATTGAGGAAGTATTTAGAAGAGTGCTCGTTAAAAACTATTGGAAATCGGTTCAGTGCTTCAAAAGTTATTATTGAAGGAAGTTTAGTAAGCACGAATCAAAACATGGCAACGTGTTTCTAGGGGGACATAAGTGCATTGTGTGGATGTGCGGATAAATCAAGGCGTTGCACTTAAAAACTTTGTGGTCTAAAAGGTGTTCCAGTGAAATTTGGTGCAAAATGAATTTATAGAAGAGCCACAGAATTTAACATTGTGTCAAACACGAGACCCTGTTCTCATGTTGGATGGACTGGAATTTAGAAAAAATGAGGTAACTGCTGATTCTCCAAGGCTGAAATTTCAGATATGACATATGATATCTGTTGTGTGTAATATAGTACACAGACGCCTCCAAGATGGAGAACCAAGGGTAGCCAGCGGCGTTGTGGGAGAAGGTATGCGAAGCAACGACACCTAAGGACATTGGAAGTCCTAGTTACAGTGACACCTGTACCAACAACGAGGATAAGACCTAATGGTAACTCGTTCAAGGAAATTTAGAAAAGGGCAGGAACAGGGGCGCAATGAGAAAAGGGGGAGACAAATCTATGATTTGTTACTGTTGGCTTTCGATGACAAAAAATACAAGCAGATTTCTTGCAATGTGCAGCAAAATATTCGTGCGGGGGTATAAGATCTCTGTGGAATAGCAGAACATTACCGAAAGGAAAATGGAACGTTTCGAGGCCAACTTGCAGAGGAGGGGAAAATGGACAAAGTGAAGGAAATATTGCTAGAAATAGGGGGAAAATGTGAAGGGATACAATTTGTGGATCACCAAACGTTGTCTACACTAAAGGAGACATTGGTTACAGTGATAGGCGAACGTTGCAATACGATACAGCGCACCATTCAGGACGAACGGAAGGACTGGGATGAGAAAATACGGGTACACGTGGATAGGTTGGTAGGTGCAGGAAAGGAAGAGGTTAAGTCGGATACTTGGGACAGGACAAGGATTAGATATTGCGAAACAGTTCACAGATTTAATGGTACGGGAGAAGGGGAACTTGAACGTCAACAGCTGACTGATAACTTATAGTGGAAAAATAGTGGTGCGTGTGCAGGAAGGTGGCACGTACGAGACACTTTGTGACGTCATCGCGGGTGAAGAGGAGTTACATGAAAAGGAGGTACGGTTGGCACATCCAATAATGATTGTTTTCAATGTTAAAGGAACAGATGATGATGAATTTAAGCGGCTGTTGTGACAGCAAAATGGGGTACATGACGCTGAGAGTGTTAAAATTGTGCGGAAGATCGGACGAGATGACTCGCAGCGGCGTCATTGGGTTATTGAACTTGAGAAGAGTTTTTATAAAAGACTAATGGACAAAGGAAATATATACATCGGATATGAGTCGTATAGGAGACAGGAATCTGTCAACTCAGTACGTTGCTATTTGTGTCACCGTTACGGGCATCTGGCCTGAAATTGTAGGGACAAAACGCCAACCTGTGGAAAATGTGGAATTGTGTGGCATGATTACCGGTCATGTCATTCAGAGGTAGAAATATGTATTAACTGTAAGAGACGAAATAAAGAGTATACACACAGTGTGCGAAGCAAGCACTGCTCGGAATTTAAGAGATTTTTTTAATATAATAAAATCACATTATGAGAATTAATGTTATACAACAAAATTTGCAGGGGAGCATAGAAGGAACGGTTGACCTGGTAAAGTATATAGCAGATAAAAGCATAGATATATGTCTTGTACAAGAACCATACATGAAATTCGGAAAACTATGCTATATGCCTATAGAAATCAAAACGATTTTCCAGCCAGGTGGGAAGACAGCAGTACTAATTTGTAAAACACACATTGATGTTTTAGAAATTAAAGAGTATACGTCTAGATACATCCAGGTTCTCAGGGTGGATAAAGAAGACATAATAAATATGTACATACAATTTGGATCCAAAAGAACAACATTATTCAGACGTGTCATAGAAATACTCAAAAACTACCGTGGTGAAGATGTATATCTTGGAGGAGACTGGAACGCTAGATCGCGAATATGGGGAGATATACTGGACAACAAACGGGGGAAATTACTACAAGAGATCAATTTCGAGCAAGACTTAGAAGTGATGAATACATACGGAATACACACCTTTGAAACTGATAACGGGCAATCAATCATTGAAATAACATTACAAACACGAACAACGAAGACGACGGCGGTGCAGTGAACAACAGACAGTATAATACATAGTGACCACAAAACAATGAGTTACCGTATTGAGAGAATGACCGGAGGGGCTGTATGTCCTACAACACGTTTATATTATCGAAAGGTGAATTAGGAACAATACAAGACATCTGCGTCGAGAAGTATATTATATGCCGCTGATGGTAACATGACAAATATAGATGATCGCATACAACTGCTGCAAGAAGATATTATACGACGTGTGGCTCCTTTCTGTATGCGGATGACGAGTGGATATAGACACGGCCAGAATTGGTGGGATAAAGAAATGACGCAATATAGAGAAGATATGGGATAAGATACGACATGATTATAAGAATCAGACACTAGAGACACAGGAACATGAACAAGCCAAGTTAGTATATTGGAAATGTCTGCGTGATTTCAAACGGCTCGTGCGACAGAAGAAACATGTTAGTAACAAAGTGTCAGTGGTAGGTGGGGAGAGAATCGTGCATCGTATATACCAGGGATGTCCCCAGGGCAGTCACACAGGACCTCTGTTTTGGAATATTGTGCTAAACGTGTTGCTTGAAGAGATGGACTACAGAGATATACCAATGCTAGCTAACGCGGATGATGTAGCACTTCTTGTGAAAGGTAATAGTAGACAAGAGCTTAAAAGAAATGGTCACAATGTGCTCTGCATGTTCCAACGAGTGTGTGACAATATCAACGAGTGTGTGACAACGAGTGTGTGACAATGCAGTAACGGATATCACAAACAGAAACACCGTGTGAAATTACGACGGGACCCGATAATAAGAGGTAATAACTAGCGTTTACAGATAAAGTCGCAAGTCAAGTACCTAGGAGTAATCGTAGACGAGAAATTAACTTTCGCTAGTCATTTCGCATACATCGGAAGAAAGGTAACAAAACTAGTATACAGTTTGGTGCGTGTTGGATATACGAAACATACGTTGGAGAGACCCCACGTTTGGCGCCTATATAAAGGTGTTTTCCAACCGTTAATTTGCTATCGCGGAGTAGTGTGATATGAACGGGCTAAACTCATACATAACGAGCGAAAACAACCAATATCAACGTCAGAGTGTCCTGCACTGGAGTAGGTTATATATAATGCTCTACATGTGTTGTTGAGTGTTCTCCCCATTGATTTGATAGTAGATCAGCATGTATTGAGATATAAGGTGCGACAGGGAGAAGAAATTTGTATTGATGGAAAAACCATTTCTCAGAGGGATAAAGGATGGAATCGGCTCATAGGACGCGAACTTGAAAAATGTTCGATAATAAGATGGACGAAGGCAAACACAGGAAGAAATACAAATAAATTTGTCAAACTACTTTTGTGAACAGAAACAGAAGATGGTTCAAGCCATCACATTTGACATACAAAATACTTACGGGACATGGCTGTTTCAACAGATATTGGGTAAAAAGAAATTTAAGGGAGGTCAGCCAGTGCATTTGTAAACGAGGAGTAGATTACATAATTCACGTGATACATGAACGTGAATTGACGGATGAAGAACGAGGAGAAGAACACTAAAGAAAAAGGGAATTTACGGGACTGACTGGTATGAGTACATAAGTACACAAGAAGCACACACCGTCCTCCAGGAATATGTGCATCAGGTGATGACGATACCGGAGGCCTTTAAAAACTAGATAGTGAACGTTCAAGCATAGTTGACGAACACCAGGTAGAGGTCTGCAGTCCCAGATACTGGGAAAAATAATTAAAATTAAAAAAATCAGAATGAATGTGATGTTTCATTTTAAAGTAATATGACAATTCAAGGTACTATTTTGTGTCACACCGTGAGGACTCATCTACTGCTGAGAGGACTTAAAATAATACAGTAGTCCGACTAGCAGATACCAGGCAACGGGTACGATTGGGTCACAGATCTATCGTTCGAAAAATCACACCGGCAACTTTTATTGTTCATAAAATATTTTATATTCCTACAACTACTGAAATACAAGGAAAAGAAACATTCGCATTTTTATGGACAGAAAAAGGTTGGAGTATTTTTATATTATTGCGATAATATAATGACAATTAAAAATGTTGAATGTCATGAAACAATGAAAATCATGAAAAAAACACTTCTTTCCTATTGAAAAACGGAAACATTCAAATTATTAACTTAGTAAGAGTCAGATATTGTAGTGAAAATGTTCACGACTAAAAAGGTCTTGATACTAATATCCCTCCTTTAAATGAGGGAATTTCAGGAATCAACTGAATGAACAAATCCAACTTCAATTACCTCAACAACGAATTTTATGTAATGATCTATCTTGGGTCCCCCGACGCCAGAGGTTTTAATTAAAAAAAGTTCCATTGAAAGTCTGGGATTAAAGTGCCATCCGCTGCACACGAGACGCGATTCTTAAAACCCTGGATCTCAGAAATCGAAGAGATTCTATCCAAGCAGCAAGGAATTTAAGATTGAAATTAAAACTTTTCGATGTTCCGTATGCTTCTAGCAGAAATGTCTAGAACGTAATTTTACTGCAAAGTTTACGAATTACAATAAGTGATATAATTAGCCCTTCAGTTGTAAAGAAGTTATTCGTTATCCCGTGCAGTAAGAAAAGATGAGAAAATAAAAATGAAACTCAAACCGGGGAAAAGGCAATCTCAGAGAAAAAATTCTGTGATTTTTTTGCATGAATCATAACTCTTCAGAAGAAAATAAAAAATTGGTAGATTTAAACTTGAAATACTTTATAATGTCTCAGAAATATTTCTAACACGAATTAATTTTGGTATGTTTTAAATTGAGAAAGATATCGCTAAGATATTGAATAATGTCAACTAGAATGTCAACCACTCTCTGCCAAGAAGGTCCATATCATTCGGGAATCGTTCTATATAATTCCCTGCCCAAGAATATAAAAGATATTATGAAATTGAATCTCTTCAAATCCGAGGTTAAAAACTACCTCTTGCACCAGTGCTTCTACGATGTAAAAGAATTTATTGATTTTAATAAAAGTTAAATCCGTCTTGTACTTTATCACGCCATTGCTGTAG